>VWZE01017314.1:81368-178561 GCA_013396675.1 Eubucco bourcierii | reverse complement strand
AATATATATATGGAGAGAGAGAGAGAGAGAAAGAAAACAGTCTTGTCCCAAGCAATTTGTGTATTTAAACTAGAAACCAAATTCTTAAGCACTTACTCCTTGTAATACCCAGATCTAGGTCACTGACATCTAGAAATAGTTCTATGGTTCCAGACAACCTCCAGTCTCATAAGCTTTGCTACCCCCAAACAGGAGACATTTGCACTCCCTGGCCCCCAACATCCATATTTACAAAACTACAATGGCACCACAGTGTCTCTAGGTCTTTGCAACTGTAGTCCCACATAATTTCCTAAGCCCTCTACCATCTGCCAAGATTCTGTACTCACACATAGGCTGGATCTACTGATTTGCTCCATTTGATACATTGGCTGGTATAGTGTGAAAGAGGCATGAGCAGGAAGGGCAAGACAAGGCTCTGCTCAACAGCATCCAGCCTACATCATGGTGATGTGCCTTTTTTCTGTCAGATTGTCTGCTATGACACCTCTCTCGTTCTATGACTTGCTTCCTGATGTACTTACATCTAGTGGTAAATTTCAAGAGACTTCATAGAAGACTGTAGCCTGCTGGTGACCTCCTTAGACAGAAAGGTTACCTTCTCAACAGCTGAAGTTATACAAAACTAAGTCCCTTACCTGAATAGAGCTTTTGGTGAAACAGGGAGGTTTTTACAGTTACTCTTGTGCTGATCTGCATAAGCTATATAGTGAGTCCATTCACATGGATGTCCTCACAAGCAGTGGACCTGTTATAACTGGAGAGGAATAACCATAGAGGCTTCCTTCAAGGGACAGCAGCATAGTGGATAAACAGCACAGTGGAAAGCACAAGCCTATATGACTATTAGAATCACAGAATGGTAAGGTTGGAAGGGACCTCAAAGATCATCCAGTTCCAGGCCCCTGCCGTAGACGGGGACATCTCCCACTAGTACAGGTGACTCAAGGCCTCATCCAACCTGGCCTTGAACACCTCCAGGGAGGGAGCAGCCACAACCTCCCTGGGCAACCTGTGCCAGTGTCTCACACAGCACAAAGTTCCTTCAGCTGAAGAGGGCTGCCTTATCTGTACAGTACTTACTTCAATTTTCATTTGTGTTACCTCTGTAAGCACACTGTGCTGGGAGTAAAGAACTGTAAGATATCTGGGGAATTTCTCCCTCTCACCAGCCAAAGCTTGGCTCACCTCAGTCACTTACTATAGTTGCTAGATTTTAAACATTTCATTTAACAACTAAATATTCCTCTACATCCTATTAGGAACAGTTGGAAATGACAACAAATTTTAGTAAGTGTTTACCTGCAGTGTCTGAGTGTTCAAAACAGAAGATTTGCTGGTTAGGGTGACTTAGGATCACAACTTTCAGCATTGTAATGTGAAAGGTTGGCAGGTTTTCTGATTACTCTCTGTGTTTGGACAAGAAATATGGAAAAAAGTTCTTGTTTTTGGGCTGAAAAACTCTGCTAGCTGTGGAATATGTGTGTCAGTAAAGTCACAAATTGGTAGCAGAGAGCTGTAGAAAGACGTTACTCAAATACTAAAGACAAATTAAAGAAAAGGATTATTTTATATGAAATGAAAAAGCGACTTCTATTAAAACTCTGATCTAGCAGCACTGCCAGAAATTAAACTCAGCTTCCAAAACCAACACAGTATTAATTTGTTTGGAAGCTGAACAAGCCAGCATTTAGCAGCTTAGCAATGGTTTTCTACAGAATTCATCAGGTTCTAAGTAAGATTAGTATCTTCATTAAATTTGATTGTTCTTATGTCCATAGTGACTAAGTTTCATGATGGTTCATCATGAATGGTGCTGACATTTAATTCCTGACTGCAATAGACTAGTCTTATTTAAGAAATTGCTTCTATATTAACTAATAACATAGAATCATAGAATCATAGAATGGTAAGGTTGGAAGGGACCTCAAGGATCATCTAGTTCCAGCCCCCTGCCATAGGCAGGGACACCTCCCACTAGTACAGGTTACTCAAGGCCTCATCCAACCTGGCCTTGAACACCTCCAGGGAGGGAGCATCCACAACCTCCCTGGGCAACCTGTTCCAGTGCCTCACCACCCTCACTGTAAAGAACTTCCTCCTAACATCCAGTCTAAATCTCCCCTCTACCAGTTTAAACCCATTGCCCCTTGTCCTGTCATTGCAGGACCTTGTAAATATGTGAATGTACACTTCAGTTCTATCAGTGGAATGTAGATTATATAGTTGCACTGTGCAGCAGTGAGAAGCAGATATAAAAAGTTTTGTAATCTCAGTATAAACTATTTAATAGTGCATCCCAGATTTTATTTTCCTCAAAGCTAGAGGAATTTGGCATATAGTAACAAAGAAATGAAGCAGTATTTTACATGCATCTCAGTATTTTACGTGCCTCTCATAGCACTTTCTCAAGTATCTGTATTGTGTAGATACATACAAAAAGACAGAGATACCAAAAGCATGAAGGTATTAAGGTTCAATCACAGAATCACAGAGTCATAGGGGTTGGAAGGGACTTCAAAAGATCATCTAGTCCAAACACCCTGTCAGAGCAGGATCATCTAGACTAGGTCACACAGGAATGCATCCAAGTGAGTTTTGAATGTCTCCAAAGGAGACTCCACAACCTCTCTGGGCAACCTGTCCCAGTGTTCTGTCACCTTCACAGTGAAAAAGTTCTTCCCCATGTTCATGCAGCATCTTCTATGCTCCAGCTTGCACCCATTCATTGTCCCTTGTCCTGTCGTTGGACATCATTGACAACAGCCTGGCTCTGTCCTCTTTACATCTGCCCTTCACATATTTATAAACACTAATGAGGTCACTCCTCAGTCTCCTCTTCCCCAAGCTAAACAGCCCTTGCTACCTCAGCCTTTCCTCATAAAGGAGATGTTCCACACCCTTCATCATCTTTGTGGCTCTGTGCTGGACTCTTTCAAGCCCATGAGGGCCCTAGAACAGGACACAATATTCCAGATGCAGCCTCACCAGGGTGGAGTAGAGGGGGAGGAGAAGCTTTCTCAACCTGCTAACCACAACTCTTCTAATACACCCCAGTATGAGATTGGCCTTCTTGGCCACCAGAGCACACTACTGGCTCATGATCAACCTTCCATCCACTAGGAACCCCAGGTCCTTTTCCCCTTCACTGCTCTCCAACAAAGCAGTCCCCAGCCTATACTGATCCCTGGGGTTGTTCCTTCCCAGGTGGAAGACTCTATATNGAACAGGACACAATATTCCAGATGCAGCCTCACCAGGGTGGAGTAGAGGGGGAGGAGAAGCTTTCTCAACCTGCTAACCACAACTCTTCTAATACACCCCAGTATGAGATTGGCCTTCTTGGCCACCAGAGCACACTACTGGCTCATGATCAACCTTCCATCCACTAGGAACCCCAGGTCCTTTTCCCCTTCACTGCTCTCCAACAAAGCAGTCCCCAGCCTATACTGATCCCTGGGGTTGTTCCTTCCCAGGTGGAAGACTCTATATTTGCCCTTGTTGAATTTAATTAAATTTCTCCCTGCCCAATTCTCCAGCCTGTCTAAGTCTTTCTGAATGGCAGCACAACCCTCCCGTGAATCAGCCACCCCACTTCAGTTTTGCATCATCAGCAAACTTGCAGACAGTGCACTCTGTGCCCTCATCCAAGTCATTGATGAATATACTGAACAGTACTGGTCCCAGCACTGACCCCTAAGAGACCCCATTAGCTACAGGCCTCCAATTAGACTCCATCCCATTGACCACAACTCTCTGACTTGTTTCCTCCAACCAGTTTGCAATCCACCTCACTACCTGATCATCCAAAGCACACTGCCTCAGTTTAGCCACAAGGATGCTGTGGGAGACAATGTCAAATGCTTTTAAGATAAACCACACCTGGTGACCTGCTATCATCTGTCCACCTGGTTATGTTCTCATAAAAGGCTATCAGGTTGGTCAAACATGACTTTCCCTTGGTAAAACCATGATGATTGCTCCCAATGACCTTCTTATCCTTGATATGCCTTGACACAGCAGCAAGGACCTTTCCAGGGATGGAGGTAAGGCTGACTGGCCTTCAGCTACCTGGACTCTTCTTGGCTTTTTTGAAGGCTGGAGTGGCATTGGCTTTCCTCCAGTACTCAGACATCCCTCCTGTTCCCCACAACTTACTAAAGATGATGAAGAGTGGCCTAGAATGATTTCTGCCAGCTCCCTCAGCACCCATGGGTGCACCCCATCAGGATCCATGGATTTATGGATGTCCAGATTGCTTAATTGATCCCTAAACCTAACTGAGTCCTTATCAACAAAGGCAAACTCCTCCTTTATCCTATCTTACTCTGGAGTCTCAGAAGATCAGGAACTCCTCCTTCTTATGGTCTCTGCAGCCAAGACTCCCCTCAGTCTTCACTGCCTCAACCAGACCCTCCTTGTTAGTGAGTATCAGGTACAGTAGCGCCCCTCTCCTAGTTGGTTCATCCACGATTTGCATCAAGAAGTTATCCTCAATGCACTGGAGGAACCTTCTGGACTGTGGCCAGCTTTCCTGAGTAGGCTTTTCAGCAGATATCTAGGTAGTCAAAACTTCCATGAGAACCAGGGCCTGTGACTCTGAGGTTGCTCTCAGCTGCCTGTAGAAAGCCTCATCGATGTCCTCATCCTGATCAGACGCCCTGTAATGAACGCCCACAAGAGTATCAGCCATGCTGACCTGCCCTTTAATTCACACCCACAAGCTCTCAACTTGCCCCTCATCCACCCCTGGACAGAACTCAGGACATTCTAGTTGCTCCCTCACATAAAGAGCAAGTCCACCACCTCACTTTGTTGACCTGTTATTCCTTAAAAGGACTTGGGCATCCATGACCACATTGCAGACATGTGAGATGTCACACCATGTCTCTGTAACTGCCACCAGATCATAACCCCTTGGCTGCACAAGGATTGCTAACTCCTGTTTATTGCCCATGATGCATGCACTGGTGAGCAGTCATTCCAAGAAGTGAGCTGAGTGCACTGATTCCACCCTAGAAGGATGGGAGGTGTTCTAGTTTTCACTGATACTGGAACACTGTCCCACTGGTACAAAACCTGCTTTATAAACCCATCCCCCTCAGAATCTACTTTAAAGCTCTCCGAATGCACCCTCCTAATTCTTGTCCTAGAACCCTTTCCCCTCTGTGAGACAGCCTTTCCAATGTACTACCATCAGGCCTGAAATGATTTTTTTTCCCTAAGCAAACTGCCAAACCAGGTTTGAATTCGTGCAATGAAAATACAACAAAGTTTTTAATATTGTCAACTCTTTCAACTGTTGTTAAGGCTGCAAAACTAGCATTCTGTATAACAAAATTTATAATACAATTTTGCTCTGCAACAGAGTAAAATCAAAGTTTGGAAGAGACCTCAGGAGATTGTCTAGACTAACTCCCCCTGCCACAGAATATTCACCTAGAGCAGGTTTCACAGGACAGCATCCAGGTGGGTTTGGAATGACTTCAGTGATGAGTCCCATTAGGACATCAGGTTAAAATGTTACATAGAAAAGAATTAGACTTGGCCTACCCACACTTTTTGTGCTAATTTAGTAGTCTGACTGTTACATATACTGAAAACACGCTCCCTTCCTCCCCAGATTACTGTACTGATACAAATGTGAGCACTGTTGCAATGGACAAAGATGCCTTTACACTCCTCTAATTGCTCAGACTGGGTAAGCTTTTTGCTTTGGTTGTTGGAGAAAGCAGAAATAATTATTTTGGTCAAACACTGCAAATATGGAGAGCAGGTTTTCCTGGAAAGGAAGGAACTGTGATTTTGAAATGCTTAATTTTGATTTTTTTCAGTATAGTTTTCAAATCACAGGATCACAGGATGTCAGGGGTTGGAAGGGACCCAAAGAGATCATTGAGTCCAATCCCCCTGCCAGAGCAGGACCATACAATCTAGCTCAGGTCACAGAAAACACATCCAGATGGGCCTTGAAAGGCCCAGAGAAGGAGACTCCATAACATCTGTGGGGAGCCTGTTCCAGGAGTCTGTGACCCTTACAGTAAGGCAGTTCCTCCTTGTGTTGAGGTGGAGCCTCATGGCCTGCAACTTACATTCATTGCTCCTCTCCTATCACAGGAAGCAAGTGAGAAATTACAAATGACAAAGCTCATTATGTGTAGTTTTGTCTTTAAGCAATGAAGGCTATACAACTGTTCTGCTTGCACAAACCATATTTAGACTCAAGTTTCCAGCATGAAGATAATAGTACCCAGTGCCATGCAAGAACTTAGACACCTACTTTTTCACTACTGGACTACTAACAGTCACAGTAGTAGTAGTAGTCACTCTGGATGACTATTTTTCCAAAATAAACATTCTGTCTTTTCTATTCAGACTTTTGTATTCATGATGTGTGTTTTTATGTAATACAGATTTATGCTTTTAGAACCTTGAAAGGTTTCACTCTTTCTGTCACTGCTCTTGCACCATTTTCATCATCTTTTGCAATGATAAACAAATTGTCATTCACTAGTAGGGCACCTGTAGCAAATGGAGATTCTGATTTTCCATTTTGTGCCCTCTTTGCATTGATTACAGGATCAGAAATCTCAAATCTCAGTCCTTCATGCCTTGGGCTACTCACAAACTCAGAGCTGAGCTAATTACAAATTCCTCAACAGAGGCTGTTCTATTTTCTTCACATTCAGCTTTTATTGGAGAGAGGCTTATCAGTTCACGCATACAAAGTTAAGCCAGTTCCAGAAACACAGATATTTCACAACTCAGAAGACTCCAGCTTGACTGTATCTTAAAAAGCTCATTCAATGAAACACTTCAGCAATTTTATGTTAGAAGAGCTTTGGGATTAAAAACAGCTTACCATTCGATACTGAATTTCCATTTTCAGCAGTCACAGAACTGGACAGTGGATTAGATGACTGAGTTCCATGGTTATTTGCATTTTTATCCTGGGTTTCTGACCCAGTATCTGATGTATTTGGATCTTCTCTGCTCCTCAAGTTCAAATTAGTTTCAGCACCTGATATGAACAGAGAAAAAGCTTGTCAGCTTCCTATTAACTAGTGACTTTCCACACATACATAGAAAAACTTAACACACAGAAACTAAATTACCTTACCAAATTACTGCAAAAAATGACTGAATTAATGAAATCAGTGATAAATGTGAGAGGTTTAAGTTGGTGATTTTTGTAGGGATTTTTGCTATTTTTTGTTAGTGTTCCACCTCTAGCCATTTAAAGCTGCATTTCCTCAAGCTATCAAGAGGACATCTGATCCTGTAGGAGTGCCTAAACTATGTACAATGCACAGGCAATGGGAATGGCAAAACTCTTTGCTTCTTCCTCTGACTGATGGCACATCCAAACAAAGCAGAACAGCTCTCAGCAAAGAGCCTGGCTGGAGTTGAATCTGAGTTTGCCTAGGTTTGTCAGCCCAGTGTCCCACAATAGGCCTCAGTCATCACCCATGCCTGGGCAGTGCCCCTCACTAGAGATGAGGGGCTGGACACAGGTTTGGTTGTGTGGAGATGGGAGGAAGCACCCCCACTACAGTGCTAGCATCCCTTGCTATGCCCTGGCTGTATGGCTGCATGAAATGCTGCACTGGTCAGGCTCTGCATTTTTAAATGCATTTCTCACTCTTTCTGTGTTTCTCTTAATTTTGTGGTGAACATATAAAAATAAACTTCTCTTTGCCATAACCAGTTTTCTTTCACAGAAGACAAAGCTGAATTACATTTTCTTTCTGTTCAGCTCCAGTTCCTCTCTCCACCCTCTGAGAGCTGGTCTTAGATGCAAGACTGACATATTACGGCTGACCTGGGTGCAGAGGCCCTCATTTAGCATTTTATTAAAGCCAGCATTACAGCATTTATTCACACTTCCAATAACATACTCTGGTCTCCTAAAGATACAATATAGTCCTTGAAGTCTAGAGCACATGAGTACTTTTCAAGGGGACAAGAAAAACATTTTTATCACCATGTAATAGATACTTTGCTTGCAGCTTTGTAAAATGAGTGTTGACTGCACAGTCTTTTTCTTATTTTAGGTTTGCACTGAAAAAAACCCCAACACCTGGTTTACAAAACACCAATATGCAAACAATGAATTAATGAAACAGAAAGTATGTATCCATTCTGGTTAACTTGACATATTTTGCTTAGTTGATGAGGGCTATTTATTTTTGTTGAGCTTTCAGTTAATACAGGCTGGGGACAGAATGTCTGGAGATCAGCCAGGTAGAGAGGGATCTGGGGGTACTGTTTGACAGTCGACTGAACATGAGGTAGCAGTGTGCCCAGGTGGCCAAGGCCAATGGCATCCTGGCCTGTATCAGGACCAGTGTGGCCAGCAGGACCAGAGAAGTCATTCTGCCCCTGTACTCACCACTGTTCACGCCACACATCGAGCACTGTGTCCAGTTCTGGGGCCCTCAATTTAAGAAAGATGTTGAGGTGCTTTAATGTATTCAGAGAAGGGCATCAAGGCTGGTGAGGGGGTTGGAGCACAGCCCTATGAGGAGGGGCTGAGGGAGCTGGAGTTGTTCAGCCTGGAGAAGAGAAGGTTCAGGGGAGAGACCTCATTGCTCTCTACAACTACCTGAAAGGAGGTTGTAGCCAGGTGGGGATTGGTCTCTTCTCCCAGGCATCCAGTGACAGAAGAAGACACAGTCTCAAATTGTGCCAAGGCAGGTTTAGGTTGGATGTTAGGAAGTTCTTCACAGAAAGAATGATTTGCCATTGGAATGGGCTGCCCGTGGAGGTGGTGGAGTCACCATGCCTGGAGGTGTTTCAAAGGAGGCTGGATGAGGCACTTAGTGCCATAGTTTAGTTAATTAGAAGGGTTACGTGATAGCTTGGAGTCAATGATTAGAGTTCTTTTCCAACCTGACTAATTCTGTGATTCTGTGAACTCTTTTTAACATTTCTTCTGTTAACAAATAAAAGCTGCCTGGAAAAGCCAGAAAGTTTATTTACAAGTTGTCAGATTAAAATATTTCAGTATTTGGATTTTGTCTCTCTCCCTTGCCGTCATTCTCTGACCATTATTTTCTGCGTTACCTGACTGGTGTGTTTCAGTGGCATTGTTCCATAAACACTATAATTAGGCAAATGTGCGATGCACTGGAAAAATTAGGCCAGCTCTACCCACAGTAACTGACTTGCAAGGGGCAGTAGAAACAGGTCTGAGTTGGAAAATTCATACAGCACAATCATAAAAGCATGCCCAATTTAGCTTCTGTACAAGCAAGTTGCCTGCAAAATGCATCTTAGCAGCTCATATTAAATTTGTCTGAAAAGGAAATGTCACTTTTAGATGTTAATAGTCAGTGCACTTGCCTATAGATCATAATCCACCTACATAATTTTGTGCCACCTTTTATATAAAGAGTCTTGAGGGAAGTGGTTGGGATCCTTATTTTTCCTGATATACAAAAGATTTATTGATTTGCCTGACATCTGCAATTCATTTGAGAATGAGGAGGTAAAGAGACTTTCTCTTGCATTCCTATTTGCAAAAGCCTTTTGTTTCATAGGTACAGTAATATCTTTTCATAGCATTCATGAAGGGCTCTTGGAATAAAAAAAGGTCATCTCCTTTATGTGTGTAAGATGAAATACTACAAAGAACTGTGGATAGCTATTACTGAGCTAAAATACCATCCTAAATTGGCAGAAAAACGTAATGAATGGATATGCAGCCTATCTTTTGGGACACCTATCTAGACAGATCTCTTATCCCATCTGCTCTAATTGGTCATTTTAAGAAATGTACGCCTTTAGTTTCTAAATAGAGTGCAATATAGAGAAAATATACTTCATAGTGCCTTACATAATTAAGCCTGGGGGTCAGAAACAAGCCATTATTCTGTTTCAAAATAATCTGGATTTACAAGGATACTTGTGCTGATTTCCTATATATAGGCATCTTCAGGTCTTTGTTGGAGCACAATTCATATGAGTCTACAGGAAAAGTGTAGCTGTGTCTGTTGGCTAACTTTTAAAAGACTCTGGGAGGGGCCACAAGGCATCCTAAGCAAAAAAGTACTGTTCATTTACTTTGGACTTGGCATAAAATGGGTGAATTTCTGAATAAAATCTTTTCTACAAATAGGATAATAAGTGGATGCTTTAGTCAGGTGTAACCAGTGTGTCATCTCTGTGCTGCAAAATCTACCTGGGATCATTGGGTCATTCACGCTGGAAGGGATTTCAAGGGGTCCCTCATGCACCCTTGCTCCAAGCTGGGCCAGCTGTGGGAAGAGACCAGGTTGCTCAGGCCTTTGTACAGATGCATCTTGAAACCTCACAAGGATGGAGCCTGCCCAGACTCCTTGGGCAGCCAGTCTCCCTGCCCGACTCCCTGGCCTGCCTGTTCCCAATGGATAGTTTCAGTATGCAGCATGGATCCCTTTTGTTTCAGCTCATGCCTGCCACACCTTGTTGCCCTGCCATGCATAGCTGTGAAAGGACTGGCTGCTGCCTCTCCACCCCTCCCAGCAGGCACTGAGATGGTTGTCAGGTGTCCCCAGAGGCAGCTCTGCCTCAGACTGGACAAGCCCTGCTGCCCCAGACTCTGCTCATGGGGCAGTGCTCCAACCCTGAGTATCACGGGAATGAACTCATTCCAGGTTACTGACATCTTTCTTCACTGGGGGGCACCAAACTAGTCACAGTATCCAGATATGGTCTAACAATGAGTGCTAGGCAGAAGGGACAACCACTGCCTTGAGGTTCTGGCAGTGCTCCTGCTGATGCAGCCCTGAATTCTGCTGACCATCTCTGCTTCCAGGGCTTTCTACTGGCTCCTACCCAGCTTCTACTACCTGCACCCCAGTACCCTTTCACCAGAGTTGCTCCCTGGACAGTCTATTCACAGTCTATATTATTGTAAGAGAGAATTCCTCCCAGGTGGAAGACTTTGCACTTGCTTTGTTTCCACAAGCTTTAACATGCTAGAAGGTCCAGTTTGCACCGAGATATCCCTCTCTCTTCCATCTCCCCAGAAACAAAAAACATCCCTGAGCATAAAGAAGGTGTTCCTGACTTTTTATCATGCCTTACATTCCACACAGTTTACCATTGCACAGTGGTACCTTTGGGAATAATGTGGACAATAATAAAAGATATAGAGAAGCTCTCTGTTAACACTAAAACTTAAGATAATTCCAAATAATTTCTCTTTTATGCATCAAGTATTGGTCAAAAATTCACCTCACCCCCACGTTTTCTCAGTCACCTAATAGAAAGGTTTGGACTTTTCTCCACATTTATATCAACTTCCCCCTGCTGCCATGAATTCTTGCAGATACAAGTATGCACTGAACTCCCATCCCATCCCAACTTTCCAAAACTATCAGATATACTTCAGAAGAGAAGATGTGGTTTCTACAGAATTGTGCTCTGCTGTTTTTACCAGATGGATGGATTATTTACCAGGTTTCACCTTCTTCTTCTTTTTTTTTTTTTTCCTTTCCTTAGGAACAGCATCTTAACAGTTTACAGCTAGAAATAAATGTTATTTGAGGAGTCATCCATGCCTACTTGTGAGAGACTAGTTGCAGAGAGGTATCAGCTGTAAGAGCATAGTGGGAGTTCATGATTATAAAAAGAATACAAAGTTCAAGTGAAAACCTACAGATTCTTTGCAACAGTGAACAGTATTTGGATTACTATTTCAGTAAACTGACTTTGCCAAAAAGATACTTCTGACTCAGTCAAATTCTGCTCTGGCTAATCTTGAGGATGCATGGGCTACACCTCCAGGGAGGGAGCAGCCACAACCTCCCTGGGCAACCTGTGCCAGTGCCTCACCACCCTCACTGTAAAGAACTTCCTCCTAACATCCAGTCTAAATCTCCCCTCTGCCAGTTTAAGCCCATTGCCCCTCGTGCTATCATTACAAGACCTTGTAAATAGTCCCTCCCCAGCCTGCCTGGAGACATCTTTCAGATCCTGGAAGGCTACTATCAGGTCTCCTTGAAGCCTTCTCTTGTCCAGGCTGAAGAGCCCCAACTCTCTCAGCCTGTCCTCACAGCAGAGCTGCTCCAGCCCTCTGATCATCTTCGTGGCCCTCCTCTGGGCCTGCTCCAACACTTCCATGTCCTTCCTGTGCTGGAGGCTCCAGAACAGTACACAGTACTCAGTGTTCTTGGAAAAGACTGGTTTTAAAGCTCATGACAAGACAGAAAGGCACAGGATGGACTGAAATTTCACTTATTTTGGAAACAGAAGTCAGAATATGGCAGTCATTATTTAACATATCTGCTTATTATTTTTCTTCCGAGTCATTATCTCACTTCTAAAGGAAACCAAATGCACTCAAAATCTACATTATAAAACATTTTTTTTTTTGTCAAAAGAATAACTTAAACTCCTTTAATTGGCTTCCAAATATCCTATTAAAAATCTCTTTCTTTTCAAGCATAAAATGTGAGGCCCCAAATATCATTGCTATTTCATAAGTAAGATTTAGGCTGAATTAATGCTGTTATCACCAAACAGAAAATGGGTCAGTATAGGGATCTGTTCAGATGACAGATTAAATAATAAATTCCAAGACAATGTCAAACATTTCTTCATTCATGGAAAACATGATTTTCTGTAAGTAATAATCAATATATGGTTTTAGTTATCAGGATCTATAGCTATTCACCTTTCATTAGCAACTACCAAATCTGGAACACACATTCTGGCATATACTTTAATGCAATGCAGGAGGAGAAATTTTTTTAATCTATAAGCTAAATAATTTGATTTCCCTGAAATCTGTGGCTGGCATCCAGCAAAATGGGACTTTCCAATCAAGCAGCTTGTCATACATGTGGGTAATTGATCTTACTAACCAGCATAAGAAAGAATAAAACATTGCAACAGAAGGGGTTCCTGATCTGTGCTCTGACTCCTTCTTGGAAGAGTCAGGAATACGTCAAATCCTGATGGCCAACCCTGAATATTTGTTACATTTGTTGCGGTTAGGGGTCATTGTGAAGTGTGTTTGTCTGTGGGAAATAATATGGTGACTATAGAAATGATGCAGGTATTTATTGATGAGGGCAAGGGAGAGGCAGGTTAAATAAATACAGGTAATTTTATTTTGGCTTGAATATTTATTTGAATATTTATTTGAATAAGGCCAAGCGCAAGGTCCTGCACCTGGGTAGGCACAATCCCAAGCACAACTCCAGGCTGGGTGGTGAATGGCTGGAGAGCAGCCCTGAGGAAAAGGACCTTGGAGTCTGGGTTGATGAAAAGCTCAACATGAGCCTGCAGTGTGCACATGCAGCCCAGACAGCAACCGAGTCCTGGGCTGCATGTGGCCCAGGGGAAGCGTGGCCAGCAGGGCAAGGGAGGGGATTCTGCCCCTTTACTCTGCTCTCGTCAGACCCCACCTGGAGTACTGTGTGCAGTTCTGGAACCCTCAGCACAGGAAGGACATGGAAGTGTTGGAGCGGGTCCAGAGGAGGGCCACAAAGATGATCAGAGGGCTGGAGCAGCTCTCCTATGAGGACAGGCTGAGGGAGTTGGGGCTCTTCAGCCTGGAGAAGAGAAGGCTTCGAGGGGACCTGATAGTAGCCTTCCAGTATCTGAAGGGGGCCTACAGGAAGGCTGGGGAAGGATTATTTACAAGGTCCTGCAATGACAGGACAAGGGGCAATGGGCTTAAACTGGCAGAGGGGAGATTTAGACTGGATGTCAGGAGGAAGTTCTTTCCAGTGAGGGTGGTGAGGCACTGGAACAGGTTGCCCAGGGAGGTTGTGGATGCTCCCTCCCTGGATGTGTTCAAGGCCAGATTGGATGAGGCCTTGAGTAACCTGTACTAGTGGGAGGTGTCCCTGCCTATGGCAGGGGGTTGGAACTAGATGATCCTTGAGGTCCCTTCCAACCTTACTGTTCTATGATTCTATGATTCTATGATTCACCACTTCATTTTGCTGCACCTTGACAGTTGCATGCACTTGGTACTTCCTGTTTTGCTCTGACTTACTGTTGAGATACTCCTTGTCCATGATGTTGGCTATCTACCCTCAGCACAGGTTGTCTTGGGTGTTCTTTCACTGGATACATGTCTATTGCTTCAGAGTAATTCAGTTTACCTACAGGAAGTCACACTGTGACCTGCTGTAGCATGACTGTTGACTTTGGCTGTTGAGAGCTGGAGGCAAACAGATGCATCTTATTTGCAGAAAGAAATGGAGCAGGATGAAAACTGTCAAGACAGGATTCTCCCAGCCTATTAGCATGTACTGCCTGTCTCACCCTCATAGCTGTGCTGCTGGCTGCCACTGCCTTCAGAGGTAATAATTATTCATCGATTTATTTCACCTCACAAAGCCTGCCCTTAAATCAGCTGTTGTCTAGGATTTCCCCTGCAATGATGCTCCCAGGATAGGCAGCACTGAATCTGCACTGTCACTTCCAGCACCCTTTCTTTCTGAGCTGTGTAAGTGAAGCTATCAGATGATGTTAAAAGCCACTCCAGAAGGCACATTCTTCAACAGAGCAGCTAAATACAGATAGAAACAGACCGCTGCTGCTTTGCTCTGGGAAGCTGCTTTTGTGGAAGGCCTGCAAGAACACTGGAAAGAAAAGAGGAGATGCAGGTTGTGAAGAGCTTCAAGTGACAAAACTCACGCTGCAGGAGGCAAAGAGCCTCTCTGAAGAATATCATGGTAGTGTGATTTTCAGAGTTCAGAAGATACATCTGGTATTTTCTGTGAAAATAAGTCATTCAAGTGACTGCAGGAATTCCCAGGTCTGGTTCAGGCCTTGAGAAACGTTGGCTCGGTCACTTTATTGTAAATCGCTTCACAGTTATGGGAAGACAGTGCTCTGATCTTACATTTATTTTAGCACAAGCTACTAATTTTTCCTTCCTTCATACAAGTAATGCTAAGGTCATCTCTGTGTCAGACAAACTTCCAGAGTTGGTGGGAGAGATAGACAGCCCATGTATCTTCTTCATCTGTCTGGAGGACTCTGGATTACTTGATTTAGGCTTATACTCAAGACAAAGAATACCACTGATGAAGTGGAGAAAACAGCCTTCTTAAATACTAGTAATGGATGAATAATATCTGGACAAGCTACTACCTCTCCTACTTGGTAATATTTGAGCAAGAACTCGGAATATCTTTTTTATGTTGGAAGTGTACTAGAGTCCAGTCAGCACACAGGTTTCAGAGACCCGTGAGGTTTCTTTCACTCCACATCCTGGAGAGAAAGGAACTGATCTCTAAACAGAGCAAGGAGGGCAGCAGTACCTGAGAAAATTTCTTGCCTTAGGAGAAGCATTTCGTCCCTCCACGTTCAAATGTTTCCCACCTTTTCAAGTATAACAGAGAAAAGAAGTGGGTGATTTTAATCTGTAAGAGTTTTGTTTATTGTTAGGTGTGTCGTTTGGCTGATACAATGGTCTATTTGTGTGGTTAAAAAAAAGTGCTGGTGTGTGCTGGAAAAGGAGAAGGCAATTTGGTAAGAAACACATCTCTTTTAAAAACTGTTTTCTTCTAACTAGTGTGGATGCAGTAGTTCTTTTGGAAGGCAGACATTTAACTTGGTTTACATTTGTGTGTGCTATCTCAGTAACAGAACAGCCATTGCTGCTGGGCTTCAGCTGCTGCTGGAAGGAATTAAGTGATGAGACACTGTCTCAACCTTCCTCCCCCACAAACACAGTTGCAAATATTGTAAAAACAAACAAACAAACAGAATCCCAAACCCACACAGACAAACAGACAGGGATTTGTTACTGCCAACAGCATCACATCAGTTCTATTTACATTTCCCACAGCATATTTCTGCAGAAATTTTTCAGGATCTCTCTCACAGCAGCTCTGACATCAGCTGCAACACAGAAGTCAGCATTGGTGACTGCATTGGGCAGGCAAATTAAGCAGATCCTGATGAACAATCCAAGGAACACTTTTGGATCACCTGTATTGTAATTCTGCACATCACAGGGACAGATGTTCTGGAAAACTCTTCGGGCAGTATTCCCAATTTGCTCCGAAGTGAGCTTCAAAAATAAAAATTGAATCTAGATATTCATTTAGTTTTTTTCTGCATTCATTCTGAAGGGACACAGCGATGGTCAACGACACCTCCGTCAAGCGTCAAAGCAAGAACATACTGCTTGCACAGATGCAGTGTGATAAGCATCCACACTGTGCACAAACACAGCCAACCTGTGGCTAAGAACTGTCACTACGTACTACTAGAATGTCAGTTTCATCCTGCAACCAACCCTTAAGGAAAGAGCTTAAAGAATTAATGAAACGTCGAACTTCAGGTCTAATTTGTTTTTTTCTTTGAAAAATTAAGCCACACAAAGAATAAAACTAATTTTAGAATCATAGAATCATAGAATGGTAAGGTTGGAAGAGACCTCAAAGATCATCTAGTTCCAAACCCCTGCCATAGGTAGGGACGTGTCCCACTAGCACAGGTCACTCAAGGCCTCATCAAACCCGGCCTCAAACACCTCCAGGGAGGGAGCAGCCACAACCTCCATGGGCAACCTGTTCCAGTGCCTCACCACCCTCACTGGAAAGAACTTCCTCCTAACATCCAGTTTAAATCTCTCCTCTTCCAGTTTAAACCCACTGCCCCTTGTCCTGTCATTGCAGGACCTTGTAAATAATCCCTCCCCTGCCTTCCTGTAGGCCCCCTTCAGATACTGGAAGGTTACTATCAGGTCTTCTGGAAGCCTTCTCTTCTCCAGGCTGAAGAGCCCCAACTCTCAGCCTGTCCTCATAGCAGAGCTGCTCCAGCCCTCTAAGCATCTTCATGGTCTTCCTCTGGATCCGCTCCAACACTTCTATGTCCTTCCTGTGCTGGGGGCTCCAGAACTGCACACAGTACTCCAGGTGGGGTCTGACAAGAGCAGCGTAAAGGGGCAGAATCCCCTCCCTTGCCCTGCTGGCCACGCTGCTCTTGATGCAGTCCAGGACTCAGTTGCTGTCTGGGCTGCATGTGCACACTGCAGGCTCATGTTGAGCTTTTCATCAACGCAGACTCCAAGGTCCTTTTTCTCAGGGCTTCTCTCCAGCCATTCACCACCCAGCTTGGATTTGTGCTTGGGATTGTGCCTACCCAGGTGCAGGACCTTACACTTGGCCTTGTTGAATTTCTTGAGGTTGGTTTGGGCCCACCTCTCCAGCCTGTCCAGGTCCCTTCGCATGCTACCCCTGCTCTCTAGCAAGTCGACTGTGCCACACAGCTTGGTGTCATCTGCAAACTTGCTGAGGGTGCACTGATTCCTCTGTCCATGTCACTGACAAATGTCTTTAATTGTCATGTCTTCAATTTTAAAATGGAGTGCAAACTGAAGCCAAAAGAGCACTGAACTTTAAAGCTCACTCACTGGTGGGCCCAAGGAGAAGGCAGATACCCAAAACTGCTATTCCTGCTTTTTCTCAATCTGTTTTGAACAGTCTTCTCTTGCTTCTCCAACCAGTCCTACAAAATCCTGACAACGGAACTGGAACTGAAGCCACATATATGGGCCTGTGGAGTTTCATGATAAGCTTCACAAGTCCCATCAAGAACTTTGGGTCATCACTGAGGGGATGGAGTTCTCACAGTAACATCTGCATTGCTCTTGGATATCTGAGTCACTGAGTTTAGAAGTAGCTTTGTTTGTTTATAACACATCCTTGGTATCTGTGTAGACATATCCGTAAATGACAATCTGATTGGCACTGAAATAGTCACTTTTGAACTTATCAAGAATAAGAAGTCAACACATTTAACTGTTAACATTTCCAGCTGAAAAATCTGACTATGTTTGAAGTAAACCATTTCAACACTTTTCAAGTATTTTGGAAAGACTGGACATGAAAGAATGTTTATTTCTGCACAGAATTTCAGAATGCTTGATTTTCATTCCAGGGCAAAACAAAAATAAATGTCTGTCTTGAACTTTTATATGAAATAAGATTATTGTTCTCTACTGCGGCTCTGTGCAAAACACAATTTTATGCTGAGATGGATGCAAATAAGTTAAAAGCACCTGAAGAGGTTTCTCACTGAAGTTGAAAAATTATTTAGAGATTTTCACTAAAAAGTATGTTTGAAATTCATTCTCTACTACGTTCCAAATGCCTGTAGTCCTGTAAAATCAAATTATAAGATGTTTACTACCAAAGAGCCATATTCTTCTTTGGTATCAGGAACAGAAGAGTGCTATGATTCAGTTTCCTTGTTGTCCCAGATATGGCTAATTTCTTACATTAGTGCATTTCTGTTTTAGTAATGGAGTGGTTCCGAAACAAAGCCCTTTGTGATTCATTATCTTGGATCAAACACACACAAAAAAATAAAACACAAGAACAAACAAACAAAATCCAAACAAAAAAAAAATCAAAAACCCAAACCAAAACCAAACACTGAAGACCATACCATTTAAAGAAGCCCACAACACTGTTAGCAACGAGACAGATTCCTGAACCATTGCTGAATTTGGAACAATGATGCTGCACCAGATGGTAAAGAAATTACATTGCTATGAAGGTAATAATTTTGTAAATGCCTATGTGAATGTCAAGTTACTATTAAAGTTGGGATATTATCAAAACCTATGGGCTTGAAATGCACTAACCTGAACCACTATAGTGTGGTTATTATGCTCCAGTATTAGATAGGATGAAGGGTGACAGAGTAAATCCAATCCAATGGAAAGAAAGCAAAAAAAACCCAATTAGTAATTTAAAAGGAATGCCTGCAGTTCTCAGAAGTAGGTCATATAAAAGGAAGGTTGGTGCAATTTCTTCTCAGCTTTCTTACTGTTAAGTAGTGACTAGGTATGAACATGGGAGAGCTTGTGTTGGGTCAGACCAAGGGTTGTCTGCTCCAGAATGCTTTTATGATAGGAGCAGGTAGTTACAGTACAAAATCACGCCAAAAATGCAGTAGGACTGCATGGTTTGGATATAGGCTTTGGAAATGTGTGGAAGAGTGCTAAAGATTTAATTTTATTTTCAATACAAGCATTTAAAATGAAACATAAATACAATAAAGGTTTAGGACAATATCTGTGGGGGATTTTTTTGTTTGGTTGGTTTTTTTCACCTGAAAATGAGACCTGATTTGTTCCTCTAATAATATTTAGCTTAAAATTATTTAGGGTAACCATACTTCCTCTTTTCCATTTCAGAACAGAAAGCCAATGGAAATTACATGGTACATGATTTGGGGCTGTAAGAGCAAACAGTGAATTCAGCAGAGAAACACTACACTTAAAAAAAAAATTATTATAATAGTAACTTTGAAAAAAATCTTTAGCAGTAAAATAATCTAGTTCTGAAATGGAATATTATTCTTCATATACTGTATTTATCCTGAAGCAACAGATTTTTTTTTTTTTTTCCCTTGGAGTCTGGGTTGATGAAAAGCTCAACATGAGCCTGCAGTGTGCACATGCAGCCCAGACAGCCAACCGAGTCCTAGGCTGCATCAAGAGAAGCGTGGCCAGCAGGGCAAGGGAGGGGATTCTGCCCCTTTACTCTGCTCTCCTCAGACCCCACCTGGAGTACTGTGTGCAGTTCTGGAACCCTCAGCACAGGAAGGACATGGAAGTGTTGGAGCGGGTCCAGAGGAGGGCCACAAAGATGTAATAGTTCCTCTAGCACTCACAGGTAAAAGACAAAAGGTGAAAACACAGATTTCTGCACTACTCGTGCTTTGGAAGTTGTTAGTTTCTGCCACAACAAAACTATTACATTGTAGCAATATAATGCAGGATAATGCAGATAATAATGTTGTCTTTATTAAGTTGCTTAGGAGGAAAGGTTGAGTGGCTTGGAGGATAAGGGACTGGGATTTCATCTCAGAAACACCAGTGGGGATTTAATTTACAATCAGCTGTTGAGACAATAGCTTGCTCTAATCTCCTGATAGAGGGAAATTATTTACTAGCTATCAAAGGAATGTCTACCTTGGACAAGACAGTACTCCTCATACACATGTTTTAAACCCTATTACTTTCCAAGTTTGAGCCAATTTCAATCTGGCAAGCTTTAGTCTCAACTATGTACATCTAAATATCTATGTTATTCGTCAATCATAACTGTCTTCCTGTGACTTCTGTGCTTAAACTGGAGAATGCAGAATAGTTCACTGATATGTGAACCTATCTACATTGGAATTACCTCACTTAGGAAGCAGGTAAAGAAAGGATTCATACAGTTAATGGATGCCACAGCACAGGGCAAACATTTGAATAGTACTGATATGTTGTTAACAATCTAACGATTGTGTGCATTTTCTGTTTTGGCAATGAAGAGGTCACTAAAGCATGCATTGACTTTGTATATACAGAGCTACTTGCATTGAAACACTAAAAATAATTCACAAAACTTGGAAGCCTACATACTTTGGTGGCCTATACAAAGGAAAAGTCTTCCCTATTTTATTTCTTAGGCACCTAAATCTGGAGTTGCAAGTTTGCACACTTTCTTTTGCTCTAACACAGAAGTCAAGCATCCATGCCAATCTTTTCTCAGCAAGCAAGAGAAAAGGCATTGCATCTTTATCAATAGCCTGATGGTAGGGAAATTCATTCAGGTTAAGAGAAAACCATATTTCTATTGCTCCTTTCCCTTTACAAGCTCATTTTGAGAGTCTGAGCACGGATGATGTGCTTCCATCTTCTGTTCTAAGGTGGAAGTGATTCCCCTTTGTATGGAAGGATATTGGGGCGCTGGAACAAGTGCACATGTCCAGAGAAAGGCAACAAGGCTCCTGAAGGGCACATGACCTACGTGGAGAGTCTGAGGGAGCTGGCGTTGTTCAATCTGGAGAAGAGGAGGCTGAGGGGAGACCTCATCACCCTCTACAGCTACCAGAAGGGAGGTTGGAGTGAGGAGGGGTCCAGCCTATTCTCTGTAATGACAAAGGACAGGACTAGAGGAAATGGTCACAAGCTGAGACAGGGGAGGTTTGGGCTGGATATTAAGAAATATTTCTTCATAATGAGGATTATGAAACGTTAGAATGGTTTCCTGAGGACAGTGGTGGAGTCACCATCCCTGGGGATATTAAAGCAGCATGCAGACCTGGTGCTTAGAGATATAGTTTGGTGTTGACCCTTCAGTGATGGGTTGAAAGCTGAACTGAAAGGTCTCTTCCAACCAGATATATTTTTTGTATCTTTGGAATAATTTAATATCAATTGCACCAATCCAGAAAAATAACAAGATGACCTAGCAATCTATGCTGAGCAAAATTCTGTCCTTTGTCCACAAATATTTAATGTAAAATATTTAAACATGTAATTGTCTCTTCATTATGTAAGGAATGTCTTAGATGTTGAATAGTTAAAATTTTTTGTACATTCTGCTAGTGAGTGTGGTTTTGTGATTAAGGCATTGAATTGGGTTTCAGGAATTCTAGTTTCAAACCTAAGGTCTAGCCTATAAATAGCTGAGTAGAGGTTCTGAGCAACACCATTTGGTTTCCATCTGTCTTGCAAACCAGTTTCTACTTCTAGAAATCAGGAAGAACAGAAGAACCTTGTATGTATTTACCACTTCTCTGCATTCCAGTCTCATTTTATATGGAGTAAAAGGAAATCCATGTGTAACAATAAAGCTGTAGCTTCAACGACAACTCTCTTCAACCTTGGAGAAATTTTCTCAGTTTTTGTCTGTTACAGTTTTGCTTAGTCAAACTACAAGCTCTGTAGAGCAGAAAACTTCTCTTATTACATATGAAGTACCTTGGAAGAAATAGCATATGTGATCCTGATAATTGTTTGAACCAGCAGATGCTATTATTGTATGGGAAAAAAAAAACAAACGGCTAGGCCAGGCCACCAGAAGGTGAAAGATATTTCCATTTATTTGGGTTTTTTGTTGTTGTTCCCTTGGTTAAGGAAGAGTGCTTTCAGTTCAGTTCACAATAAGTCTGCAGCCCATCAGAAAAGCACAAATCTGTTCTACTGTAATTCTGGATGACCATTTCCCACAGAAACATCATGAACCAAAAGGACATCAATGTTCTCAGGCCTTGAAATTACTCCTCCAGGCAAGAGGGAAGAAGCATGTTGGTGGATGTGTCTGTATTGCACTTTTATTGTGAAGGCTTTTATCTCCAAGGCTGATGATCCCATGCAGAAACTTATTGATTCCTATAGGTATCTCTCCTTGACTTCAAAACAGTCCACAAATTTACTTTCTGTTTTCAGTTACGGTTGTTGGCAGGCTTTTAACTTATGCAGATAAAGGAAATTGTCAATTGCAGTCTTCATTTTTAATGGATGTCTATTAAAATGAACTTAATTTATCCCCTATAAAGCACCAGAAATGACAAGAAGAAGAAAGGGAGAACTCTTTCAGGAACCAAATATGTGTTAGGAAATAGGTGATAAAAAATAATGAAGACATGGACAAACTCCTAGTTTTACACAGTAGAGTCCGTTCTGCTGACCGCCATCTGATTACTTTGCATCAGAAATTAAGCAAAAAAGACCTTTTCCAGTTGCTACCCTAGAAATGAACTGAACACATGAAGTCTATGACAAAAGCCAAACTGTAAAGACCTACAGACGTACATTCACCTGCATTTCTTTGGTACTTTCAATCCATTTGCTCATCACTGAGCTATTCCTATGTAACTGCACTTACTGTACAGTAGCTTCCTAGCTCATAAAATATTGATTCAGGTGTTTTATCATATATCTTTCTTGAACTTTGATCTTTCATACTTAGTGCTGCCTTGATGAAATATTTAGAAGTACAACATTTTCCATGTGAAAGGTAAATTTAGGTTTCTTATGGTAGCCTCTGTTAATGCACCAGCTTATCCCACAGGAGATCCATGCTGAACTCTATCCTGGGGTCACAGTTAGTTGAAAACTGTGTTTGAAAAAATCCTCCATTTCAAAGTAACACTTTTTTTTTAAGGTAAAGGTCAGTTTTGTGACTTGGTTGGAGTAGGCTTACCACACTTGCTCACAAAGTGCATTGAGAGGGCCTTCAGAAAATATGCCCAAAGATTTGGCTTTAGAAGTTACTTTGCAGTAGACGAAAATAGATAAAAATCTATATAATAAAACAAGAACACTCAACCTAAAAGACAAACAACAAACCAAATGTATAAAAACATGCTACATATATTTATAGGCACTGAATGCTAACAAGTGATTTTGCCAAAACAACCGAAATGACTGTAATACTTCCATTACAAACGTCATCAATTTATATAGTCAAAATAGCAAGCAAGACGTTCTCTTCAGGTTGAGAACTGATGATGTCTCATAGGTAAAAGCATACTGGAACATGGGAGGTCCAGCTAAAGTTTTTGCAGGTCTGCAGGGCCCACAGGGGTTCTGTTCACCAGTTTCTCTGATAGCTGATAGGAGCCCTTCATCTAGTGTAAGTCTCTTGTCTCCACCTAGCCAATAACTTCCACAAGTCCTGTGAAAACTCATTTAGTTTTGAGATCTTTATCTCCTTGGTGTTTTTGGTTGAAGGCTACCAAGATTGTTAGGGACAAAGAGACAGGATAGCACACACACACACACATATCCAGCACAAGCACAAACACATGCTTTTACAGCTGCAAAAATCAGGATATGATTTTATAATATTACTCAATAGATGCTTAATGGATATCACTCAATGGAGTAATATCTGTTTAAGAAAATGGGCAGGTTATGAAGTAGTTGATCAGGTTCAGTCAGGAACTATGAAAAGCTAGTCCTGTCTGACTAACCTGACAAGGTAACCCAAATGGAAGAGGATCTCAGGAGTGCTGGTTGACAGGTGTCTGAATATGACCCAGCAACATGCACAGGTGGCCAAGACGGCCAACCCTATCCTAGCCTGTAGCAGAAATGGTGTGGCCAGCTGGACTAAGGGAGTGACTGTCCCCTTGTACTTGGCACTGGTGAGGATGCACCTCAAACACAATGTTCAGTTTTGGAGTTTTGGGCCCCTCACTACAAGAAAGACATTGAGGTGTTGAAGCATGTCCAGAAAAGGGCAATGAAGGTGATGAAGGGCCTAGAGAACAAGACTTGTGAGGTGTTGCTGATGGAATTGGGGCTGTTTAACCTGCAGAAAAGAAGGCTAAGAGGAGATTTTATCACTCTCCACAAACTATCTGAAAGAAGGCTGTAGTCAAGTGGGTATTTGTCTCTTTACAAAGTAACAAGTGATCAAATGAGAGGAAATGACCTCAAGTTGCACCAGAGGACATTTAGACTGGACACCAGGAAAAAAATTCACTGAAAGGGTTGTCAAGCATTGCAATAGGTTGCCCAGGGAAGTGGTTGAGTCACCTTCCCTGAATATGTAGATATTGCTCCTAGGGACATGGTTAGTGTTAAACTTGGCAATATTAGGTTTATGGTTGGACTTGATGATCTTAAAGGTCTTTTCCAACCCAAATGATTCTATGTAGGCTTTCCTTATACCAAATGCAGGAAATTATATGGGAGGAATGAAACCCTTAATATGACAGTCTTTCCATGGCCTAAGGATTTGTTGACTACATGTGGAGATTTTAGATGGACAAAGTTAGATCAGGAGTGTCTTGCCCTTATAAAGCAGCCTACAGACTTTCTTAACATCAGGATGAATTTTCAGCATTTGCAAGATCTATAGAATTGTTCCAGCAATGACATTAAACCCTTTACTACCTGGACAAGGGGTAAAAAAAAACCCAAACCAGCGATAATGTCTGAGGACTGTGGTCTCACAAATCTTTAGCAAAATGACAAGTTTTTCTTCTTTTTGTAGATGGCTTTTGTATTAGATACAAGAGGTATTTTCCAGATGCCAACGAGACAGGATACTAAGCAACCTCTATGTATGTACATAAATGTAGATAAATAACAGGAAAGCTAGGAATAAAAAGGATAGAAGAGGGGAATAAATATAGTTTGCTGCAAGATTCTCCATTTACCCTTTATTTAATAGAATAATAATAATGGCTTTGTCACCAAATTCAGAATTTCTTGGAAATGAAGTCTTAAAACCTGTCATGAAAGTCTTCAAATTAAAGTACATACTATCTACCAGGCATCTAGTCTTAGATTTCATTCAATATATTTCTAAAGGTTGATACTATGAGCTTATTTTCACATGCTGAAACATCTGTATTTATTTTACTGAGACTGGAATGTTGGAATGTTAAAAATAGTCCATTTACTTTTATGTCATAGAAATACTGTGGTAAAAAACCTGACACCTCAGAGAAAACTTGAAGACCTCCATTTTTTACTCTGAATGTATGTTCTATATGTTTTTCTTCTGGTTTTGTTTGGTTGGTTGGTTGGTTTTGTTTTGTTTGTTTGCTTTGTTTTAAAGTTTTCCTACTCAATACCTACTGAATAAGATTTCGATGTAAGAAAGTTTTGGTGCAGAATCACAGAATGTTAGGGGTTGGAAGAGACCTGAAAAGATCATCCAGTCCACCCCCTCCCAGGGCAGGATCACTTCTTTTTTTTTTTCCTTACAGTCCAGTTTTAATTTCTTGGGTGTTTTTGTTTTGTTTTGTTTGGTTGGTTGTTATTGTTATGTTTTGGGTTATTTTTGTTTGGGTTTTTTTTAATCTCCCTTCTCCCCCATCTCCTTCCTTTCCTCTCTATTTCCCCCTGTCTTCCTCTTTTCATCTCATAGAATCAGAGAAACTTTCCATGTTGCCCTCAGGATCACCAAAGTCCAACCTAGAACACCACTCCACAAGATTCACCTTAAACCATAGCCCTAAGCACCACATCCAAACCACCCTTGAACACATCCAGGGTTGGTGACTCCACCACCTCCATGGGCACCTCACTCTAGTCCCTGACCACTCACTCTCACTGAAAAACTATTTCCCAATGTCCAATCGCAACCTCCCCAGCCTCAGCTTGAGGCCATTACCCCTTGTTCTGTCTCCAGTTACCTGTGAGCAGAGCCCAGCAGCAGCCTCTCCACAATGTTCCTTCAGGTAGCTGTAGACAACAATGAGGTCTGCCCTCAGCTTCCTCTGTTTCACACTAACCATCTCCAGCTCCCTCAGTTGCTCCTCATAAGATTTATTCTCCAGGTCCTTCCCCAGCTTTGTTGCTCTCCTCTAGACCCACTCCAGCACCTCCACATCTCTCTTGTATTGTGGTGCCCAAAACTGAACACAACACTCGAAGCCTCATCAGAGCCCAGTCAAAGAGGACAATCACCTCCCTGCTCCTGCTGGCCACAGCATTTTTAATCCAAGCCAGGATGCCACCTGGGCCAGAAGATATACACTATACAGAAGCACAGAGACCTATCTTACCTTCTGGCTCCCTGATCTTACGTCCTGCTGCAGATTTTCGTAGCACACTCCGTCCTGAGTTGAACAAGCTAGTTAATTCATCCAGGGGACTGGTCAGTGACCGTGAGTTTGTAGGGCTGTATGGAAATGAAGATGATGAATTTGAGTTCATTTTCCTGTGATCTGCTCTTGCCACCTTTGGGGAGTAAGGCAGTTTAGAGAATGGGGAAGATGAACACCCACGTTGAGCAGGATTTGGTCTCTGAGGTGTTTTTGATGGATCTGAGTTTGTACCTGCTTTCCCTGTATTAATCAGAAAACTAGCACAAGTCTCTGGAGGAAATGCAAAATGTGTGGAAGCTCGGTAGGAAATAGGAGGTGGTACAGGAGGAGGGGGTGGTGGGAGAGGAGGAGGTGGTGTGGAAGGAGGAGTCACTTTGCTGGAAACATTGAACACGACCAAGGCTGGAGATACTGGTCTTTCATTCTCCCCTTTCTGGCTTTTGGAGTACTGTGGTGATAATGGACTTGAGCCTTCTGACTGCACAGGGTACTTTAGGTTGGTCTCCAAGACAGGAAGCTTTTTGACTTCTAGTGGTGTTAGAGGTGATTCATCAGATGCAGGTGAACATGTGACAGGGGTTGGAGGAAACACAAGAAGTGGTGGCCTGTGGGGGAGCAAGTTAGGGAAAGGAGCTGGAATGTCACACGAGTCTTTATAGATCAAAGAGGGTTGACTGTTTCCATCCAACATTCCATCTTCAACGAGAACATTTTTTTTGCTTTCAAACAACAGAGGAGGAGATCCAGACACTACTGGAATTATTCCGTTACCATTGGTTCCTTCCTCTGGTATAAAATACTTCATTTCTTCATATACAGATTCTCCTTGCTCTGGACTTTCTGCTTGAGCAGAACTGCTCTTCATTGCATTCCCTACCATTTCAATATAGACAGGCTCATTTTCCTCCTCCTCTTGTGACATGCAGAGACTCAACACACCATGTTGTCGTCCATCAGCAGAAGATGCTCTTTCTACTGCCACTGCGTCATAGCCACCTGGTTTAGCTACTGTGGTTGCCTGTTTTACATCCCCAGGCTTTTGGCCAGGTATTTCTTCATAAGATCCGCTAAGTTTCGTGTTGGGACTTCGTTTTGGTTTTCTGGGAGGTATTTTTTTCATTGTACTATAGTCATCACTGTGTGGCCTTGGACGGGTCAGTACTAGGAAAGTGAAAAAGGTCTGTGTTATTAACAGATAAAAGTCATTTTCCCCCAACACAGATCTAGTACTTTGAACCTTGAAAAGCTTTTTAGTTTTACAGTGAGCAGCAGTCACAAACACAAGGGGTTTGATCAAACTCATAAATGTATCAAGGAATGAAATACTGAACTTTCAGTTTCTGAACCACAAGCCTTTGCTACCTGGCCATATAATATGCTTTGGTAATCTCTGCTGCCACTAAAAGATGAGAAGTAACACTTGTGGAGATCTTTTGAATCCAAATATTCACTGCAAAATCTGTAACACATGGGAAAACGTGCTCATTATTCCTTTTACTCTAAGGAAGATGAGCATGCTTTTAACTAGGAGTTTCAGCGTGGTGCTACTTTGACACACATTAGTAACTGAAGCATCCCTCTTCTATGCAGCATCTATAAAACTCAAATTATAGGCAGATATTATGCCTATTTCTTCTTCTTTGTGGGTGTAGAAATAATTTATAAAGTTAGGGAATCTGAAAGCCTGAGGGCAATTCTTCAACAGAGTATATAGTTATCTGTACTAGATGTCTTTTCATTGCCTCCAGGCATGCCCAGAGTGGAGAGACCAGACACCTCAGTGATTGGTCTTTTATGATCAAAATTAGATAGTGTAAATCAGAACTGCTTTTGGACAAAGACTCAGGAAATGGAAATAATTCTTAGAAAATAAGTACATGGCAGGGAAACCAGCCCTATTGTTTCACAAAAATGAGAACTCCAAAGTTGTTTTGTGAGTGCATGCAAGCATCAGTGTTAACACTACACATACATACACAGTCTTTCTTCCAAAAACCTCTGCTAGACCTTTTTCACTAAAATAATCATCTCTGCAGAGCTAGGCACAGAAACTTGAAACCACTACAGGGCTTCTTAAACCATACCATTTAAAAAGCATATTGAACACAGTTCATCTCTCCTTCCACAGAGCTAGAATGACGAGCAAGAAAGGGGCTAAGAAAATGGACTTGGATTTAATTAACTGGACATGAGGACAGTAATGTTTTTACAAGTTGGAGTTGCAAAGGGTTTTCATTCACTGTGTGCAGGATTAGAGAATGGTCATATGTAGCTTTAAAACCAACCTGAAGATCTTTCTTGATAAGCCCAGAGGATCCTTTATACAAAGCAGGAGAAGTCAAGCTTATTCAAAAGAGAACAGAATACATTCCTTCCCTTCATCCTCTACTCGTTCCTTTCAAAGGTGAAGGAGAACAGAACAACTGAACTCAAAACTATTCTATGTGTACTATAATGCGTTGAGACACTTTGGGACTTCCAGAGAACTTTCTTTCTAAACAAAAAATTCACTGTAAGCAAGTTATGGCAGTAACATAAACCACTGAATGCACGTGAACATGAATTAACCACTGAATTAATGTGAACATGGAGAAAAAGCAGGAGAAAGTTTAGTGTTTAACTTGGTGAAATTCAAGGTTCAAACACACCATTTTAGCGATGCAAGATATTCTAATGTACAGCTTAAAAGGTGAAATAAAATGGTCAGTGGGGTAGAAAAGCTCACGTTGACAGATCATTTGTCTCTGCAGAGAGTTTTGCAAAAGGGCTTCAGTTGCTGACAAACTAGGCAATTAGAACACATGAGTATTATTTGCTGATTTGGAAACTAATGACAAGTTGATTGATTTTATTTACTGCCACTGAACTATTTCAGGGAAGCAGGACTTTTCCAAGGTGCTTGACTGTGTTTAAAAGGACCAAAGTGAACAGACTAGATCGATAACCTAGAGAAACATTTGCGACTGTTTCTCCCTTTATGCCTAACCTTCATTAGCGGTTTCCTTAGAAGCTGCCGACAAACAAGCACTAACAGCCTCGTACGACGCGCTCAGTCGTGTGTTGGGGTCCCTCTTTGGTTTGGGAGGAGGCTGTTTCCTTGGTGATGGCAGGCTATTGCTCTCATCCATGCTGAACACAGAGTGCAAGGAGGGGGATCTGATGGATGACCCAGCCACAGAATGTACCAAGCCGTCCACTGCCATGGGGACAGGGACGGAGCTGGAATGAAAGTGCTTAGGCGTTCGACAGACAGCAAAGCTGTCCTCAGAGACCTTCCCACCCTTGTCTTCAGCTCTGAAAACACAGAAAAGAGGCCCAGATGCATTATTCAAGTGATAACAATGAACCTGCTCATGCAAACATAACAACAGCTTTTTGGTAAACAATCTCACAACTCCCCTGCTGTGTCTAGGGGATGCATGTAGTAATCAGACAAACAAATCCAGATCAAGCTGCTAGCTTTCTTCCATTTCCTGTTTCATGATAAATCAGGACGCTGGACCTTTTCACACAAATGCAGCCTTCCTTCGGCAGTTCCATAATGTTGATCAGACAGACATTCACCGAACGAATTGTTCACACTTTGATTGTTACACACAATCAAATGCTGGGTTTTCAATCTGAATGATAATTTCTGGGAAATCCATTTTAATAGAAAGTTACTGAGGCAGCAAATACTGAGCCTTTATCATCAGTTTCTAAAAAGACAACTATAAATTCTATTTAGATAATACAAATCTTTAAAATATTAGATGACCTGTTTAACCAGCTACATTGGCTGCTTCAACAACTCCACTCAGATATCTCTCTATCTTCCTGTTTAAACTTAATTATTGGTGCTGATTTTAACAATATTAATTACAACATCATTTAGTTATTTCCATTGCAGTTTTAGAGTTTTACTTACTCCATATTTTTTTTGTTGTTGTTTTTTTCTATTTCAATGTATATTGTGAAATGTTTATCAGTTATCAGTTGGTTGCAAGAAATTGAAAAAAAAAAAACCAAACAAAAACCCAACAAAAATTATTCTAACATTTTATTTCTCCAAAATCCAAATATTAAAAAAACCTTTGAGTGGTAATGTATTAGACAGAAGATGTCTATGCCATCATTTTACAAACAACCCCCTGAGCGTTTATTATTTTTTTTTAAATTGTATTTCTGCATGCCGAATCATCAGCAGAGCTGGAATTCATGCTCAAGATATAGCCAGCTGCCCATGTAGTAAATGAAATAGCTAAAGATGAAAGCATGGTGCTCAGTGGATAATTTGTTTTCACTGAAATGTTTAATTACAGTCTTTCCTACAAAGGCATTTCCTCCAATATGTAATCACTGGGATATTTGAAGCTAATTAAGCAGATGCACTGTCATTTTCACTTTAATAAAAGTCACTGACAAAAGCAATGAAAGCAAACGGAGTTGTTCTGGCTGAAAATTAAGTTCCTATGGAAAAATAAACATTTATATGTCCAGTAGGGTAAAGACACATTCTTACTATAGATACAAATCTATTAACTGCTAATGCTACCTTTGCCCATTCAGCTGCCTGAGAGAAAAGAGATCAGAGACTCAGTTGATAGAGAAAGGCTCTTCAGCATTTGCAAAAACAGGTACTCCTACAAACTCTGAGGGGAGTCAAAAACCATTTACCTGGTTTTGAATAAGAGAAAAGAATCCTCCTCACAATCAGTTTACCTAGTTCAACACATAACCAGGATTTCTTGGTCTGGACATCGTTGGATTTTAACATCTTCCTAGCTGTTTTTCGTTACCTTGGCATGTTCTCGGTGCTGGAATTTTATGTTAGAGGAATTTTCCTGTTTTGTCTTTACTTTGTTGAAAGTTCAACTGTAATTTGTTTATTGTTAAATTAAAAAAAAAAATCTTAAGAAACAAATGCCACAGAGAATTGAATAAGTTCCTATAGAGCTCACTGTCCCCTAAATAGGGTAACAGAGGTGTCCTTAAGATTCTAGACTTAATTACTTGTTGCACAGAAAAATAAAAAGGCTTAACATTGATTAAACTGCATACATATTTGGGAATCTTCTTGCAATTGCTCAGTCATTTCCATGACTTTCTAAGCAGAGAAGGAAACCAGTAAAATTTACCTTTTGGGGCCTTCTTCTGGTCTGTTTCTAGCCTCTAACTTTTCTCTGTGGTAAGCAACATTCATCTCATTGCGGAGGCGATCATTTTCCCGGGCAATGTCAGAAGCGTTTTGAATGACCAAGGCATCGTATGTTTTCAATCCCATGTCCTCTGCATTCTGCAAGAAGTTTCTGATTGAGGTGACCTCTTGCTGTTTGTTGCTCACCTTCTGCAGCAAGCGCTGGCGAGCAAGAAATCCTCTTATGACTATTATAAAAGAAGGAGAAAATATGGACCAATGAAAGTCAGCTAAAGTATTGGTGAATAAACTAACGTTACTAGGTGTTCTGCTGAGTAAATCAAGTTCAGGCAATGCCTTACACACACACACACACACACAAAAAAAAAAATATGATGGCATNACACACACACAAAAAAAAAAAAAAAAAAAATATGATGGCATATAAGTAACATACTAAAGTGGAACTCTTTCTGTTTTCTACTACCATTATTTAAAACGAAGTATTGATAGTAAATTAATTAATTTGACCTATCACAACTTAAAACATTTACTTTCACTGAGCACTATTTTTTGATACATTACAACTGAAAATGCTGATACATGCTACAGATTGTGAAAGCATACAATTACATGGCAAAGGTCAAAAGATCATTTGTTTCATAATCAAATTTGGAATAAATTATTGTTGCACTGAAGGTAGTTTTTTGTTTAACTTTTAAAAATGCTTTAAATATTTCAGTGTACCTAAAGAAAAAATTTTTAAAAATTTTAAAATCAAAACTAATAAATATCTTTTAGTGTGACTTGAAGACCTCTTTCTTACTCATTTCCTCTCAGTGAACACAATTATATTAATTTAATGCAAATTTCTCAAATGCATCTGCCACCTCACATCTGTATTCTTCAGTTTAAAATTTTCACCTGCATTGCATCAGCTTTTATGCATCCATCAGGCTTACTTTTCACACTCTTTGTCAGGCTTATGTTGAGAGAATATTTTGGTTTATCTCCTATAATAGTTTTCTGTACTACTTTCCTAACCTAAGTACCACTTAGACCCTGAATTTCCAGAGGTATCCATCTGATCAAAAACAAAAGGCATAGATATCTCCATGGTCACAATGAAGCAGCAGTTTAAATCTCCCCTCTGCCAGTTTAAACCCATTGCCCCCAGTCCTGTCATTACAAGACCTTCTAAATAGTCCCTCACAGTGCCCTTGATCACCACTCTCTGAGTGCAACCATCCAGCCAATTCCTTATCCAGCAGTGCTCCACCCATCAAGTCCATGTTTTTCCAGTTTGGTGACCAGGATGTCATGTGGGACAGAGTCAAATGCCTTACTCAGGTCCAGGTAGATGACATCAGTTGCCCTTCCCTTGTCCACTGTCGCTGTGACTTCATCATAAAAAGCCACTAAATTTGCCCTTGGTGCAGTCATTGCTGGTTACCACCAGTCACCTCTGCTTTGTTGCCTTAGCAGAGCTTTCAGCAGGATCTGCTCCATGATCTTGCCAGGCACAGAGGTGAGGCTGACTGGTCTGTAGTTCCCAGGGTCATCCTTGTTTTCCCTTCTTGAAGATGGGTGTTATGCTTGCCCTTCTCCAGTCAGCAGAAACTTCACCAGTCTGCCATGACCTTTCAAATATGATGGACAGTGGTTTGGCAGCTTCATCTGCCAGTTCCCTCAGGACCTGTGGGTGGATCTCATCAGGCCCCATAGACCTGTACACGTTCAGATTCCTTAGGTGCTCACGAACGTGACCTTCAATTATAGTGGGGAGATCTGCCTGCTCCCAGTCCTTACAATAGAAAGTATTTTCTATCACCTTCTATGTTCTTGTTTGGATAGCCAAAATAAAATAAAGATTGTTTTTAATTTAGAGATGCTCAGTGCCCAGTTGACAAAATATAAGCAGGATTAATGTTAACACTGCTTCTATCCAAATTACTTTGGTTTTGGAAACATTCAAGTTCAGATACTTTGAGATTATTTTAAATGGATGACTTTGAAAGTTTACATTATTATAGTCAGAATCAGTCATGCCATTTTCAATTCCTTTAGTTAAATTTTAAAAAAAAACCTGATGTCTTTTAGACCTGAAACATGAATGCACTTACCAATTTAGTTGCAAAGGAAATTAATTGTACAGTTATTTGCTGACAATTTAATGAGAGTATTCACACTGGATATACATGCTGCTGAGTCTGAATCTGTAATACTGCTGTTGCAAACATAATGAATACACATGCATAGAACACTATCAGAGTTCACTGCTCACAAAGCTTAATAATCAAAAATTGCTCCTTTGCTTCCTGTATTTTCTTTAAACTTATCTGCTGCAGAGCAAATAGAGTATTTGACAAATGCTTAAGCATAAAATCCCAGATGAATTTGGGAAAAAAAAAGCCTGTATTTTAAAGTAACATTTTTGCAAGTTTATGTGTGTATGTGCATACCTTCATCTTTGCAACAGAAGTGGTTGTTTAGACCACTGAGGTTGGCTAGGAAAAGGAAATGCAGAGGTCAATCCTCTCATAGGATTGTTAATAGGCATGAACAATGTGAAGTAGCCTGCTAAGATGGTCCAGTAAAATGATATCCACTAGCATTTAGAGACTGTACAGCTACTCTGAACTATGCACTTTCATCAAAGTTGAGATGTTTGGAAGAAACATGCAACACAATTTGGTCAGGAAGGATTGGCAAACAGACACCCCTCTTTTCTTTTGCACACATTTTCATGAACTGAGTACCTCAGGTTTTCATTAGAAGATGGACATTTCACCACGTTTCCTTCTCTACCAGAACATTTGAAAGATTTTGTCTTCAGTACAACACAGGACAAAAAAATTAATCATAATCTCAAAAACTGCTGTGAAATGAAATTGTCATCTCATAGCCTTCTACTGCGCAATTTCATTTACTTCTGTGTGAATACTGAGATTTTCTTCTGAACTTGTTTCTCATTTATGTAGATCTAAAATAATTCTTACTTGTGAAAATTAAAATAATTGAGGTTAGCACCCACAGAGAAGAAAAAAATATTTCTTTACAGTTCATCTAAGGATAAGGATCAGAATAATCAAACTTCAAGTAGAGTGGATCTGGGTTATGTGAGCGATGCATTAACTATTGTGTATACTGTGTATTAACATTAACTCCTAGTCTACATGAACTCTGCTGGAAGAACTTCAGCACAATGGACTTTCCTGCAGACAAAACCAAATTTCTCAGTGATTCAGTTAGGTCAAAAGTTCCCATAAGCAGTTTTCATATCTGTGGAAAAAAAAAGAATGACCAAGTCTCTAAACTCACAGATCTGTTTTTAGATTAAAAAAAAAAGTGTTTCTACACATGCTTTTGAATGAAGTTTGGCACTTTTCTTCGACTGTGTAAATTAACTTTCAGGATGACAGAAAAAGACTTCTGTGGTTGGTTTAGTTGTGTTTAGTTTTATTTCTCCCCAGATTTATGTGAATAAAGAAGAGACTGGTAGAAAAACTGAAGCAAAACCAGGTGATAATAATTTTGGGCAAGATCTGGTTTTCCCTTTAAGTCCTTTTACGGGTATATTTATAATACATTTTAACCCTGACATTATGAACTATTTTGGCTATTAGTCAATATGCTATCAAGAGAGATTTAGTTTCCACAGTGCACTAGATGCAAAGGATAAGGGGAGAAAAATGTGGGTATGTAGCAGAACTGATACCATTACTCATTAAGCATCACCATGCTAGTGTAAAAGTCTAAATTTTAGGATTATATAAGATAATAGGATATATCCTAAATTTTAGGATTATATAAGAATGATGCACAGGTGTCCCATCCTATTCCAAACCTCCCAGAGATCTTTGGCCTGCTAATTCTGCAGCTTACAATTGTACATGTTCATAAAGAGCAGCTTATTTCATAAGATAATATAATGAAATAGATGTCTAGCTGCTCCTTACTCATGCAAGTTTCTCATTTTCTCAGGTTTCCTAGACCACAAACACCATGTAGATGACCCATAGCTTTGAAAAAATAAACAAAACAAAAGCTTGAATATACAGTTTTCAAGAAAAAAAAATCAATTGAAAAAACACTGGAAAACAAAACCAAAACAACCAGAATTTTGCAAGGAGTCCAGAAGACCTATTATCTTAAGGTAACAGGGTTTGGTTGTTTTCTTACTCCAGCAAACACAAATACATGTGGGGGTGTTTTACATTTTGGTGTAGGGTAATGTTAAAGCACTCTGGAAATCAGACTCTGAAAGGTAAATATCACCTTGGCTAAGTCAAGAAGCATGGCTACAGCAGGGGGATTGGTATGAAAAATCAGGCCCAAGCTATACAACCAGCTGTGGGCCGTGTTAACTCTCACTCTCCACATCAATTCCTAAGCTGCCATTATTCTGACTTCCTTCAAGCTTTCTCTTAGTTTCATCTTTTTCACTGTGTGCTCACAATGATGAACAGACAGCTAAAATGAAACGGGTTTATATATTAAGTCTGCAATACTGTGTACATGTTTAAAAAGAAAACTGAGATAAGTTTTTGTCTTTTTAATTTCCTTTAAAAAGGTGATAATGGGAATTGTCACAGACACCAGCCAATTAGATAAATAATGCATTATGTGAAGGAAGCTTATTCAAACAAAGCAATATTCACACTTTCAGCCATTATTTGAGATTCTCATAGGGAACAGAAGAGAGGCAACAGGAAATCAAGAGGCAGAGGATAGTATCTCCTTTTAAAAATGTGCCAAAAAATGCCTGTGACTGTAGAAAAAGGCAGCCCTGAAAGTGGAACAAATTTGCCTAAAGACAAACACTTAGCAGTAAAATACAAAAACTGTAAGAAAAGACGAAAAATAAAGCAAATTAAACCTCTTAAATTATTGCTGTTGCATTCATTGTGGATATATTTGAACACATTGCAATTTTGCATTACTGTTATCATAGAATCATAGAATCATAGAATCATAGAATGGTAAGGTTGGAAGGGACCTCAAGGATCATCTAGTTCCAACCCCCTGCCATAGGCAGGGACACCTCCCACTAGTACAGGTTACTCAAGGCCTCATCCAATCTGGCCTTGAACACATCCAGGGAGGGAGCAGCCACAACCTCCCTGGGCAACCTGTTCCAGTGCCTCACCACCCTTACTGTAAAGAACTTCCTCCTAACATCTAGTCTAAATCTCCCCTCTGCCAGTTTAAGCCCATTGCCCCTTGTCCTGTCATTGCAGGACCTTGTAAATAATCCTTCCCCAGCCTTCCTGTAGGCCCCCTTCAGATACTGGAAGGCTACTATCAGGTCCCCTCGAAGCCTTCTCTTCTCCAGGCTGAAGAGCCCCAACTCCCTCAGCCTGTCCTCATAGGAGAGCTGCTCCAGCCCTCTGATCATCTTTGTGGCCCTCCTCTGGACCCGCTCCAACACTTCCATGTCCTTCCTGTGCTGAGGGTTCCAGAACTGCACACAGTACTCCAGGTGGGGTCTGACGAGAGCAGAGTAAAAGGGCAGAATCCCCTCCCTTGCTCTGCTGGCCACGCTTCTCTTGATGCAGCCTAGGACTCGGTTGGCTGTCTGGGCTGCATGATTTGTACATGATTTGTAACAAGAAGTTAAAGGTGGTATTTATGTCTTGAAAAATCAGTGGACGTACTTTAAAAGGGAAATATCCATGATCCTGTAAGTTTTAATCACAGCCAACAGTTTGCCATAAAAGTATGTTTCACAGATAGAAAGCACAAGCATCACCAGTGTTAATACAATCTCAACAAAGCTGTCTAAGTAGTTGGAACTATGTCTCAATGGGAAATGTACAAAATACAAGGGACTATTCAAAGAAGAGATAATTTTTCGGTTATGCAACATTCTGGTCAGTTTACAAAGTGACAGCTCAGGAATTCTTGCTCCGTAACTGTTACCTTTTTGGCAGGTTATAATTTTCTTCTGAAGCTGAAGGCACAAATCGTTGAGATGGTCAGCTTGCCAGTACTTAAGAAACACTTTTCGGACTCCTATCTGGAATACAAACAGCACAGAAGCTTTCATCACCAAGAGAAAAGGTGAACACAACAGAAAAAGGCCAAGACAGTGACAGGTAAATAATAATAGTACATATGCAATCCAGCTAAGGGGTGAGATGAGATCTGCAATTTAAGAGCAGTGCAATGCCAGTACTTGTGCTGAGAGCTAGTGTCAGTCGGCTGTACAGAAGATGTATTAGGAAATGATGTGCAAGCTGTCAGAGTCTCCTTTTGGTTCCAAAACATTCAGAACAAATAGGACAATCTTCAAGTTTAATATAGGTTGGGAAAAGAAGCATTCTGAATATAATTACGCTAATGTGGTATACAGAGGAAGAGAAAACAAGGTTTAGCTTTCATAAAACAGGTGGGTGAGGGCAAGGAAGAGGGTGGGAAGCCATAAACCCATGTGGAGCAGAAAATGATAACAAATAGCTGCCATCTGTGGAACAGGTAAAATTTAGCTCAAGTTGGAGGATGGGAAAAACTCACTGTCATTAGTGAGAATAATTCCCAATCAGTAAAATTATGAATCCTAGTTCCCAGATGTGTCTTCTGAAGCTGTTCTGCAGGTCTCATTTTAGAATCAAGTCTAAGAAGTCAGAAATAGAGGGGATTTGTTTGTGTCCTAAGTACTGATTGAGTGCATAAACTTATTCTACTGCAACCTATTTGGTTGAATTAATCTAGTTCATGGGGATCTTAATAGCAATCTCCTCTCTCCTTTCAGAAAAAAATTAGTTTGCAAGACCAAACAAAAACATTTTTCTTTTGATACCTTCTGAACATGCTGAAACAATTCTTAAAACCTCTTTTCTATATAATCTTCAAAAGCATTCTTAATAGCCTTAAAAAAAAACAAAACAAAAAACTCCTCCCACCCCATCTACTCCATCACTAAACCTTGTGAATTCTATAATAACTCCTTGTGAAACAAGCATTTTGTCCATCCATCTTGTCAAAATACAGACTGAACTTTCCTTATTACCTGCTTTTCCTATGAAGCCCTCCATCTCCTTGCTTATATCACCTTAAACCCTGGATTCTTCTACAGGAAAAACTGAATTATTATTCATATGGTTAACTGTAATTAAATTACCATGTAGTTATTATAATTACCATTTGTATCTAAGTAGTTCAGACAACCAAAGACGAGATACAAATGCTTAATAAAATTATATTCTCCTACTCAGATTATATTTTTGCTTTATACTCCTCTTTTGTTTTCCACAACAGATCTACCTCCCACTGGGGCCTTTTCTCCCCCGTTCTGGCTTGGGCCTATGACAGACAAATCATCCACTTTTTCCTCATTTCTGCCTCTTTCCCTCCATTCCTCAAAATCCTTGTTTCTACCCTTACTCCCTCCCTGAAATCTCCAAAACTTTCCTTCCTAGTAGGGTGATATTATGATGCTTTGACAGCAGAAAATCCACTGTACAGTTACATCCTGAAATCCTAACACACACACACAGACACGCACACACCCCTGATTGCTAGCAATGCCCATGGCAGACTTAACTACCCTCTTCTTCATTAGTCTCATGTGGTCACATCTTGGCTATATTTCACATTTGTATTTTAGCTAAACATGGAGTTGCAATTTATTCTGCAGTGTGCAGACACAAAACCGCAGTCAAGACAATTCCTAACTAGTAATTATGGTCACTTTAGTCCCTAGTGTCAGCCATCGTAGAGTTACAAAGCCAGCTAGGGGACATGTAAAGCATTAGTGCTCTTTCCTCCCACCCCACGCTCTAGAAACAACATAAATCGAGTTATTGTGGCATCACTTATGCTATGAACTTCATTAGTAGAAGCATGCTACAATTTTTAAGTGAATGAATACCAAATGTCAATACAAATTCATTTTACATTTGGATAAAAGCTATGTATAGATTTTACATCACATGTCATGTCTGTTGAGAGCAGAGCTCTAGACAGTAGCATGTATAGAAGAAAGTGTTGCAACACATTTGATTATTTTAGTATAGCTGAAGAACTCTGCTGCTCAGTCTTTGAATTAAATGCAATACTCTAAAGCTGACTGAGAACAAGTTGGTCTCACTGCCCTTTGTACAGTTCTGGTGTTCAGTGAAAGCAGTGATGCTGAAAAACGTTGGGATTTCATATGCCAGATACCAAAACAGGTTTTGAGGCTGCCACCTATCTTCATTCTGGTCTTTTCTCTAATTACAAAATACTTCCTGCTTGCCTAGATGCAAAAAAAAAAAGGTTAAAATGTTCTTCCACTAAAGCACTCATATTTCAATACTTTCTGGACTACAAAGTGCTCTAATCTGAGTCTCACATTTTAATGTCATTCAGACTCCTGTAAAAGTAAACCATCTGTGAATTACAGTCATAGTTATTTTAATTAGAAAAGCATTAGGGTTTTAAATGTTATTTTTTGAAATGACACATTTTTAAAAGATTAAGTAAAATTGTCATTGATGACTACTAAAGCTTCAATTACTGCTAGAGGTCTTTTTTCTTTTTTTTTTTTTTTTTTTCTTTTTCCCTGAGAGGAAGAAGAAAGGATAGGAGGAGGCTGTTCTTTCTCTCTTAAAAAAAATAATTAATTTTACAGAAAAGGTGTAGGATGTAGAAGTACAGACATTCAAAACTATGGAATAGATGCTGAGATGGTGTGTAGGTGGCATGGAGGCAGTATTAGCTCATACTTAATAGGTGTCAAGGGAATCTGTAAAGCTGTTCTTTAGTTTAAAAAAGGCAATTTGTGGGAGTGCAGTGTGTTTCTGGCAGTACTTTCAAAATAGCTACCTACAAAAGACAGAGAAGTATAATCTAATGATATTTTACACAATGACATACATTTTCACAGTGCATTAATGAAATGTAGAAAAAAAAGTCTTAAAACTATTGTAAAATGTGTCTTTTTGCAGTGTGCATGTCTGCAAAAATATAATAACGACAAACACACAGGTACTGATCTTTTACAAGGGCTGGCACATTATTTTAAAGGTTTACACTATCTTTGCTTTATTTGTTAGTTTTCCTTCATGTTCTGTCTTCCTTTGTCTCTGGTGAACTAGTGATCCTGCACTGTGCTGAATGAACCTATAGTTAGCATAAATTATATATGGCCTTAATATAAAGTATGTGAACAGTCAAGCATTCATGCAAGTGACTTTTAGCATTTGCATAGGAACTTATCAGGAGTGGAACCTTAGGAAGCAAGTTGTCATTTGGTTCTGTGGGAAAGGGCAGATAAATGGTTGTGCCTTTTGCCAACACCATATGAACTTCACAGCTCTTTGCAGCTGTGAGCCAACAAAAAAGACTGCCTTACAAGAAAGTAAGCGATCAGGAAATATAAGGAACATGTCAAAAATACTCAGTGGAGAAAATTCTACCCTAGTTTTACCTCATGAGATCTCTGTACTTGCTGGACTTATCCTTTAGTCTTTCAAAATTCTAGAAATAGCACCAAAAGAAACAACATGAAAATCTCTCTGGATGACCTGACAAATATAGGTATCAGGAACAGCAATGGCAGAGAAAAACTGGAGACTGGAAACAGAAACCCAAAAAATCAAGGAATGAACACTGGGATCAAATATAAAACAAAGTAACTAGAAAAGAAAAAAAAATGAGAAGAAAGCAAGTAAAAAGCATTAAGAAAGATGTAGGGGATGGGGTAGGAGGGAAAAAAGAGGATGAAATCCAGAATTAAGAGTTCTGGATGCAAAAGATACTTCTGCTCATTTCTCTGATTTAATCATAAGCCACTTACGTTCTACTCTCTTCTATTGAATCATGCACATATACTTTTCAAAAAATCAGTCTGATATCCTAATGTTCTGTATCAATATATTGAAATAAATAAGAAATACTTGAAGACAGCTGTTTCATATCTGATAAATGAAACACCTGAAAATCAGGAATGAAATATCATGATTGACATGGACTGTGGATCAAACTTGATTTTCCTTCTTCAGTTCTAGAAGTGCTAGAAGAATTCAAAATCTCTAAATAGACTTCTGGGATTTCACTTTATTGAGGGTTTCTTCTCTGCTTTAGCATTCTTTGTGAGTGGAAGTTTAACAATAAACTCCACACTAGCAAGAATCTTCTCTCCAGAAACACTACAGGCTCCTGAAACAACTTTAGCAATGTCCATAGTTGTAAAAAGGTGAGCTGGCACGAACACAATATCCATCTCATGCAACTACTGATGCTAATTTGGAGCTTCATAGACACATTCTCACTGACTTTCCTGTCAGCCTTATTTCATACCTGATGAATCTTTGGACTATATGATTCAAACTTGTGACTTGTCTTAACTCTTTCCAAAATGAGTGATCGCCTGTCTTGAGCATGCAAGGCTACTAATAAGAAGGAATCATTGTGGATTACAAGAACCAAGTTTCAGATAGGTGAAGGTAAACTAAGACCAAGTTTTTATTAGACACTTTTAAGGATTTTTATCTTTTAACTGGACAAAGATTTCTAGCAGTCAAAGGCTGAAAGATTCACTTTTTGTGAAGTTTGGCCCTTGCAGTGCTTGTATTTAACAGCTGCACTGTATAGCAAGAGCAAATTAAACTGATGTTTTATTTGACTTCTGGTATAATAAAAGTTGTTTGTATTTTAGCAAGCTCCATCTGAAGTAACTGAGAAGGGTTAATTGCAGACCACTGACCTTAGCTAAACAAAATGTAAAGCTCCAAGTTTTGATGTGAAAGCTCAGTAAGCTGTGAGCTAACTTTCCTTTATTGAATTTATATTTGCAAGCTTAACAGTGTGAGGAATGATAATCCAAACAAATGAAAGTTTCCCTATGTCAGCTAAGAAAAGCCAAGGACTGTTTGTGCCCTGTACTTCTCCCAAAGCATGATCATGTTTTCAAGCTAGTCATGCTATTGGGATCATAGGCTTTGCTTAGCTAATACACACTGCCTGACAATAAATGGACACAGCAATGAAAACGTGGGTTTCCTAATGCAAGGGCTCAGATGTTCTGAAGGGCAGGAGATTCTTCTGCTTTACACAGAGCAGCTAGTGCTTCCACCCAGCTTAACTCTATTAACTCTAAAGTTACTACATATCATCTTGCTCCTTGTAACATTAATACCAAAACTCTCCCTGACTTCTCCCAGGGTTAAACAAGTCTATTACTTTCACTCTCTCTGGATTAGGAGTGGTTTGTTTTGATTTAGAAGTCTGATTTTCTCTTACAGCAGGTGTGCTCGAAAGCCACAGCAAGTAGCTAAGCTTGTCATCATTGAGTATACATTTAAGCTGAAGGAACATCTTATCTATGCTGTGCAGAGTCAGGATGCAAAAACGCCTTTCATTAGTAGTTCTGTACTTTTACAATTCCAGTAGTTAAGCTAAGAGCATGACTGAAATGGTATGGTTTGCCATCTTCAATGAAGCAGCTATTTTATTGTCCTAGTTTACTTATCTCCAGCTCAGCTTACCCAAGTAACAGCAACATTTCATAAACCTATCAACACTTCTCTAATGAATACTTTCTTCTAACACAGAAGCTGCTGAATCAAGCAGCAGACGTTGCCTAGCTGATAATGTTTGCTCTTATGCTCTACTAAACAGTAGAAAATAAGGCAAAATTGGATTCTGATATTGGATCTTCTGCATTTGTCCTCCATTTTAAGCAGACAGCATTATTTACAAGAGTAGAAAGAACTTGTTCTGAGAGGAGGCTCTGGTGTTTGTTGTTTTTAGTTAATAAAACACTCTACAAACACGACTTACACGAACAAGAAAAGACGAATTGTCAACCATGAAATAAATACGGCGAAGCCATTTTCTTTACTCATTTTTGGGATCTCACTTCAGAACCAGTTTTACTTTCGTGTCCCTCAGTTAATATCACTTTTCACAAAGTGGGATGGTGAGGTACATCAGAAGGAAGTTAAATAAAGTACCAGCCATTTCAACTCAGTTATAAAATGCAGATCTTTCTTCCACCACCCCTCCCCCCTCTGCTGGGGAGTTTATTGGCAACCTCATTCTCTGATGATGATATATAAACAGAAGGTTGATTTCAGATGTTCGTTTCTTGCTCCCACACTTCATCATCTTTGATGATGCTATTTGAGCTATTATTTTGGTCAATTTCTATCCAAATCTGCAACAGTTCTTCAGGGAAGTGCAGGTAACAGTGTTGAGGAAGACATTTTTTGACTTATTCATGAACCTCTGCATCGAGTAGATTTTTAGTTGCAGCAGTGACTCATTTGAAGTAGTTACTGCTGGCAACAGTGGCTGAATAAACCGGTTATATGTCTAAACCCCTATTTCTTGAGTGATTTTTTTGTGATGTGCTACAGATGCTCCCTCCCTGGAGGTGTTCAAGGCCAAGTTGGATGAAGCCTTGAGTAACCTGTACTAGTGGGAGGTGTCCCTGCCTATGGCAGGGGGTTGGAACTAGATGATCCTTGAGGTCCCTTCCAACCTAACCAATCTATGATTCTATGACTCCTTTCCTCTGACTTTGCTAGCTGACATCATTCAAGGTTCCTAAATCCATTTTCCCTTCTTTTTCTCCTCCCTCCTTCTATTTTTTTTTCCTTTTTTTTTTTCCTGTCATCTGCTGAAAAAGCAAAGAGGAGGGCACTCATGACAACTGCAGATTGTATAAGCTTCCACATTTAGATTGTTATTTAAAGTTCAACTTTCATGATTAGTCAAATGAATCAAAGGATAATTGAAAGAAGATTATGTGACACACATTAGTCACTATTGATGATAGCTCAGTATATATATGGTTTTGTATCACCTATACAAAATGTGTTGATGTCAAGCTTGTATTCACTGGGCATTTGTCTATAAGAAATTGTCTGGATTCAGAGTAAATTTTCTCCTAGATTTTTCTTATGTGGTTATCACCTTTCCATCTGTTTGTCATAGCTCTTTATGGCTTGAAAAAGGGTGTAAGGAGAAGGTCACTCGTTTTTTCAGACCTTGTTCCTTTCAGCATAGTCTGTTGCCATGTACTTCTTAGTCACTGAGTGACAACAGTATAACTCTCACCCTGGAACTCTCCTATTCCATTTAACTCATCAACATCTCTTGAGTTTTGTTCCTTTCTAGTTTGACGGATGATGCCTTATGCACCGCTATAGCTTTGCACACCTGATTTCTCATGGTGTTGATGAGATTCTGGAGTCAGAACATCTAACATCTTTTTGAGATCGTAAGTCTCAGTCCTGTGAATGATGGAAGGAGTCTGTTTGGCAATTTCATTTTTGTATTTCAAGGTTTCAGGCTTGTTTTCAAAAGCCAGTCACTACAGAATCATCTGTCTTGAGTTGTAAGCTTTCACTGACAGCCAGTTGTCTTTTTCTGTGTTTTTTGTGCTGTAATGCTCTTACAGGTTCTATATGTATCTTGATGTTTGCAACTAGAGCACAATATGCAATTACTCTTACACAGCTTTTGCCCAATGTCAAGCCTGTTCCACCACATAAGTTATGAAGTGGTACACTCAGCTCCAGGTACTTGTAAGCAAAGGCAAAGCTTCTAGATACTCACGATTATAGCAAATTGTGTGGAAAGGATGCAGTATAAGTCCCAGGGCTGACTTAAACCTTAGTAGGGAAAGCAAGTCTTTTAATATTGTTATCTTTTTCACAGTCCATTCTTTTGCTCTTTACTATGTGCCTGTTGTTTACTTCAGTGATTAAAAGGGGTCTTAAACAGTATTTCAACCAAAGAAAAAACATCCTATATGTTCAAGGGAACATGATCATATATGTGTTCTCCAAACCTATGTTTTCCTGTTGTAACTAAGGAATTTAGGCCACTGAAAAACATCCATAGCACAAAATCCAGCACAGTCCTTGTTCTTCATAAACTGCTGCAGAGGCTTTCTTTTTCTGGACATCTTCCTGCTTAGCAGTCACATAGAATCAGAATGGTTTTGGTTGGAAGCAATCTCCAAAAGCCACCTAGTCCAACCACCCTGCAGTGAGCAGGGACATGCTCCACTAGATCAGGTTGATTTAGAAGACCTGTGTTAACCCTGTCCTTTAAACTATATGCCCAAAGAATCCTATAGGAATGCCCTAACTACTCTGCAGCCCCTAAACTTCATACTTGTCCCTGAAACTGGTATGGACTCTCTCTTGTGGAATAGGCTGGAACAAGACCTGCATCTGAAGCTGCTTGGGAGAATGCTCTACACATTAAGTCACTGAACACTTCCTTTCTGTATAATAGCTTATAACAGTGTGCAAGGAAACACCATTTCCTATTGAAATTGCATGCATTAAAGAAATCAGTCTTATTCAGTCACAAAGCTACTCAAAGGAGGTCACAGAGTATGCTGGACAAACGGAGACATCTACCTTGCAATCCTCATGCTGAGGGTTATTTAGGATATAAAAAAATACAAGGAGATGGGATAGGAAGTTGAGAGTTTTCTGAGAAGTGTTTGGCTTTAATTTTCTTAACTTGATGTGCAGCAACCCAGGTACTTTTGCTTATCTCTGGATCAGCATGCTTGTGCTTACAAAGACACTGACTAGATGAGAAGTCTCAAGGAGTTGTTTTGGGTCTCCCCTATTATGACAGTATAGCATTTAGTACAGGATATTATGACAGTAGAGCATTTAGTACAGGTGCAGGGATTTTTTTTTGTAGTTCAGAAGCCATTCAACCACTAAAATGTGTACATCAGATGCCTTTAAAAACCTGGATGCAAATTTACAGTGCACAATCTTGTCCTTCCCACAAGAAACCACTGAGTTTTTTTGACACAATGATCACGTTTACTCATGTGCTAGAAAACTCAGAAAATCAGTTTGATTCTATCCCACAGCACGTATTAAATGTCAAAAGACTGTACTGTTGCAAAGGATCTGCTGGCTTGCCACAATGGAAATGACTCAGCTATCTTGTTTAAAGAGTGATATTTTAATTGCTTTGTAGATCACAAACCTGCCAGCCTTGTAATTTACACTGCTGAAGAACAAGACGACATCTCTCCTTGGCAGACAACTTCTTCTTCTCTCCTGCTGCTGTATCAGCCAAATCTTTATACCTAGAAAAATCAGCAGAAGTAGTTACTCGAATGTTGGCCTGGCTGATATCTTTGCAGAACCTGTCAGCTTCCCTTTGACTCTCAAATCTTTGATATCCAAAGTTCAAGCATAGGATTCTGCTAAGGATGAAGAAAACAAGATGAAGAATTGTTTTAAATCTTGTATGTTATTACACATGACCTTGGTTAGCAACAGTGCAGGACTTTCAGCCTGGAGAAGAGAAGGCTTCGAGGAGACCTTATAGAAGCCTTCCAGTATCTGAAGGGGGCCTACAGGAAGGCCAGGGAGGGACTATTTACAAGGTCTTGCAACGACAGGACGAGGGGCAATGGGTTTAAACTGGCAGAGGGGAGACTTAGACTAGATGTCAGGAGGAAGTTCTTTCCAGTGAGGGTGGTGAGGCACTGGCACAGGTTGCCCAGGGAGGTTGTGGCTGCTCCCTTCCTGGAGGTGTTCAAGGCCAGGTTGGACGAGAACTTGAGTAACCTGTACTAGTGGGAGGTGTCCCTGCCTATGGTAGGGGGTTGGAACTAGATGATCCTTGAAGTCCCTTCCAACCTTACCATTCTATGATTCTAAGTGATGCCTGAAAACCAGATGAGCTTCATATCAGTTCTTTTAGATGCCTCACTGAAAATCAATACAGAAATAATGCAAAGGCTCAACAACTGATTTCACTGGTACTGAACTGGGTCACTAAAAGGAGGAAAGTATTTGTGCAATATGTGTCATATGACATATCTATTAAGGAAAGTGACTGATAAAAATATTTTCCATCAGTCTGAAATAATTTTTTCTTCCTTTTGAACAAAATGTCTTCTAGCAAATGGATTTTAAGCAACTTAATCAGTTTACACTATTGAAAAGAACACTTCAGGAGGAGATTTGATTACAGCATTGCATACCTTCAAAGACAGAAAAAGCTAGATATTAAACATGTTTTTGCAAGTTCTGAAGTTTGTATTATATCTACATTTTCTGAGATTTTATTTATTTGGTCCCATAACAGTTGAATTTGCCCACAGCTCTGGTGCAACCCAAAACTGTGCTGTTATAAGACCACTCATACAGGCCATGGTAGGCAAAGCTGCAGGGCTAGAATGACTCCAGCAAAATCAATGGTCCCAGGAGCCACAGGAACTCTGGAGCAAGATCTACAGGTAAACTGCTCTACAGTCAATTGCACCTAGACTTATAGTTCCTAGCAGCTGCACAGATCCTTGAATATTTCAGCTCTGGCAGAAAACTGTGGATCCTACTTCCCCAGTAGCTCAACTAGCTGTGTGGTCATGGGGATACTAGTTCTACGGACTGCTACTGAAGCTTGGGCCACCTTGTTTCCATACTTGTATCAACTGGATTTTCTTAGAAATCACAAAGACTTAGAGGTGTTAGAGAGACAGCTGCTGGAAAACTTAGCAACTGCTGACTGAAATAAAGATGACTCAGCAGTCACTCACAATGTGTGAAGAAGTAACTGTGGAAGTGGTCAGCCTGAAACTCACTCAAAGCAGAAACCCAAAGAAATACATTTCATTCCTGAAACAAATTTGAATTTAAAAGGTTTAAATTCTAAGTTTGGATCAGATTTACTTTACATTCATGGAAATCTCAGGACTGAGAACAAGGATATCCAAACATTCTTTACAATGTCTATTATACAGGAGGCCAGACAGAAATGACCCAGTTATCTCTCAGCTTTAAGAGCCTCTGAAATTCAGTCTCACTATTCTTGAAGTTTAATTTGAGATAACAATTCTGTCCTATCTATTAGAGCAAGTTCTATCTCAGAGAAAAAAAAAAAAAATTGGGCTAATGGTTTTGGCAATAGAGAAAGTGGAAAATGTAATTCTGCTATGAAGTTGTTCTGTAAACATAGGAAGTTTTGTGAAGGATGGTCTACCTTTCTGTATGTTAGACACTGAAAAGTTGCACTCCTAGCCTGAGTTAGTCATCTCGTTCTCAAGACAGACTGTGAAAGCAGGCATTTCCATAGGGTGACTTGTTCCATGCACTCCAGGTCAGCCTGTTAAAATGAGAAGAGATTGCCCCCTGGAGGTGCCTTTCTCTACTGAATGCAGATGGATTCTGAAGACAAGTCCAGTCCAGATCTTTGACCTAAAGGTGAATCTCACTTTTAGGTCTACTTGTACGTCAGACTGATTTACTTACCTGCAGAGTAAATAACAGAGGGACTAAGAGAACTTTCTTATTTCTCCTATAAATCTTTTCCAAATATACTGACTATCTAAGCACTTAAGATGAAAAAGGCTTGGTGTCATCATCTGCTATCTCAGATCAATATTTTTTATCAATAATTTTTATAAGACTGCTTAAACAAAAACAACATAAAACTTGTATCTGTTTTTCAGACAGAATGGTTCCCTGCTTTGATTCTCACCCCAGGTTTACAAACACCAGTGTTAACATCAGGAAAGCAATGGGAATAGCTAAGTGGGAATGAGTGGAATACATTTGTTGGTGGCAGTTCAAATTTGTCCTGGACAAAGGTGATGGTCTAATCATAAGCTTATTTGATTTTTTTTTTGTAAACTCAATTTTAAATTAATTAAAATATTTAAACCTTTTATTTCATTTCTTTTTTTCCTTTTGGGGAGATAACCAAACACTACAGCTTTGGCTTCGGAACCTTTGGGTTATTATTCTTAATTTGATATTAGAATCATAGAATCATAGAATGGTAAGGTTGGAAGGGACCTCAAAGATCATCTAGTTCCAAACCCCTGCCATAGGCAGGGACACCTCCCACTAGTACAGGTTACTCAAGGCCTTGAACACTTCCAGGGAGGGAGCAGCCACAACCTCCCTGGACAACCTGTTCCAGTGTCTCACCACCCTCACCGGAAAGAACTTCCTAACATCTAGTCTAAATCTCCCCTCTGCCACTTTAAACCCATTGCCCCTTGTCCTGTCATTGCAGGACCTTGTAAATAGTCCCTCCCCAGCCTTCCTGTAGGCCCCCTTCAGATACTGGAAGACTACTATCAGGTCCCCTCGAAGCCTTCTCTTCTCCAGGCTGAAGAGCCCCAATTCTCTCAGTCTGTCCTCATAGGAGAGCTGCTCCAGCCCTCTGAGCATCTTCGTGGTCCTCCTCTGGACCCGCTCCAACACTTCCATGTCCTATTATTCTCAGTAAAAAACACTTCCATGTGCATATTACTCTCAGTAAAAAAAATTATGTTAAAAGAAATGTTAAAAACTAATAATAAATTAACATACAAGGAAAAAAAATGTAAAAAAATTAGTGAGACATTGATATAAAAATGCACAATGACATATTTTTAGTGTATCACATACCTTCTACTGTGAACTGAGCTCGTGTTATGTTTTAGACAATAATTTACTGTCCTCTTAGATGTATACCTTTTGTGGTCTCAAGAACAGCAAAAGAACACTTACATTATTTTTCAAATTCACCATATCATGGGAAACAGTAATAAAAAAACGAAGAATTTATGGTACAGAGATCAACTTGAGTTACTTGCCAACAACAGGGCCTCCTTCTGGGAAAATGTAATTGGGAAAGACTTTGACACTTTCTTACCAGAGAATTCTTATCCTACCACAGTCACCTTAGATCCTTCGGAAGTGAATGAACAAATGCAACTAAATGTGAGGCTTCTTCTCCCTGAGAGGTCCAGGTAAATAACGCACAGTATACCTGCAAGGCTTCAGAGAGGATCTTGAAAAATCCAGTGAGCATACTCAGTGCTACCTTGCTGAATGAGAAGTCTTTAATCAGGTGAAATACACTTTGCTTAAACTTGCATTGATGAGTTATTTGTCCGGATTTTCTTAAGGGTCAGTAGAAGACAACATTCAGGAGTCATACACACTCCGCGGTACTGATGCTTAAAATAGGTCAGAGGAACTGTGCACTGTAAGATCCCCGTTTTGTTCCACTGCTCATAAAGACAATGTTCCCATCTCCAGCACAGATATCTAATATCAGACAAAAGTGAATCTCTCTCCTAGACCAGCCCAGAAGCTGATAAAACTCAGTATTTCATGGCCTAACCAGAATGAGTTATTCACTAAGGGATCCAAATAAAACTACAAACCAGGGAGATTTAAAGGATTAAATTGAATCAATGCCCCTCCACCACCATGTCAAGAGTAATGCTGTGTTGATTAGCAATTAAATGAGAGACTTCTTCCAGTTACAAGTTGACACAGGGAATGCTATCACCAGCAGGGCTGTCCTCAGCATCACTCCACAGGAAATGAGTGTGAGAGATGTTCCATTTCATCCAGCTTTGGCCCTGCAATCCCCTCTATCCTATCTTGTGATTTTTAAACCTAAACAGAAGGGCTTCTGGCTAGACAGGCTAGCACTGTGAGCATGTACAGACTGACCAGGATTCTCTGATGTTGCTGAAGCTGTGCTCTGACCCCTCTTCCTTTGCGTCTGAATGATGCTCTTCATCAGGCATATGTTTTGTTTGTTTGGACTAGGTACTACTGCCAACATGTCCAGGTAACTTGTGAATACAGGTAAGTCAGTTCCCCTGGGTCTTCACAGATAAGAATGTTATTTAATCATTTTCTCCCTCACTTCCCTAAGTGCACAGCTGACAAGCAGGTTATTTTTTCCTGAGACAGAATATTCTCCAGTTCAGGTTACGGCACAGTAACCCACTGTAATATTCTATGGCTCAGCACGCTATTTGATTTACATGGAGCATGCACAAATAGGCTGTAGGGTTGTACTCCCAGTTCTGTATGTACAGCAAGTCTTTAAGCATTGGAATAAAGGCCACACACTCAATTTCAATAGTACATCAACATGATAGAAAGTACTAACGGAAAGAACACAGTAAGTACAAAGGGCACAAAACCAAGCAGTTCCAAATCAACAGCTTAAACAAATCACATAAATGTTTTTAAACTGAAGCCTTGGAGCTACATTTTGTTTGCTGCTATTCTTTCACTCCATTCTCTCTCTCCTACCTGAGAAAATTGTAATGTATGGTTGGCATGTAACTGCTTTATAGGAATGCTAAGTAATGTAGCTTTAACTTTTGAATATCCAAGCACAGTTTATGCAAGGAAAGATAATCTGACCTGTCATCATGCCACAGTTTCGTTTTATCTTTCTTTTGTCTACAACAATTTATTCTGTTTGCCAAAGCAAAAGAAAAGTATTTAGTAAGATCTATACACAAGGTAGTGAATAAAAGGTTGCAATAAAAATGAATTTGTGTCCAGTATTTCTGCTAGAAGAAATATAACATTTGTTAAAATTTCTTTTTTTCCTTTTCTAAACTTCCATATATTATTATGCCTGTTAAACACTTGAGAGAGATCAATTTAACTTTGTTTGCAAAGCTTGTCACTGTGTGCTCATAATTTGGGATTTTTGGGTTTTGAGGTTTTTTTGTTTGTTTGATTGGTTATTTTGGTTTTTGGTTTTTGTTTTTTTTTTAAATTTGGACGGCATAGGGAGAGTAAGTTAGGCACAGTTTGCATTTGGAAATCTATCGAGGGAAAGCTGAAATATCTAGAAGACCTATCTACTGAAGAGTGCAACTTATGTTTGTATAAAAAAAACCCAAAAAGCATGCCTTGAGATTTTTTCAAGTAATAGAAACCATATAAAACCAGTTAGTACCAAAGAATAGGGCAGAATTTTGATGAATGTTTTGTACATATAAAGGCCACATATTCTTTCCACTTCCCTGTGTCACACTATTTTTTTTCTTGAAGGAATAACCTAATTACTTTTGAAATATGAGAAACATGGGAATTACCAGAGAATTAGAAAATGGGGAATAGATTATTACAGTTTTCAAGAAAAGTGATTCTGCTAGTCTCTACACTATGTATATATATGATATAGAGATCTAATTACATAGAATAAATATTAGCAACCAAGGAAGACAGTAAAAATTTTTGATGCCTGTCTCTACACTATATATATATATGACACAGATATCTAATTATATAGAATAAATATTAGCAACCAAAGCAGATACTCAAAATTTTTTATATGATAAATCTTTGGATGTGGAGAAGAAAAAGATGCCTTTATAAATAGCAGCCAAATGGACTGCATTTTGGGCTTCTTTTAATAGAAGTACAAAACCACAACATAAGACTACAAGGTTCACCTCTAGGTGAAACACATTTTGCATCAAGGCTGTTTCATACAGACTTACTGAAATAATTCAGACTGGTGTAGATGTGAGCTTAAAGTGCAGTTCACCTTATAGATTTGAAACAATGAATGCATGGTAGTGTGCCAAAACTTTAGAATACCTGCCTACCATACCAGTGTCAAGTTTTCTTAAACGTCCTAGTTGATATCAAATACTACAGGATGAAATGGTTTGACCTGCAGATCAATAAGAGTTAAAGGAGAAAATAAAATCAGAGTGGTTTCGGAAAAACTGCAAGCAGTTTTATACTCTCTAGGTTAGTCTGGCACACACATTTGCTGACAGAGAGAAACCTGGAAAGTGATAATGATAAAGGTGATCTTGCAGCAAGCTGACCAGATGTCATAGTTTTACCACTATGACACTGGAGGATAGAAAGTTTCAACCAGTGAAACTTTCTGATTTTCCACTTTAACAACTGTAAGTTCACTTCCTATATAAAGAGGTATAGGGGTATGGCAGCTTTTATCATATCTACGAGAAAAGGAAAACAGACTTACATAAATGGCATGTAAATAGCATAAAAAAGCAAAATAAGGAATAAGCAATGAAAGTTGAAAAGACTCTGAAAACACCCAGAAAAACTTCTTACAGTGACTTGCAGGTGGATCAGCCACTGGCCCCACACGGAACTTAGTACAGACTTCTGAGAAAGAAATCAGAGCTATGAAATCCACTGCATCAGAATGCCTCTGCATAAGAAATGGCCATTTGCTATACTTGAATTTAGACAGAATAAAAATTAATATAAATTACTCAGATTAATATACTACTTTGTGATGCCTCGAAGACAAATAACCTGAGAGGATTTACTACTTTTTTTTCCTGCCTAAGTTTTATGCGTTTCTGTTATGTTTTGCTTTTTCAAGACATCTGAATTTCAATTTCTGGAAAGAAGACATAATGATGATATGTGTGTCTTAATCCTAGAATATTTATTTATATATTTCATGTAATTAAGCAGGGGTTTCCTCATCTCAGACGATGTGGTAGCAGAGTAATAAACAGAATATAAATCATAGTTCTGCTCATGGGATTAATGGATGCAGTTATGCAAATAATAAATGAATTCACATCTGCTAAAGATTTGCATAACAATCATTCTGCATCATTTTACCTAAAGCTGACATTCCCATTCTATCTTGATAAAGCAATGTAAAAGTATATTTATTTAAGAAATTGGCCAAAATGTCACATGAACTCAGAAATATGTTAGAATCAGACAAGCAGCCCTATTATATGAACACTTGCCTTGAATTCTGTAAATGTTTATTTTTACCTCTATATATCATAGAATCATAGAATGGTAAGGTTGGAAGGGACCCCAAGGATCATCTACTTCCAACCGCCTGCCATAGGCAGGGACACCTCCCACTAGTACAGGTTACTCAAGGCCTCATCCAATCTGGTCTTGAACACCTCCAGGGAGGGAGCATCCACAACCTCCCTGGGCAACCTGTTCCAGTGCCTCACCACCCTCACTGTAAAGAACTTCCTCCTAACATCCAGTCTAAGGTAGGCCTTCTCCATAGCTAACTGCCTCTTCATGCTTGCTTCACTGCTATTCAGTATATGAAGGATGTACAGGATGTAAAACAAACTTAACTTTCTTTATCAATCTGGTAATTTGGTCCTGTATAAACACAGAGTTGATGTAAGGTCTGGTATGTATAAGGAAGTTAGTTTCCATTCTCCACACAGGTGGCTATGAGAAAATGGGGTGTCAAAATTCAAAGTCCTCCTGCAAAACTAAAAGTTCTGCAATTACAGAAAATCAAATGGTGAGTAAACAAGAAGGTAAAATGTTGCCCTTTCCTACCACAGAGAAAAAAAAAACCTGCCCTGTAAATTTGAGTCACATCTCACTTCTCAGGCTATAAGTAATTAGAAGTCGTCTTATGCATACCTCTCTTTAAGATCACGCTACAAAGACTCTTCATGATTACCAGAGTACTGTGCAGTTGGCTTCCACTTGCCACTGGGTCTCACCAGCAGGAGAGCTTTTGAGTAAGTCAAGATACAATCCCAAGCACAAATCCAGGCTGGGTGGTGAATGGCTGGAGAGAAGCCCTGAGAAAAAGGACCTGGGGGTCTGCGTTGATGAAAAGCTCAACATGAGCCTGCAGTGTGCACATGCAGCCCAGACAGCAACTGAGTCCTAGGCTGCATCAAGAGCAGCATGGTCAAGAGGGCAAGGGAGGGGATTCTGCCCCTTTGCTCTCGTCAGACCCCACCTGGAGTACTGTGTGCAGTTCTGGAGACCCCAGTACAGGAAGGACATGGCACTGTTGGAGCGGGTCCAGAGGAGAGCCACAAAGATGCTCAGAGGGCTGCAGCAGGTCTGCTATGAGGACAGACTGAGAGAGTTGGGGCTCTTCAGCCTGGAGAAGAGAAGGCTTCCAGGAGAAGTAGCCTTCCAGTATGTGAAGGGGGCCTAAAGGAAGGTTGGGGAGGGACTATTTACAAGGTCTTGCAATGACAGGACGAGGGGGAATGGGTTTAAACTGGTAGAGGGGAGATTTAGACTAGATGTTAGGAGGAAGTTCCTTACAGTGAAGATGGTGAGGCACTGGAACAGGTTGCCCAGGGAGGTTGTGGCAAGAGTTCAAGACCAGATTGGATGACACCTTGAGTGACCTGTACCAGTGGGAGGTATCCCTGCCTATGTCACCAATATTAACTGCCCACTATTATTCAGTCTGACTAAGATACTGAGCTTTAGGAAGTTTCAATCCAGGCTGTAAAACATATCAACATGTGGATAAGGAGAAAAGGGGTACCACAAATGATTGAGCTGAGTGTAAGGAATTTAACAGCAGCAGAATCACATAAAGAAAAGTCAGTAGGAGGGTCAAAGCCCCTTTTGAGTATGGGGCAGCTGGACTGCATTTATACAGGTCCTATGAGCAGGAAAAAAAAAAAAAAGGCAAGTAAATATATTTTCCTAGGCACTGAAAGCACACAGTTATATTTATTTAATCAATGAATACAAAGACATTTTAAAATTATACAGTAAAATTAATTTATCCCTGTGATCATTTGCACCTGAATTAGAAAATTCAACGTTCTTGCATAGTGCCATTAGCATAAATGAATGTGCTACATACTTAATTCTTTAAAATGTTTATTTTACAGATACCCTGTATTAATTTAAGAGGTCAATTATTTTAAAGGGTATTTGCTTAAGCAGGTTTCAGGTATTAGGATTAGGGGAGATATTAGTAGGTGATAATAATTTATTTCAACAGGCTTATGCTATGGTAGGCATTTAACCGAACTTACTACTGCTTATGTAAATCTGCATCTATCACTTTTGTCTGTATGTGATTCCAGCAAATTATGAAGTACTCAATAGTTTTATTATTGTGGAACCATTAAGGTTCTGAAATAATTCAAAATTACTAGCTGCTCATTTATAGGCACAGAGAACTCAAATCAGTTTGAGAGACATTGGTCAAGAGCTTCTAATACTGTGATTTGTACACAAATGTAGTTTTATCCGGTTTTATAATCCAGGCTTTTAGATGTAATCTAAGAAATTTAATATTGTGTGGGCACATTTCTCCCTGCTTAGAAAAAGCATAAGGCTCTTCAGCATGGAGAAGAGAAGGCTTCGAGGGGACCTGATAGTAGCCTTCCAGTATCTGAAGGGGGCCTAAAGGAAGGCTGGGGAAGGATTATTTACAAGGTCCTGCAATGACAGGACAAGGGGTAATGGGCTTAAACTGGCAGAGGGGAGATTTAGACTGGATGTTAGGAGGAAGTTCTTTACAGTGAGGGTGGTGAGGCACTGGAACAGGTTGCCCAGGGAGGTTGTGGATGCTCCCTCCCTGGATGTGTTCAAGGCCAGATTGGATGAGGCCTTGAGTAACCTGTACTAGTGGGAGGTCTCCCTGCCTATGGCAGGGGGTTGGAACTAGATGATCCTTGAGGTCCCTTCCAACCTTACCATTCTATGATTCTATGATTCTATGATTCTAAATTCACAGATGTAAAATTTGCATAGAGTAACAGGGTTATTTAGTGATTTAATAAATTTTTAATTGACTCTGAGGGACAAGAAATGTCAAATGCTAGCGAATGTCGGCTCAGAGGTACCAAGGGTGGCACAACTCTGGAAATGAAATAAACATTGTAAAAGCTCACATAGTAGGAAAAAAAAAAAAAAGTTAAAAAAACCAAAAACAAACCCAAAACAACAACAACAAAAACTCAAACAAAAAACCCCCAACCCCCCCCAAAAAAATTCAAATGAAAAAAAAAAACAAAACCCAACCAAACAAAAACCCCAAACAAACATCCCAAAGCAAACCAAAACAAACCACAAAAAAAGAGCATAAATACACTTTGCATACCTCTAGTGGTGGAAGAAGAACAATACCTTGAGATCATTGTTGAGACAACCTAAATGCCAGGACATCCTCTATTACACAAACCAATAAACCCGCTGTAAGAAGTTCCACTAAGTTTTATATATTATATAATAAATGTGGTAGAAACAGTGGAAGATTATTGAACACCAAATATTTGGAAGTTAGGAACTGTCAGACTTAAAACTGACCATGCCACCTTTATTTCCCTGTGTCTGTCTATTTTATCACTTAATTACATCTCCCCTGCCTCAAAGGATCCCTTTGTTGACCCTGCAGAATCTAAGACAGACAGACATGAATGATTCACTTGATTTCCACAGAATGACACAACAGTTTACATTGATTTATGATCATTTTAGTGAGTGAGTGTTGCATTATAAAACTCAGAAGGATGCCCAGCAAACAATGCTGATTTTTATCTTCCAAACACAGACTAAGACTAGATCTCTGACCTACCACTGAAATCTCTAGTCAAAAATTAAACCTTATATTCTCATATACTCATTTGTGCACTGTCAGTAATCCCTGGAAACAGCATAAACTTTATCATTCCTCTAGTCCACTTCTGTGACATGTGACATAAAGACTGCTATTTTGCATGTACCACACTACTTGTTCTGTGTGCTAGAGAACTGACGATATGTATCATGACTTCAAAAGCTGCTTTCAACTCCAAAATGTTGTTCACTGATTTTGATGGAATGTGTTACAAAAAATTAATTCTGCCTCTTGCCATAGATAGAAGTTAGACTAAGACAATGAAATACTTATAAAAATGGATATACTTAAGTCAGTTGAATCATATCCTAAAAGCCACCATTTTTCTCTACAAATTATAAATTAAGTCCAAGCTAATTAGATGAGTGACCATAGGCACCTGAAGTTATCACAGAATCACAAAACATTAGGGGTTGGAAGAGTCCTTGAAAGATCATCTAGTCCAACCTCCCCTGTCAGAGTTGGATCACCTATATCAGATCACACAGGAATGTATGCAGGTGGGTTTTGAATATCTCCAGAGAAGGAGACTCCACAATCCCCCTGGCCAGCCTGTTCCAGTGTTTCATCACCCTCACAATTAAAATATCTTTCCTCATGTCTACATGGAACTTCCTACGCCTTGACTTCCACCCATTGCCCCTTGTCCTGTCTCTAAACAGAGAAAACAAGCCAAACAGCTTCAAATGGCCTCTCACTTCTAAGACAGTCCCAAATACCTCCTTGCGTCTAGGTAATTTCCCAGGTGATGCACACCAATTCTAATACAGACACGTTGCAAGGGAGAATGGCATCACATTCTTGGTTCTGGTCATCTCTTACAGTACAAAACCAATTCATTATCAGCAACCTTTCACAAGGGATTAGTAATTTAGAATAAATCTGAGGCTGCTGCAAATTATTGCAAAGACTGGAGGAAGAAAGAGGAAAGGAGGATGTTTAAAGCATTTGTCTTCCTAAGTAACCACTACATGTGAAGCAGTCACACTTTCCTTGCAGTGACTGAGCACCTTTCTGCCAATGGGAAGTGGAAAACAATTTTTTATTTTCCATTGCTTGAACACATGGCCTTTGGTTTCTTAAATTGCCTTTATCTCAATCTCTTGAGTTTTCCAGTTTTTGGTTTTCCAGTTATATCCCTTCACCAAGGGAGGTATGAGCGAGCAGCTATATAGGGCTGACCTGCCCACTGGGGTTAACTTATAACACTTCTTTATAGAATCTAGCTATTACCAAAAAATGTCAAAGACATAATAATTTTAAAATTCACAAGTATAAACTTTGTGGATGACCTTCATTCTTCACAAGAAATTAGTCATTGCTATATTTATGAGTTTAGGTATAAGGTAACCTCAAACCTAATTACGTGAAAATACTTAATTTACTCAAAAATGATTACCCTGAGTCAGAACTATCACTTCCCTCTGCGTCTGAAGCAACAAACTACACAATGCCAAGATTGCCATCTGGTACAAATTGATACCATTATGTCTACTATAATGGAATATTGCATTCTAACACTAGCCAGATTACATCTTACTCTCACTGCAAGAATTTAAGGTATCATGGCACACACCAATGCAGTACTCTATACTAAGACTGATGATATTACTGTACAGCAAACAATAAAGCTAAAAGGGCCAGTGTGATGACCTATCACTTTGCAATCTACTTAGGGTATCATTCTCAGTAATGGTCTACCTGAATTACTCTTGAGACTGAAATGTTTTGATGTACTTTTTAAATTCACAAATGATCTATTATAAAATATTAGAACTTCCCTGCTTTCTAGAGGCAAAAAAGGGAGTGAAGTGTGCTGGTTTGAGGCTATTATAAAATATTAGAACTTCCCTGCTTTCTAGAGGCAAAAAAGGGAGTGAAGTGTGCTGGTTTGAGGCTAATTGGAATATTTTAAAAGAGAAAATTACACTATAGGCTGTGAAAGGAAAACATGGTGATGCCTATTTTACTCATAGGCTTTCTGAGATTGTTTTGGGAAAAGAAGCCAAAACATAGATAAGGGATTCACAGTCTGTCTCTCTTTCTGGGGTGGTCTAGCAGCTTCCGGCTCTGGTTTCTCCTTGCCTGTTAATCTTCACTAACCACTTTCCTTCTAACACACCTGGCCGATCCTCCTAATTCACCTTGTGCATAAGGGAAACCTTGGGGTAAGGTACAGGGGTGGGGAGAAGGTGGAAAGGTGGTTGGGAGCCCCTCCTGGAGTCTCTGATTTCTGGGAGGGGTGTTGTGTTTCTGTATTACCTTTAACTTGTATATTTCTGTAAATATTCCTGTATATATAATCCTGTATATTGTACATTGTGCTGAGCTGTAAATAGAGCTTCAGTCCTTAACTTCCAGCTGGCTGAGTTCTAGTCTGGGACATTTTACAATGTGGGGGGGGGTGGGGAACTCCCAAACCATCACATAATTTTTATTTGGCACCCAACGTGGGACAGAGAGATAAAAAAGTAAATGCCAAGAAGATTCTGGACAAAGGAAATCCAGAAACCCAATGATCAATCTCACAAGATACACAAACATTAACACACCTGTGTAACAAATAATCAGCTAATAGCAGATATTTGATTAAAATATTACAATAGTCATTACTAATGACTTTACAACAGTTGCAGAAGGACAGACATTTTAAAGTTACTTTAAAACAAAACTTCATCAAAATGCTAACTCATTAACATTCAATTTTTAAACTGTTAAATTTTAGAGATTCTCCATCAGCCTGTGTGTTGTTGATACTTTAACATATTCTGTTCATATAGGAGAACAAGGCTAGTTAATAAAAAGGATGAGAAGGGGGGAAAGGGGAAGGGGATGGGGAGGAAAGGAGGAAGGCCAGTAGAGGCCTAATACATGTCCTGGCTTGTCCAAGCATGGTCCCATGGTCCCCTTCCCTCTGCTGGGGCAGGGGTAACAGAGTGCAGAAGAGAAGACAAAAGGCTTGGACTCACCCATTCTGAGGATCCAAGATTTGCCCAGACTCATTGTGCTTTGCAGTGGTAAACAAGGAGCATACATTTGTTTATGCATGGTCTGTGTTTTCCCAAATAAGGGAAAGCAAGCTCCTGACCTCACCTATATGGTAAATTTTGGCAAAGTGGCATTCCGATTGGTGAATCTCTGTGGACAAAAAGCCATTACACTCAGGCAAGTAATAAATGGAGCTAAGTTGCAAGCAACATGCTTTTACTGCTCTCTCTGCTTTGCCTCATGCTCTCTGATATCATGCTCTGCCTCATGCTCCAGATCAGCTCTGCTTTGATGCTGTGAGCTTATCCACCTGGAAACTTTGCTGTGCCTCAAGTTTGCCAGGGAGAAGGCAGTAAGTGCCTTCGTGCCGTGGTGAGAATTAGCCATCAGCAAGACATCATGTCTGCCTGCACAGTGTCCATCCTGGAAGGAGTCAAGAGCAGCTCAGAGACTGTGCTAAACTCCCACCTTCCTGAGAACAGAGCCCTGGGGAAACCTCAAAAGCCTTCAATGGTTTTGAAACCACTTTGACTCCTCCACATGTTTTGGGTACTGTCTGATACTATAATGCAGCCCTGGAAATCCAGAGATACTATTTTGTCAGTAAACACTCTAAAAAGACTCCTTGTCATTAAAGGTCTGATTTTGTAACTTAACTATGTTGTGCCTTCTGGCTTAGCAGAAAGGAGCCTCTTGGGTCTCCCTAGAGAGGGTCTCCCTAGGGCAAATGGTATATTTGCTACAAGATTCTCTTTCCAGTTGTTTAAAGTGTTTATTATTGCTAGTTATTTCTTGAGTGTTCTAAAGTGCCTGCTTCTTTCTGTGTAATATTTTCCACAACTGTGTGTTCAAACCTTGTAAATAAGTTTTCTGGCGGTGAGATTTAATATTAATAAACTATTTTCATAGTTGTTAATAATATTTGCCTAGATGTCAATATTGATATTGATATTAATTTTGCATAATCCATAACAAGGGGAAGGGGAAAGTGAGGATGGTCTGATACTGTACCTCCAAACTTGCACAAACTGCTTATAATCTAAGAGGCATGCTTGCATATGCATAGGTAAAACTAAAGGTTGGATTGATGCAATTGAAGCCACTTTAAAAGAGAATTTGAAATGGGAAATCATACATTCTAAGTGATTAATTTCTTCTTGAAACAACAATTTCAGAGATATCTTTATGTACAACCTGCATGTTCTCCTTCACAGCATGATATTTTCTCAACTGTTCCTTGAGAAGCAGGATGGGAGCTCCATGATGGAAAACACAATACCAAGTGAAAAAAATTTAACTCAGAAAGAAGTATAGAAGCCTAAGAGATAGCAATGAAACTTCAATGATAGCAATGAAACTTCTTCACATAAGTGCAGAAATAAAGACAAGGAATAGCACATTAGCAATTATTTGGGTTTTCTTCTCACAGAAATCTTGCAATTCTCATTTTCTAAATTCAATCTTATTCGTTCACATAATCTATAGAGTTTACCCTGTGGTCCAAAAACCCTCAGCTGCAAACTGGCAGATGTCTTATTTCAGGTCCTGTGCAACTGCACCTTGCAGTCTCCATCACTAAGCAGTTTCCAAGGCATGAGAAATATGTGACATGAACCTCAGTCTCTAATGCAGTTGTCTATAAATTCTGTCTTGACCAGGGAAACTAAGACAGAGTAAAGCACAGAGCAGAGTTCAGCAACTTGGTGGACCCATTAAAAAAGAAAGAGGGAGGGAAAACTAATGTTAATTTCTAACATGATTTACAAAACACTAATGTTAGAGAAGTGTTTGTAAAGGAGTATGGTACTAAAGTATAATTGTTCAGCATGAGTGAAACAGAGCATCCTACTGCCTCATCTTTACCTGGATATGCCTGAACAGCTGTATTCTTGTACTGCACCAAGCAACAAATATATGCTCACCTCATTACTGTAGATGGGTCCTTGATCACTATCATTATTTTTAAAAATTTATATTCCAAATGGCTTTTATGTGTCTTCCTTGAGCACCAAGTGAGGTGAATGACATGAAAGTCAGCCAGAATCCATTTTATTAATTGATGCAAAGAAATTAGGTTCTAGGTATTATGATTGGGGCTCTGTGCCCCAAGGATTTTCTGAACCCTACTGCTCTACACTGGCAATAGAGCACACGCTAATACCTTTTTGCCCTTGCCTCAAATACCAAAACCCTAACAAATTACTATGATCATACTAAAGTATATCTTGGGTGACATTAACCCCATTTTTGCTAGGATATCAAAATGCTAAATGCTGGAAGGAGTCATATGCTGACAATTTCTAGATTTCATGTCTATTTTACTGTTTCTTTTCTTCCAATGAAAAGGATAGTTGAGGATACTCTACCTATGCTTACAATTTGGGCTGGAAATTAAATATTGAAACTCTTCACAACATTGTTTGTGTAAATGTCCTGACTTAAAAGTAAAGCTAGAATTTCAAAGCCCATCAAGAACAATTCTGAAAATATAAATACAAAATATATTGGCAAGCTTTTCCTCAAATGCGTGTTATCAAGGCATTCTGTTTCAAAGTTAAGGTAAAAAAGATTTCTGTCTCTCTGCTGAAAGAGCTTTACAAGTTCAGCCAACACTGCAGGCAAATTCAGCAGAAACACTGCAGCTAGAGTTGGCAAATATGCTGAAATCACATACATAACTTCACAGTTATATTGGTGCTGCCTATTTTTACAACATCTAATAGCACCTGTCTTTATTAATTCTCATTTTTATTACATATTCACTGACAGTAACTGCCACAGCTTCCACTTAAGAACCAGAATTTCCACAAGATTTCTCTTCTGATCATAGAACTTTGGTGATTGAGGAGTTCACCTAGCAGCTGTCAAGTTTTAGTCTGATAGCATAGAAGCAGAATCAGCAAATCCAGAGAGGACAGCAATAGAAATAATGACTAATCTCTGTAGCCCAGGAAGAAGTGCTCTTACAAAATATGACCTTTCCTTCGCTGCTGTCTTTCTTTAGTTCAAATATGACTCATAAATATATGCCAATGATCCATCACATTAATCCCTAATTAGATATCAGAGAAAGGTATTCAAATTCAGACAATTAACAAGGCAATAGTACTGTCTGTATTACTGATAGAATACCCAGGTTTTCAAATATTCCATCTCTTCACAACGAAGGTTCAAACACTAGCTTTTTATTAGCCAGTTTAAAAAAATAATAGTTTTAAAATTAAATTAAATTATAGGGTTTTTTAATCTCTGACAGCATTACCTATAAATACCAGTTTGACATTGGAGAAAATAAAATAAATGAGAAGCGAGAAGTCTATCAATTTCAGGTCTGTAAGCATATATGGAAATGTGACAAAATAATTCCTCATTCCAGTCAGTGAATAGCAAGGTGAGACCAGAGTTTGGCTGGACAAGCAACAAAGCAAACTGAATTCACAAGATCATTAATTATCTGGTTTCCAAAACCATCCTGTCCAGTCACTGATGTAATATAGAGATGTAGTACAAGTGACAGTTTGTCAGAAGACTTTTTGAAAAGGTAGGTCATAATCTCTGAATTCAGCAATTCTTTACACTTCCTCACCTGCAGTCTATTGACTAAACAAAACACAGCATTAAGAACTGATGGTACTTTTGAACTGCAATCTAATACTATCATTTTCTGCTGGAAAATTTTGTAGTTTTCAGCCAATAATAGAACAAAACAGCCACACACTTGCACTACTTGGAAACTTAAAGAATTATCTAAATACACTGAACGTGAGCATGAGGATTATCTGATCTTGGTGAGTAAAGTGAAGAATTCACATATTCTGTTGCTCAAAGTAAGATAAGCCTTGGTCTGTCTGACAGGAATGGCTCCTGTGAAAAACCTTACAATGCTGACATATGGTTTCATTTAATACTAACAGGTCAAGATCTTTGCGTTCCCATTTATACACAAATCCAAAAATCAGCAGTGTTAAGAGATGTATGCAGTGATTAATGATGAATTCTGAGTAAGTTCAACATATATTCACAGGGAATATTAGAAAGTTGACATAATTTTCATTCACACTTTGCTAGGCCCACCACTAATACTAGGACTAACACTAATACTAGGACCTAATGCAAATAGGCAAAAAGACAGAGGCTCAGCTGCAAAGAACTTATAGAGATTTTATAGAGGGACAGAAATAAAACAAGAACACTTGAAAATAATAGAATAAATGTTTATGGCACCATATTGTTGTGTTTTGTCATTTGTGTTCTATTGCAAATAAATATTCATTGTGGGGCACCAGATATCCATACTTTAAGGTAAAAATGTGTCTTTGGGAGGTACTTGAAGGAGTGGAGGAAAAACCTGAAATAATACTTGCATCTTCGAAAACTCTTTAAGTTATTTTTTAAATTAAAGTTTCTCCTCAAATGAAAACATACTGAACTCATGCCTGGAGTGAGCATGCATGGTGCCATTCCCTGCTACTGAAGTCAACTGAATAAAAGGATCTTTGAGAGCAGCCATCTCCATCCGTACTGCCTGCCAGGAATGAACGGTCCTAAGTCTGTGCAAAACCCCCATCTAGGTCTGGGAATGATAATGAGAAAAGCTGGGAGGCGAGGACCCAATCTCTGTCAAGAATCAGCGTAAGGATTTAACAGCAGAAAAGGTTGTGGGTTTGTGCTCATTTAATAGTCCCTCAGGATGTCCAACTCAGTGATGCAGAGATGGCTAAATAGAGACTGTCCCTACCACCTTGGAATATAAGAACAACCTGTTTTCCCATATCTTCCATTACCTGTATCTTCTCCTTAACTAGCCTACAATTCTGGATTGAAGCTGCAGGATGAATATTGTGGTAGGACAGAGATGATTGACTTTTAAACATGTGGGATTATAAAATCCTGTGCTGGCACTTTTGAATACTTACAGAATTGTCAGAGAGAACATGATCCTGTCCAAGTAGTAATTTAACATCCGTGCAGGCAACTTCTTGAAACCTTCTAAACTGAAAGCTTAGATGTGTGTAAGCAGCTGATATCCCCATGTTTTTCAGAAAACAATATATATGCCAGGTCAAAATTACTTGATGTATCAGTCAAGGAGTAGAACACACACGGAGGAGAAAATTGTGTTGAATGCATGAGGCTGCTAACTGAACATCTCTTAAGGTGGTGCTTTTTGCTGAAGCATCTGAGAATGTGAGTGAGCTAGACCTCAAAATTTAATTGGGGATGGGGAAAAAGAGTTCACTTTCAGTAAGAAGCAGTGACCTATTTCTTTTCGTCTTTTCACACTAATTCAAAATCCCATTCATTTCTAACAGCAATAATAAAAGCAGAGTTGTGGTAATAACTTCTCACCATGCAGAAACAAATCCTAGCATAAAAAACAGAAATGCTGTACCTGTGACACCTACACCAATAAACTTGAAAAATCAGGCTATTTTTCCCTCTGCTTTTTAATTCTCTGAAGCCAACATGAAATATTCTGTATTTTATGAATCACATAAGTATCAGGAATTATAAAAAGTAAGGGGTTTTTTTGTGTTTTTTTTTTGTTTTTTTTTTGTTTGTTTTGTTTTGTTTTGTTTTGCTTTGGGGTTTTCTTTGTTTGTAGTGGGTTTTTTTTAATTGTTATTGAATATATTTTTCTGATGTTCCTTATAAAGATATTTCCACAAAGTTCATGATTCCTTCAACTAGAAAACACCAAGCTTGCATTCATTCCTGGCAGACACTGATTTTTCTCTGAAGAAAGTTTGAAAGACTAAGCAGCAAAACAATACTGCAACCATGTCGTGGTAGGCCTAAATAAGCTTATACATGCCCTGGCTTGTCCAGACATGTTTTTCTGCTCTCCCTCCTTCTGTTTTGGGGAGAAGCAACGGCAGGAAAGAGGACAGAGAACCTGGAGCCACTGAGTCTAAGGACTCTGACTTGCCCAGACTCGTTTTGCATCTTGTGATAAAAAAGGTATACAGGTTCAGCTTGTGTCTGCCTTGTGCAAGGCCTGTGTTCTGCCCTAAAAAGGGTAAAGCAAGCCTGTGGCTTCACCTAATATGGCCAAGCTTGGCTAATTGCCATTCTCATTGACTATTCTGTGTCCAAAAGCCATAGTCTAGGGCTGTATTGATAAAAGGAGATGAGTAGGTAAAAAAATGGGCACTGCAGTTGTATTCATACTTGCCTGCTTGCTACTGCCTTATTGTATCCTGAACTACCTCGAAACTGCCTGCCAAGAGTTTACCAGGAACAGGCTCTAAATGCCTGCATGAGATAGGCCTGCATGGCCAGCGTGACACTGCTGAGACTGCACATCACAAGACATCCTGCCTGCACCTGAAAGTCTCCTGCCAAGATGGGAAGTCCGGGAGATACACAGATCATCCAGAGAGATCAGGACCAGGTCAGAGATTGTCTGCCTCCTTTCCCCAGCACTCTGAAGCCTGGGAAGAATCAGAAGTCTCAGCAGCTGACAAGACAGTAACAGAATTCCCTGAACATATTTGGGTACTGTCTGAAGCTGTAGCCAGCCCTGCAGTCAGGAGATATTTTGTGAGTAAATACTTAAAGCCTCTTGTAATTCACCACTGCTTTTTGCCACAAGCAGAAAGGAGCTTCTTGAGTCTATCCAGTGGGCAAGCGGAGTATTGACCACAAGTGGTACACTGACCACAGGAACCTTCTCTTTCAGTTCAATTAATGTCATATATTATTGCTAGTTATTTCTAGATCCTGTGTTATGAGCTGTATAAAATTTCCAGACCGTGCAAAGAAACAATTATTATTAAAATTAGTGGTCGGAGTGGTGAGAGTTCTGAATACTGAATATCAATAAACGACATTAAGCTTTAAAATAATAAAATAAACAATATTAATCTTTAACAATCATCTCACATCAATTAATTACCCCTCCATATCAAAGCACTCTAAGAACACGGCAGAAGGCTTTGTGTTGTAGGTAAGAAAAAAACAATTATAAAACTTAAAAGATTTTACCTTGACAAGAAGTCTGTGAAAGAGAGGCGTACTGGATATCCATGTCGTATGATTTTGACCATCTCTAGGACACCGATATATTGCAGTTGTGCAGACACATAAAAATTGTCAAAAGTATCTGGCAACTTGGAGTTATTGGGCTTTATACAATGAACTAAATGTGGTGTGCAGTTCTGCAGCTTCCCTATAATATCTGTGAGTGACTTCTGTGGGGGGGGAAAAAAATTGGTTACCAATTACTATTGTGCAGCAAAGGCAATTGCTCAACATATATCCTCTTCCTAACTTTTTAATGTAATTTTGTCAACAGGTTTGATCTGGCTGTGCAGGTGGCTTTCTGAGGAGAGAAGGCTTTGAGGAGACCTTATAGTAGCCTTCCAGTATCTGAAGGGGGCCTACAGGAAGGCTGAGGAGGGACTATTTACAAGGTCTTGCAACGACAGGACAAGGGGCAATGGGTTTAAACTGGCAGAAGGAAGATTTAGACTGGATGTTAGGAGGAAGTTCTCTCCAGTGAGGCTGGTGAGACACTGGCACAGGTTGTCCAGGGAGGTTGTGGATGCTCCTTCCCTGGAGCTGTTCAAGGCCAAGTTGGAGTAGGCCTTGAGTGACCTGTACTAGTGGGAGGTGTCCCTGCCTATGGCAGGGGGTTGGAACTAGATGATCCTTGAGGTCCCTTCCAACCTTACCATTCTATGATCCTATGATTCTATGATTCTGCTTTCTTCCATTGCAATTTGTAGAGGTTAACCTTGCTTTTAAAATGTTTTGGCCTAAATAGAAAACAAACAAACAAAACAAAACAAATTTTAAACAGAAGGTATCCACTAACCCTGAGCTGTATTGCCACAGTAGTTGGGCCCCCTCGTTCGAGTCTCTGAAGGAATGAGGATGTTCCTTTCTTTTTCAGCAGCTGTGGGGGACAGAAGCACATACACACAATACATTTACCTTAAGATGGGCAGCAAACCTTCATTTCATTGTTAAAAAGTTCAACAACAAAAAACTATACAAACAGTATGTTACAGACAATGATTCGAGTTTCAAAAAGAATTGGGAAAGTGGTAAATATGCTCAAGCATCTGCAGAGTCTTCAGTGACAAGAAAGTTGATTTCAGAAGAAGATGCATACCATTGGAAAGATAAAATACTTTTTCCAAATAACTAGGCAAAGCAATATTATCTGGTATTGCAGTTAGTATCAAATACAGTTTGCCTGCATATAGCATAACGCTTTGAAAAGGTTCTTTGGCATGGGCTGAGGGAAAAGACTACATAATCAAAGCTGCAGTTCTCTATTATCCTCTAACATACAGCTTTACAAGAGAAAAATTTGGACTTCTAATCTGCAGGGTAAAAAAAGAACATATATGTAACCTTATAATCTCTGTTAAGCTAAATTTCCTCCTCTTTATTGCTGTCACCCTCAGGATAGACTCTGATAAAAAGGCAGTGGGTATCATTTTCCAACATATGATCATTTTAATTCCAAGTTGATAAGAAAAGACCCCTTAGATTGCATTTCCAATTACAATAACAACAAAGCAACAAACACAGCATTATTCCAGGTTACTGGAGTGGATCTTCAAGGTTATACTGGAAAAGGAATAAAATTATTTGGGACAACATAGTTATAGATGCAGGTTTCATCCAAAAAATGTTTTAAGTACTTACCTACTTCCAGCTCCTGCATCAGGTACCTATTCTAAATAACTAGCTTCTCTTTTTTGCCACTGGACAGCTTAGATACCTAAAGTTCTGCTACTATCCTGCGTGCAGAACTGTCCCTTATTCAAATTAGACCAATTTAGTATCTACAAACTAAGTGGTGTTCTGTCTCACCTGCACAGCTCTTCCCAAAGCCTCCTTTTCAGAAGCCAAGCCATCCTTGTCTTTGTGGGCAGATGAAAGATGAAGTTCTTCCTACTTTCCATCTAATACCTAAAAGTTTAGAGCATTCTCACTGAATCTGGAATTTCTGATTTAATTTATCATGTTTTCCAAATGAATTTGAATGTCTTCTATCCTTCAAGAGAGTAACTTCAGATTAAATCCTATTCTGGACTGGTGATAAGACTCATCATTTCAGAATTCCCAGCTCTATGGTGTTTCCCTCACTTTTGATTAGGCTTCTAACTTAAGCATGCATTTCATACTTCCTTCTATGTATGGAACTAGGATCTTTTTCACAGTCTTAGGAAGCTTACCCTGGTAAGCTGCTGCTATAGTGGAAAGGCACCAAAAGGCACATAGTGATGCTCCAGCTGTTTGCTAAATATAGCCTTAAATCAACACCATTCACTGCAACTGAAGTTTTTCCGCTGAGATTAATGACAGAACAGTAGACAGGAATTATGCTACTATCAGCTGGGGGGCTATAAGGGAAGTCCCATTGCTATTCTATGGATGTACTTGCATAAAGCATTCCACAATGACACATGAGAGCAGGCTCCTTAATCCCATAACAGAATCAATTTTATGCAGCTGTAAGCCAAAAATAGAGTCATAAGATTCAAGAAGCCTGGTGAGGCAGCTGATGCATTGTGAGAACTCCTTGCTTCTCTTCTAGAAGCAGGAACTCCAAAGCTGTCAAGAATGGACTCAGCAAATCACGTTATTTCTCCTCAAAAGAGGGAGCTCCATATGGCATAATGAATTTCCTGATAGCCTCACAGGTTTAGCTCCCTCTTTTGTTGCTTTTGGGGGATTTTTTCACCTTTATTTGTTTGGTGGTTTGATGTTGTTTTGCTTTTGGTGTTTGGTTTTTTTTTTTTCCTGAAAAAAAGACAAGTTCAGACATGAGGAGAACTTAATGTGATTTCTACTGGGAAAATTTACACACACATGATCATTTAAAAGAGTAATACTTGCCAAAGCGTACAGGGTTCTTTGTACAAGCCCATACAAACTATCTTTTGCAATCTAGAAATCTTCTCAGGTTAATACCATAAAGACACTGAGAATTAATTTTTGTGCTTCCTGTGTCTTAATTTACTAAGTATTTACCATACAATCAACAAAGAGACAAAACAGAAGGTGTTTCTACACAGCCATAAAAAATGACAAGCCCTAGAACCACATCATGGAATCATTCAGGCTCGTCTTTATAGACCCACAGAATAGTTTGGGCTGGAAGGGATCTTTAGAGATCATCTAGTGCAACCTCCTTATAGTGAGATGTTGCCCAATGTTCTGTTGAAAGAATCCAAGCAAGAGGTTCTTGAACCATCATTGTTAGTGTTAATAAATTATAACTTGTTAGTTCTATTACTTCAGTGTTGATGTTAAGTACTAAACTATTTTAATAGCTTAATGGTTACAGAGAATGAAGTAGAAAAGGAGGAGTTTTCAGAAATTATGAAATAACTGAAAAAAAAGATCTCCAAAGAGCAAGGAGCAGATTTGGTAAATTCTTACCTTGCTGAGCTCAACATATTTCTTTGCTTCTCCACTTGCACAGGTTACTGAAGTTTTTTTACTCAGCATAGATGCTTTAGATCCTTTCATTTTAAGGGAATGATATGGAGGAACAAGCGATCCAGTTTGTGTCAGCTTGGACTGGAACAATTGATTGATGACTACATTTTCACTGGCTGGGAAAACAAGAAATTAATACATGAAGATAGACTACAAGTTTAAAAATTGCAGATATTTTATTTAGAAGTAAAAAGACATATAGTAGGAGACAAAATTAAGTAAGGACACTTAAAGCAAGTGGGCAAACCAACAAAATTATGTTAGCTATCAAAGAACATTCACTAAGAATATGAAACTTTAGTAACACTATTTTAAAATAATTCCGGGTCCCCCGATGAACACAACAGGGCAGAACACAAAGCCTTTCACACTCTGATCTGTCTAAACTTAACTGCTTACGTGACCATCATCTCTGAACTTTGTTCCTTTACAGAATTGAAATTTATCCATCTGTTCAAGTAATGTAAGAGACACATTCTGTGTAACAGTTACCTAACATGCAGTATTTAGAAATGATCAGGAACTTGACAGAAAGAAAGGAACTTGACAGAAAATAAATTATGAGCACTCAATGCACCAAAAGAAATCAACCAACCAACGAACAAAAGATAATAATAAAAGATAATAATAAAAGATAATAATAAAAGATAATATGGGAAGAGGTAGGGGAAAAAAGTGGGGAAAAAAAGGCAAGGTGCAAGACAGGAATGCACTTCACATTACTCTACGTCAAGACTACACTTCAAAATATTTTCAGAAAATTCCACACATATGTTTGATGCAGTGTTGTTACTATAGAATACAGTTCCAAGAGGTCTCTTTAAAACTAAAAAAATCTGTGTTTTAAGACAGATAGGATACTTTATACTAATTTCAGTCACAGAATCATCAAATGGTAAATTATCCTTTATGAGATTACGATCATGGGCTTTTAAAAAAAATTAACATGGTAATTATCTGCTGCTTGTACTGCCACAGCACCAGTAAGCATTCAAACCTGTTGTACGGTGCTTCCTTAACTATCTTTAACCTTTATTATTCTTTAAGTAGCAAACTGATGTTCTGATTACACCTATTGTGTGAATACAATAAATGGGAAAAAAACCCCCAAACTCAAAACAAAACAAAAAACCCAAACAAACCCAACCCCCCCCCCCAAAAAAAAAACAAACCCAGAAGAAGGAAGAATGCATGAGCAGCAGAAATAATATAATCAAGTTTAGCACAGCAGGTAGAAATTTTGAGTTTGCTCTTTATTAGCCATCTAAAGGTATATTTCTGAAATGCAATAGATTTGGTCCCCTTTCTGTGGTGATTGTTATTTCTTACTTAAGAGGAATAATAAATTAAAAAGAAGATCCTTGAAACAATTTAAGCACAATCAGTGGACTACTTAGTAAGCTTTCATAATTTGAAAATATGGATAAATGTAGCATTAGGAAAGGCATTAAAACTACATCCTTCGAATTAAAACAGATGAAACCTATGTCAATAGTCTCTGCTAACTTATATGTATCAGATGGGTGTGTTCCACATTCTTATGACTATATGCAAATTATTTTAATGTTGTTAGCATATTAAAAAGATTTGATAAAGGAAATTAAATCCAATGAAAATCAAAGGAAATATGCACTTAAGGTATCCATCTGCACGACTACATAAAACTGATCCAAAAGGAAATAGGTTGCTGAGAATCAATAGGTTTTAAGGCTAAGTGACCTAAAAAAGAATGTAGCCCTGAATGAAATGCTAGCAATAATCTGCCTTCAGAATTTTCCCTTTAATTATAACTGTTATCATTTGACTTCTTAATTATATATATGTTGCCAGCATATCCAATATTTTATATCCAGTCCTCTGTTTTTCCCTTTCACCAGCTGCATAGCTGAGTACACAAAAAAGCAACAGAAGTGCAAAAAGAAGACCTCATCAGAGAATGGAAGAATGTTTTCTCTTACAAAACTTAACGGAAGTTGCCATCTCTTCTAATACTCTTTGGTAAATTTTCATGTAAATTCATAGTGAGAATTGCAGTGTCTCTAAAATTATGATCAATAGGATTATATTCAAGATCAATTCTTTTCCATTTCTTTCTTCATCCCTAATGTACACCATTTGCCTTTAAAATGCATCAATTATTTTTCTAGAGAGCAGCTAATTTAATGACAAAATTGCTAAAAAGGAATATATTGTAACAGTGGGGCTGATTTGGAAGACAAATATGACCTCCAAAAGGCCTCTATTTCTATGGAAATAAATCTAAGTATATGACATGTTATGTAAAAGACACTGCAGTCTTTGCGGGAAAAGAAAAAGAAAATAACACCTCAGGATACACTTTTCCCTGGGGAAAATGTTTTAATTTAGTGAAAGGGTAAATGATAGAGTTTTTAAATAATCTAATTATGACTCATTAATTAATAAGATAGGATGCATTATTATTAGGCATAATTATACAATGCACACACAGAAAGTCATTTAATTTTGCATTTCGGTGGACATTTGTATCTGTCCAAGGAAAAACAAGAACACCCACGAGTTCCTGCTTCTGGAAAGGTAATCATATAGCGAAGTGCACCCCACTGCAGTCCCTGATTTTGGCAGTTTTATTTCCTCTCCTTATTTTCTGGGATTTAATTTTGTTTCAATTCATGCGCTAGTTTTTCATATTCAGTGATAGTTTTTGAAGTCAAACTCATCTATCACGCTATCCATTTTTATTCTTTCCATCACATCGCACAATGAAGATGCTTTATGTTCATGAATTCCAAAACTTTCCTAAATTAAAAGCAAATTTCAAACGATATGTATATACTTCAAAAAGATAGGGGTGCCTCTTTTTCTTTTTTTTTTTTTTTGTTTACTTAATATAGAATATATATAAACTTCTCTTAATGCAAAAATGAAAATTAAAGTCAAGTCATAATATATTTGTTTGGAACAACAGCAGCAACCACAAAACCATTTACTTACTTTTCATTACAAATATCAGATTTTGTGAAAGGGAGTCTTTATTTTTTTCTATTGCGTCACCAATGTCATAAGTGACCTATAATAAAATATTGTGACATTGTTAGTAATGAACAATGCATCTTAGAAAAATCTCACGGCACTAGAAATGAAGTTATGTTTTTTTTCCCCAGCCAACAGTTAAACAACGGCACCAGATAGTGTCTTTTATTCTTTTTCTAGTGTTAACAATACTAGCCAGAAGAACTGGTTCTTGAACATTGTGTTTCTGCAAGTATACAAAAATTTCATCATTTCATCAGACCAATTGTAAAACATTTCCAGAATGCTGGACAAAGTGTAGTGTAGAGCAGTAGGCAGTGATCTATACATCACTTTCACTGTAGGATGAGCAAGTTGCTCCCAGAGAACAGATCTTGTCACTTTGTCTACGTTGACCATCACAAAACAGTTATGTAGTAATCTGAGTCCCAGTCCAGACCCAAGACAAATTTCAGTTATTTATATGGCCTTTGAAGGCAAATTCAAACTACAGGTTATATACAAATCCCATTTACCTCTTTAACAACTATGTACATAAGGACTTTGGATCACCTTAGTTGCCTGATGTCATAATTTCAAGAACACACAATTAGATTGTCACTTCACCTTTCATGTGACTGAACCTAAACTCTATTACATGTAGTAAGCACTCTGAGAAGTGAGGAAAATGCAGGACTCTATCCAGAGTTTCTCAGGGTACATCCAAAATGAAGAAATATGACCAAGTGGCTGTTTTAATATTAAGTCCATCTCAGGAGACACTCTACAGGAAAGTAGCACTAATCCAAAAAGCAGTCACCAAGACCAGGGTTAGTTTTCATTTTTATGAGAACAGAAGACAAACAACTAGTTAATTTACAGGTTTTAGATATAAACAGCTCTGACTTGCACTGTAGTAGAACCCAAAGGGAACTTTTAATTTGAAAAGGAAGAAAAATACAGCTTATAGTACCTCTAGGATTAGGTAGACATTTAATAGGAACTCCTGAGAATAGGGTTTGGTTTCATTTATCTTGATAACCATGTTGTTATCTAAAGCCCTTCAAAAATATTTTATTTGATTTATATCCTAAGCCACTTAGATATTTGGGGAATTTTTTCCATGCATATTTAATAAAGCTGTAAACATGTAATTAAGATTAGTAATACTAATCAATACATTGATTTTGTTTTCCATTGGGTCATTTGACAAATGCTATCTGACTCGTGAAAGAGATTATATGACTTGGGTGTGTGTAATCTGTTAAAGCTAGTAATTGTCAGATGATGTAATTAGTATGGCATCTGACACAGAAAAGGAATAATAATAAAATGATGTTCTTTTCCATGACAGATGCAACACTGTATAATTTTCTAATTGCATCTCCTAAGAACATACAACATAGTTAGGAAACTAATAGAATAATTTAAGTATACTATTAAATGCTTTTAGTGTAGTTAAAGTAAATGTTCTACCATACTTGTCCATAAAAGATAATGAACAGAACTTATTTGACTCATCCATAATGCCAGTTCCTAATTGAGTGTCTTAGGCTTTGACTAAATTAGAATAAGAGAGTACGTATCGGTGGGAAGAGTAGGTAAGTATAGCAGTGGGAGATAGTATATTATGATTAAGTGCCTAAAATGAAACAGGGAGAAGTTTCAGTACTGGTGCAATACATCACCAACTTCTAGAAGTATATTCATGAGACATCTCTCACATCACATAAAACACATAAAAGTTAGCAGGATTCCCTTTCGTGAAAAAAAAATCCTATTTCTCTTACCAGTTCTTCCACAGACTTGGTAAATTAATTCACTGCCTAAAGACATGAGAACTGACTCTATGAAATGATACTCCAGGGCTTCATATTCATTGCCAGTCCCACGAAATAAGAAAAAGAAAGAAGTTCTCTTCTAGTCGCCAGTTTTGTTAATCTAATCTTGCCCTCATCAGAGATGCTAACCTAACATAGCACTTTGCCTATAGAACACATATTATCCTGTTTTCTTCCACTGGGTTTCTAAAGTAAACCTGGCCAAAACTGGAGCTCATGCACAGTGGATTCATTATTCTGAGAATACAAAATTCTCAGTTATTCTGAGAATACAGAAAACAAAGAGTAATTCAAACAGGAAATTTACACTCACTTATGTCATGGTTCCACTATTCTAAAACATAGCTCTCATTTTCAGTTCTATTTATTGCAGCTGTTTGCTGTACCTTGCTTTACATGATGAACTCTTTAGAGTTGACAATATGCAAACGTGTTAACCAAAGGAAACAAGATCTTTGATATTATCTGAACTAGTTGAACTATTTTTACTAAACCAGATTAACATAAGAAAGGGATTGGATTTGCTATTCTTCTGAGTTAAATCCAGAGAGGAAGAAAACGTAACCTAATCAGAGTGGTAATGGTATAGCCCAAATGTTCATCTATTCCTGAATATTTAGGGAAAAATATTATTTAATACTTTGACTCTGCTTCCTACCACTTCTCCTCTCACCTTCCAGGGCTCTTCCCATGAGGCAGCTCTTGACCTGCAGGTTGTATCTCATCTTTGTGTTTAATATCCTTGACTGATGTTTTCTCAAGTCTGTTTCCGGAGCTAATATTTCTTAACAACATTTTCAGCCTCTATAACACTATGTGGCAGAGACTTTCACCAACTACTAGGTATGTGAAAAATGCTTAATTTTATTTGCTTTGAACCTATTTTCTGGTCATTTATGTTGGCATACCTGGTTTTAATATCATAACAACTAGTAGAAACAGAAGTTAAGAAACAACACCCAGAAAACAAGAGGTTTACACATCAAATGTGCATAGAGCTAACTTTGGGACTTGTACGTTCCTCTCATCTTCTTACACATTCTTTCCTCTCTGCTTTGTTAATTATCCTCACTGTACACCCATTATACATCTTCTCCTCTGAAGCATCCTTATAACATCTGATTTTGGTAAGGGGTTTCATCTGAGTTTACTGGATTTCTCAATATACTTTATCAACTGGGTCATCTTAACACATTTTTTTAATCGATTTCTTTAATTATTTTTTTTTCCCCAATAACTATTTTTCTTATCTTATGACAGGCCAAAATCACTCAGGGTTGAGGGCAGATCCAGCAGGAATTCTAAAACAGGCCAGGAAAATACCACTTGGAATCTTAAGGTTGATTTGGCTGCATTCACAGTTACAAGGGAAAAATTTATTATTTTAAAAACTAAACATCAAGCAGATGATTTAATGGAAAAATGCTAAACAAACAGGAGGGTAGGAGGAGGTGTTCCATTATTTTATCCTGCAAGTGAAAGTCCAAACCCAAGTCTACTTAAAGAAAAAAAAAAAGAGTGAATGTGAGAAAAAGCATGACCATGGTGAGAGCTAGGTGAAAAAGCAAATCTTTGTCAAGTAACCTTTATAGGCCTCAGTATAGTTTAGCCTAGACTGATTTGATTGTTATGTCTGGGGATTCAGCCTGGGGAAAAAAAGTAGAGAAAATGAAAGCATCCTTATTGATTAACCCATCTCTTTTTGTCTTTTGATTTAGAGGTTCAGTTTCAGAGTCTGTCTGGGACCTAGAAGACGTTTCAGAGAAGACTGCCTAGGTGAAGGTGAGATGACAGCTGAGAGATATTTTTTGAAATGCACATAGTTGAGAAATGGAACAGACATTGATCTGCACTTAAAGAACATTACGTGCACTGGTTTATAGAGCAAAGAAGTTGGCCTTTAGGTCTGATCTGTTTATTAACAGAACCGTAAGTCACAACCGTGGCAAAGTGCTTACCTGATTTCTAAATTCCAAGTACAAATTTAAACTGCAGAAAGCCTACCTGGTAATGACCTGTTACCCACATTACATGAACAATGAGCCAAATAGCTCATTATGTTAAACACTTGTATGTTAAATACCACCATTAGGTAAAGATGTATGCCTTGGCATCATGCTAGTTCTTCTATAAAGAAGAAAGTTCAGTGATGGAATGTTATTCTTCAAAACCCACAACTATCAACACAGCTGATGGTTCAGACAGATAATTCAGGTGAATTCTTTTGTTACAGTTTTAAGGTTATGCCTAGTTTTCCAGAGAAAACTTCAGTCTAGGGGATAAACAGTGTTAGGGATTGGACACTGAATAATGCAAGATATCCTTCCATTTGACTGTTGAATATCTTATATTTTGGAGCACAAGCTCCTGCTTGCTTCTGGCTTCTCTGCTCTGCCTGTGACCTTGCATGCTGCCTGTCTGATCTTATTGTTTGGGTTTGCAAAGGTATAGGGGAGAGGGGGAGCTAGTGAAAGCAGGTTGGACAGCAATACAATCCTCTGGACTTCTTTGTGTCCAGGGCAAGAGAGAGAGATTAAATATTGTACAATGGGATACTGTGCTGTTGTTGAACTGTAAATACATGCAAATATACCTTGCACATGTATATTGCTTTTTATACTTTCATATTTAGTCAACTTTTCTAAGTATAATTTCATTTAACTTCCCAAATTCTGAGTACCTGCGGTAAATTTGGAGGGTGACAAATTTGTTGGGTGGAAAATTTGTTGGGTGGCAAATCCAAACTACAACATCTTTGTTACATGGCAGTCCAGATGGTAAATCTTAACATTATCAAGGAAAGTACCTAAAAATTTCATATTACACACTTTTAGGATAGTTTTTAGTATAGTTTCAGGTAATGGTCAGATGCATTGATCAAGTGCACCCGTAAAATACTTCCTTGAGGAAAGCATGGCCAGCAGGGCAAGGGAGGGGATTCTGCCCCTTTATTCTGCTCTCATCAGACCCCACCTGGAGTACTGTGTGCAGTTCTGGAGCCTTCAGCACAGGAAGGACATGGAAGTGTTGGAGTGGGTCCAGAGGAGGACCACGAAGATGCTCAGAGGGCTGGAGCAGCTCTGCTATGAGGACAGGCTGAGAGTTTTGGGGCTCATCAGCCTGGAGAAGAGAAGGTTTCCAGGAGACCTGATAGTAGCCTTCCAGTATCTGAAGGGGGCCTAAAGGAAGGCTGGGGAGGGACTATTTACAAGGTCTTGCAATGACAGGACAAGGGGTAATGGGTTTAAACTGGCAGAGGGGAGATTTAGACTGGATGTTAGGAGGAAGTTCTTTACAGTGAGGGTGGTGAGACACTGGAACAGGTTGCCCAGGGAGGTTGTGGCTGCTCCCTCCCTGGAGCTGTTCAAGGCCAGATTTGACGAGGTCTTGAGTGAGCTGTACTAGTGGGAGGTGTCCCTGCCTATGGCAGGGGGTTGGAACTAGATGATCCTTGAGGTCCCTTCCAACCTTACCATTCTATGATTCTAAGCTTGCAACATGCATCATGGAAATGGTGTTTCTCTCCTCTCATGGTGCTGCTGGGTAGGCAGTGAGAATCTGATATAGAATCTATGAATCTGTGAGGTGAGAATACCCACATTCATGTCAGCTATTGGAAAGAAAGTAGTGCCCCAGACGAGCAGATTTTTCCAGAACAGATCAGATTGACAGTGTTCAGGGAAATGTGTTAAACAACCTTCAGATAAAGCCTTCCACTAAGGTTTCTTTTTCAGCTGTTCAAAGCCTAAATCATTCTTTTTTACCTTCTGCCTGAATAGAACAGATAAGCTTTTTGTCTTCTAGTACTCTGATACCAAGGCATTAAACAGCTCTTAGAAGAGACTCATAAAGTGTCAAGGCATTGTAGGATTCTGTTCAGCTGCAAAATTAAAACTAGGAGATAAATACTTGATATGATCAAATACTAATGTTCACAGCAGCTGTTGCAGAACATGTATTCGTATAGTTAAGAACTGTATCTTATTGCTCACATATAAAAGACAGGTTCAGTGTTGTGCAGGCATAATTGTAAAATTCAAGAGAAATTAATAAGAAGTTGTTTTCTTTCTTCCATATGTTCGTTCTGTCACATTTGTGTAATGCAGTATTCTCTCTGCCTTCACTGAAAAAATCTCACCCTTATGTTGATTTCTTCAGGTCTCCTCTTTTATTCCATTTTCTTCATTCCAAAACAGTAAAGAAAAGAAGAAGGAAGAAGAAAAAAAAAAAAAAAAAAAAGAGGCCTCTCAGAATGGTAGTACACATACAAATTTTCTCAAAGCACTGTTTTTGCTAGAAATTCCAGTATGGAATCCACACTTTGCAGATTTGTTTCCTTACTCTGAGTTTTTTCTTCCCATATGCCTTGTAAGGCTCACTTTGACTTCAGGTTTTCTCTCTATTTTTCACTTCCAGGTCATTCTCTTTTCTCTCAGTACTGCCTTTTCTGGAATGGTCTAAGCCTAGTTAGGATGAGAACAACAGTAGGTATGTGTAGGTATGAAAAGTTGCTAAGCATAAACATGAGGGAATGGGCAATACCTGACCATGCATGACTACAACCAATCAACAAGGCCTGATATTAGAAGAAAAGATAATGTTTCTATGACTATTTTGACACAAAATGTTAAGATATGGACATGTTAGAAGTCTTCAAAACTGCATGGATATATCTGTATCAGCTGTAATTCTCTCATAGTATAAAGCAGAGATGCCAGTTTTGTTCAGAAAAGACTACCACTATCAATTCGATATATAGAAGAGTGCTTCAGTGAAGTAGTTATTTTTAATAGCTGCATTTTCCAGTATAACTGCACTTGTGAATTGCTAACACAGGTACTATAACTGAGTAAACATATTAAACCAACCCATTCTGGACTTCAAGCTACATACAGTTGAGTAAGCTGGAGATCCATAAGTCCATGAGTCCCAATGGCATGCACCTGCAGGTGTTGAGGGAGCTGGCAGAGGTCATTGCCAGACCACTCTCTACCACTAAGTCATGGTGGACAGTAGAGGTGCCTGGGGACTGGAGAAGGGCAAACATCACTCCAATCTTCAAAAATGGTAAGGAGGACCCAGGTAACTATAGACTGGTCAACCTCATCTCTATCTCGGGAAAGGTAATGAAGAAATTTATCCTTGGTGCTGTCCTTAGGCATATCAAGGACCAGGGGGTGGTTAGGAGCAGTCCACATGGTTTTACCAAGGGGAAGTCATGTTTGACCAACCTGATAACCTTTCATAAGGACATAAGCAGATAGATTGATGGTGGAGCAGTGGATGTGGTTTATCTTGATTTCAGTAAAGCATCTGACACTGTCTCCCACAGCATCCTTGCAGCTAAACTGAGGCAGTGTGGTTTGGATGATCAGGTAGTGAGGTGAATTGCGAACTGGTTGGAGAAGTCAGAGAGTTGTGGTCAATGGGATGGAGTCTAGTTGAAGACCTGTAACTAGTGGGGTCCCACAGGGGTCAGTATTTGGACTAGTTCTGTTCAATATATTCATCAATGACCTGGATGAGGGCACAGAGTGCACTGTCAGCAAGTTTGCTGATGACACCAAACTGGGTGGAGTGGTTGCCACACCGGAAGGCTGTGTTGCCATTCAGTGAGACTTGGACAGGCTGGAGGGTTGGGCAGGGCAAAATTTAATGAATTTGACAAGGGCAAGTGTAGAGGCTTGCATCTGAGAAAGAACAACACCAGGGATCAGGATAGGTTGGGGACTGACCTGTTGGAAGGCATTGAAGGGGAAAAGGATTTGGGGGTCCTAGTTGATGGGAGGTTGACCATGAGCCAGCAATGTGCTCTTCAATGTGCTCTTGTGGCCAAGAGAGGCAATGCCATTCTGGGGTGTATTAGAAGGGCTGTGGTTACAAGGTCAAGAGAGGTTCTCTAGCCCCTCTACTCTGCCCTGGTGAGGCCACATCTGGAGTACTGAGTGTAGTTCTGGGCCCCCCAGTTCAAGATGGACATAGAACTGCTTGAGAGAGTCCAGTGCAGAGCTACAAAGATTATTAAGGGAATGGAACATCTCTCTTATGAGGAGATACTTGAGGGAGCTGGGGCTCTCTAGCTCGGAGAAGAGGAGATTGAAAGGTGACCTCATCAAATGTTTATAAATATGTAAAGAGTGTTAAAAGGATGGAGTCAGGCTCTGCTCAGTGATAACTGATGACAAGACATAGGGCAATGGGTGGAAGCTGAGGCATAGAAAGTTTCATGTAAACACAAGGAAGAATTTTTTCACTGTGAGGGTGACCGAACACTGAAACTGCTGCCCAGGGGGTGTGTGGAATCTCCCTCTCTGGAGATATTAAAAACCTGCCTGGACGCATTCCTGTGCGATCTGATCTTGCTTTTGCAGGGGGAGTTGGACTGGATGATCTTTCGAGGTCACTTCCAACCCCTGACATTCTGTGTCTGTGAAGCATTATGTAAACTCCAATGAAAAGGAGTCCAAATTCTAAGCATCCATATGAGAGCCATACCAGGGCCAAACCAGAATATTAGGTTTGTGGGGTTTTTTGTTTGTTTTGTTTTGTTTGTTTTTTCTCTAGGTGGTTTGAAGCAGTGGTCGTTTCACATTGCCTGTTCACTACATTTCAGTTACAACTTTTGTTACCTATAGACATCAGGATGCCTGCCTTCACCCTTTGTTTAACACAGAGCCTGCATTCAGGAGGAATGCCTTCACAAACATGGGCCTGGACACAGCACCTGCATATAAATGATTAAGGCTAGAAGTGAAAAATTTCATGTTCAATTACCTGTCACATTTTACTTGTAATTCTTTTTCTACCCTCTGGGTCTGATTCATCTTTCAGTTATGCTCATGGAAATAATGAGGAGCTTTACCGAGTCAAGAGTTACAATCAGTGAAAAATTGTGGTAAGTGAGAACAAAATCAAGTCCCCTTGTTTGAAATTTGGGGATTTCTGGAGGTAATGATGAAGAGAAAGATTGCTTTATACTTCACTTACTTTAAAGCCATTTAAGTGATAGAAGACTATAAAAATGCCTTTCAAAACCTGACAAACTGTACTGTTACTTTCTATAACAAATTCTTATTTTTGAGTGACAATAAAAACTGATATATTTAAAAGTCTGATGCCTTAAGAATTTTCATATCTACAACTACCTGAAGGGTGGTTGTGGCCAGGAGGAGGTTACCTTCTTCTCTCAGGCAACCAGTGACAGAACAAGAGGACACAGTCTCAGGTTATGCCAGGGCAAGTTTAGGCTGGAGGTGAGGAGGAAGTTCTTCACTGAGAGAGTAATTTGTCACTGGAATGGGCTGCCCAGGGAGGTGGTGGAGTCACCGTCCCTGGAGGCGTTCAAGGCACGTTTGGACATGGCACTTAGTGCCATGGTCTAATCTTGAGGGCTGTGGTGATGGGTTGGACTTGATGATCTCTGAGGTCTCTTCCAAAGCTTGTGATACTGTGATTTTGTGATACTGTGATAAGGAATAAATGACAAATGACTCACATTAAAAGCTACTAAGTGTAGTAAAAGTACAATCTGAAGAACAGCATCAGCAGTTTTAAAATATTAGGTTTTTGTATTCAACTTATCAGCTTGTTAAGAGATACTATCACAGTATCACCAAGGTTGGAAGAGACCTCAAAGATCATCAAGTCCAACCCATTACCACAGACCTCAAGACTCATACTAGTCTCAGAATAAACTCCATTTGTGTCATTATTTAAGACAGTAACATTATCATCCGGTTTTCTAGAAATCCATATCATAAATCACTGGAAATTTTGGTCTATGATAGCGAGATAACAGTTCCATGAGATAGTGAAAATGCAAGTGTCTTTAAAAATTTTGCTTGATCATTATTAACATAAGGAGAGATATATAATTGTACGGGAACTTTTCTGTTGTGTCAGGGTTGAGCAGCATTTTACTGCCATAAGGATGCAAAGATCAATGTGACTGTCTGAAACAGTTGCTCAGACAATCAAAGTATCTTTACTGACTTCAAAAGAATGTGTGAATTTACCTTACTTTGACAGTTGTCTGTTTGCTCACACTTTACCGAAACACACATTAAGGAAAAGTGTACTCCTTGCAACAGTTTACTTTCCAGAACTAGGCACCAGTACTTTTCACTTTAACAAGTATTCCTACTGATGAGTGGTTCTTCAGAGAATAAGAAAAGTGTTTTTTTTTTTAAAATCATTTTTCATTTTGAAGTAATGTGCTTATTATCCTGGTTATAGATTTTAAGGCAACTGCTTCTCTGTTGCTTCCATGCCAGTTTTCTGGTGTGTGTAATTTTTTAGAGCTATCATGGTAAATTTGTATAATCAGAACTCCATGGAAAAATACTTACCTAATAAGTACAGAACACATTTATAAATTAAATTAGATGTACAGAAGCCATGGTTAGTTCTTAACTCTATCACTTTAAGTGAGTTTCACAAAACCTTCATTGTGCTGTTAGTTAACGCCTTTGTGCCCACATTCCTATGGAAAAGTCCCTATAGTGAAAATGTTCAAAACACTTAACTTTGGAAAATAGTTGAGTCTAAGTAGAATGCCTTATGATGAAAGAAGAGTCTCCAGGGATTTATTCAGAGTATTTAGATTAGGGATTTAAGCACCATGCAAATAATCCTAATCCTTTCCATAACGACCATATTTCTATCATTGAGCAGCGAGAAATTTGCCTGTGTCAGAACTCTTCTCAGCACTTCCACAGACTTAATTTCCAAATGAGGAGCTATAAAATACACTTTCACCATTTGTATTGCTGTAAAGGACCCTATTCTGTTTAAGGAGGCCTAAGTATACACATTCCAACCTCTTATCTACTCTGGAGAGCTCAGGGCATATAATATTACCCTGAGAAATGGCAGGGTTAGCAATTTTTTTCTTTTGGTGACTCAGAAGAAAGTCTTGAACACACATCATACATGTGGAAATCCTGGAATAGTATTAACAGTGTCCACATACTGTGTCCATACAATACATTAATGAGTTCATTTCAAATACCATGCTTTGAACAGAGATATGTGACAGTACGTCAGATTAATTGCACCGGGATCAATCTGTCAGATTATCTAAAGAATTTAATTGTCCCCTTAAACACACACTCATTTTGTTTGCTTTGGGCTGTGGGTGCTTGTGGAGACAACAGAAAATTAAGGAGTACTGGAAAGAAAAGGGTAAGAGGCCTATTTCACAGAGCTGATCATGTTTTTTTCCATAAACACTGCAGAAGGGGGAATGCAAAACATTTGTCTTGTTTTAGAAACATATTTAGAGACATTTGGGATTTTGAAGAAAAAAAAATTGATTATCATTACTAACAAAAAATGTTCACTTGTTTTTTACCAGACACCTGCTAGTTAACCACAGTATCTACCTGTATGGCACACTATCTGCAGGGAACATATATCACTCTGGAATAACATCTGAAAGCAGTGTGAAAGCCAGCTAAAATGTCATTAAATATATATGGTCAGGTATCTGAATCACTTGCTTCTTCACAAAGTGCTTACAATGAAGATATAGTTTAGCAGCCAGGATTAAGTACCCCCAAACCTGAACAATATGATAAAAAGTACAGATTTCATGCACTGGTTATTGCATTGAGATTCTAAATTGCCCTCTAAAAAAAATCACCACAGATTGTTATCTATAGCTCAGAGTTTGAGAAACCATGTAAAGTTTTGCTTACTCTTTTCCATTACCTGTATATAACCAATCATTGAAGCAACTTACCCTGCCAGCATAATGCATAACAGTGAAGGTGGAACCCTGATCCTTTGGGGCAAGGTTACCATTTCCATCTTTTGTGGAGGAATAGACTGTATTTGTGTCTGACGTATCCAGGTAAGACTGAATGCGTTTAGAAAGACTCTGTTCCACTGACCAGATCGATTGGCTTTCTTCATCTAGCATTGACAGAAAGCCTGATGGTTTCTGAAATGAAAAAGAAATCATTCCCATTTTACACAGGAGCAACAGAATTTCAGCTGTTCCTTGTAGAGTAACACAGTTGTAATTTAGTAAACAGAAACATACATCACCTCAAATAAAAGCAAAAAATGGTTAAATTATTCTGGTAAGTCTCTAATGCCATGCACATGAGATAATTCTGCAAGAAATGTAGGGGAAAATACTTTAATTGCCAAAAATTGTGACTATTGATGATCTTTTAGGAAACTGATTGAGCTATACTTAAGAAGCTCTACTTCAGAAACTAGCTTCAGGCACAAAAGAGCCTGTCAGGCTTACATCAGAGACTTGTCAATCTTATAGTTGCATTAACAACATGGCACAATATACAGAGGTTACATATTAAGCACTACAGGCAAGGGATTCCTGTCATACCTTCTTCAATCCTGGAGCATTAGAAAGATCTTTTAGCCTTGAGCTATGAGGGCAGTTATGACGGACCTCTCTATGGGATCTTTGAACCAATAACCTTTTATATGGATTCATAAATTGGAAAATGCAGGAAAAGTTTGTATTAGTCTAACATGCATATATATATAAAAAAATATAAAAATATACATGGTGTACAACAGATCTGAAAAACCACCTGAAAGAAAAAATCCAAGGCTGCAGTATGGTTCCCAGGAGAATACACTGTTTCCATGGTAACCCCCTCTTGTATACATTCTGCTTGCTCTTGTAGGAAAAGCACTTCATTGATGTACTGGTGTATCTTCTCATTGGTCATGTTGACACACAGCTATCGTAAAAACAAGAAAAAATGAGTATGAGAAGTTTGCTGCATAATTCATCAGTGTAGGTTTTACTCCACGTCTAATATTGAATTTTCTGAAATGTCAATCCACAAGATGCTATCTCTCAGCAGACCACAGATTAGCAAAACCCTTGGGATAGTCACATTTTAACAGCTATTAGTATTAAATTGGGAATAAACAGTTCCCTGCTTGCACAGTTCACCGTGAATTCCACATAAGAATTATCCAACACCAGCACTATCAAATATAGTGCAAATTCATGCTAATTCTATTGACTGAAGTAAGGTAACTCTACATATAAATCAGTACATTTAATATTATTCTGCAGTTTATATGCAGGAAGACCACACAGCTGCAATGGGCTTTTAGAAAAAAAAAGAAGAACATATCTGGCTAAGATGCTGAGTCTATAGTTAGTTCAATGTTAACAAAAACTGCTAGCATATTTAATGTCACTGAAGTTTAAAGCACTCTCTGAAGATCTTGTTTTTTGCCCAAATATGTTATAAAATACCCAGGGACATTTTACCAGATGCTTCTCTCAATTTTATTGCTATATTAAGGGAATGCTGGCAAGAAAATAGTCTTTAATAGAAAAGTTCAAAGTCTGGAGGGATAAATAATATAAAAGTCTCTCGAATATTTGCTTTGATTGCCTTATAAGAGTTGTAATCCTACTTTTGCAAAATAGTTTAACAAGAATTTGACTTTCAATTAAAACCAGGTCAGAGTTATATGAACTTTTTTGGGGCCCTTTTTGTATTTTATTCAAAACTCAAAATCTCAAAAAAACCCCAAACAAAAACAAAACCCCAAACAAACCAAAAAACCAAACAATAACTGCATGGACCTAATACTTTAATTTACTTACATAAAATAGGAAACTTCCAATTCTAAAAGCTCCTCCAATACTATACAAACTATTGCTAAGAAACTAAGCAAATGGAAACTCCTAGAAAGGTGGAGGAACCCTCTGTATGAGGAAAGATGCACACAGTCTCTTTTCAGACTAAAGGCAGCACATATTTGTTTTGCCTATAAACTACATCTTCCATCAATACAGTGCGTAAAAGCGATTTCATGAATAAGTCATATTAAAAAATATGAAGTATTCGAATCAGACCTGAACGTACATGGCTTAACCTATAGATGAGGAAAAAGAATCCATGTGCAATAGCTGCCTGAATTTTCCATTAACACCTCATGTGAGTACAGTTAACTCACACTTGCTACAAATTGAAATAGAGTAGTGTGAATAACAGTAAGAAGAAATAAAAAACATCAAAACATTTTATAACCAAATGCCTATTAGCAGCAGTCTGTACCAATACACAATCGTGCAGACAAAATACAACCTTGAACAAAACTACGATGTTTTAAAAGTGTTTTAAGGATTTGGATTGCTATTCTAGTAACAGTTAAAATATACAAATGACTTACATGTCCCACTTATTTTATGGAGAAAAGACTTTTTTAGTTTTTTTAACTTTGTGGCAGGCGAAGTAAGCTTTACTGATCACTTTTTGCATTCTAATTACAAAATCTTTTCAGAAGCCTCTTAACATTATTTTAGAATGCAAACATAACCTTACAAGCTTACACTTCACAGGATATCTAAAGCTTCAAAATGATGCGTACTGTGCATTATCTGTATTTACAAATGGGATATTTAGAGAATCGTGGTGTTTAACTTTAAAGAGGTATAATTTTCCACAAGAAAAGTCAATAAACTCAAACCTCCTTTTTATCATGAGCCAATCTCCTAAAATAAGTAAGAACAATAAATGTACTCGAGGACCTGACTATGACACAAAATTATTAAACTACACAATCCGAGCCAAAGGGAAAGACTGTTAGTCATATATTAAAAAGGGTCTCATAAATAGCATTAGCTTTAACTGCCAAAAATAAAAGGCATAGCATTTTGTTAAAATAATTGTTTATACACCTTATGCTGCTAAAGGAAAAACATGTTTATAAATTCTACCCATTAGTATATTATGGCATACACTGGTGTGCTTTTCAGTAATATATGCAACACTGCCATTCGGATTGGCAGGCTTGCCATAAGGACAGTAAGACTCTGCAAATCAGACCAGAAAGCAAGCTCAAGCACTGCAGGCTGCTCCAAAGCTGTTCTCTTTGCTGAGAGTAACAATTCTGCAGAAAGAGAACCAGGAGACCAGGCAGGGACTGCTGAAAAGGAAGGTGTTCTGATCATATCTTTCTCCATTAAAATATTTTATACAAGGTGTTGCAAAAAAGGTAATAAAAAGAATGATTCAGATTAAAAGTTTGACACAGGTTGACATATTAAAAGATTTTTATTTTATAGAAAATACAATATTTATATATAAATATTTTATATAAAATACTTAGATATAAAATAGATAAATATAAAATATTTATATATAAAATAGATATAAAATACAGTATCTATATATAAATTTTTATATCAAATATTTTGATATAAAATAGATTTGTATTATAAAAATATTAGAAAATATTTATATATAGAATATAAAGATAAACATTTATATAAAAGCTAATTAAAATGCAGAAACCAGGTGAAAAGGGGAACTAGCTTTGCAAACTCAAACTTCTTTTGCCTTGTGTCACATGAAATATTATGTAAAACAATGACATGATTTTCAGTCCAAAGCTATGAAGAGTTCAGAAAACTACATTTTAAAAACATGTATTTAATTGCATCTATACAAATTAGGTGGAGTGTGGATGGATTACAGAGGAGAGTGACAAGACTGGCAATGGGACTGGAGGGAAAGTCTTATGAGGAAAGGCTGAGGGAGCTGGGGTTGTCTAGCCTGGAGGAGACTCAGGAGGGATTCTATCACACTCTACAACTACCTGAAGGGAAGTTACAGTAAGGTGGGAGCTGGGTTCTTTTCCCAAGCAACTTGTGAGGAGAGGCCATGGCCTGAAGCTGTGCCAGGAGAGGTTTAGGTTGGATGTTAGGAAGCACTCCCTCACAGAAAGGGTAATTAGACACTGTAATGGACTGCCCAGGGAGGCGGTGGAGTTGCTGTCCCTGGAGGCATTTAAGGAAAGATTGGATGTGGCACTTAGTGACATGGTCTAGTCAGTGTGATGGTGTTAGGTCATCAACTGGACTTGATCTCAGAGGTCAGTTCCAGCCTCAATAATTCTGTGAAACGTAGTAGTAAAAGAAGAAAACACAATGACATTTTTTACCCTTCAGCATTACTCAAGATTACTTTTTACACTAAACATTTTAAAACTATTCTTTACATGCCTCTTATTGACTCCATTTCATGGCTGTTTTATAAGAAAATCCTTTCTATATGTCCATCTTCCTAATTCCGGTTGTCGCATCTCAGTAAAAACAAATACACCATTGATCTGTCCAAGTCTTCATTAAAAAGACTTCTAGAATATTATTAGAAGAAGCAAAAATAATCCTTGCTCATGCATTTAAATAAACAAGTTGCAGTATCATCCAAATTGCAGAACGCGGAAAATAAAACAGTGGTAAAAGCAGTAAGCACTCATCATATCCAACAATGCTATCTTGATCTCTCTTCTCTTACTACATTTGTCCAGTTACTACTATAAAGTACACTTCAAATTCAAATTGAAGGAGAAGCCCAAAGTGATACTGTACTCCAAAGACAGAAAACCACTTATGACTGTTATAGATGTATGAAAAATTAAGCTATATATTAATATTGATATCTGGGAGAAGATTATTACTATGAAAATTGTTTCTTAATATTAAATCTCACCAGAAAACTTATTTACAAGGTTTGAATGCACAGTTGGGGTATTTACACACAGGGAAAACAGGCAATCTAGAACAATTAAGAAAAACTAGCAACAGTAAACACTTTAAACAGCTGGAAAGAGAATCTTGTGGTCTGTTTGCTGCTCGCCCTCTACGGGTACGTGAGAGGCTGCTTTCTGCTAAGGCAGAAGGCACAAGAGAATCAAAACTTTAATTACAATGAGGTTTTTTAGAATATTTACTCACAAGCTAGGATCTCTGGATTTCTGCGGCTGCATTATAGTATCAGACAGTATTCAAAGCACGTGGAGGGGTTGCTCTCAGCGGTTTCAAAGCTGTTAGAGGCTTTTGGAGTTTTCCCCAGGGGTTTAGCACAAACTCTGACCTGGTCTTGACACTTTCCAGGTCAGGTAGTGTGCAGGCAGACATGGTGTCTTGCTGGTGGCTTATTCTTGCCACAGTGTGAAGGCACTTAATATCTAATCCTGGTAAACTTGAGGCATGGCAAAGTTTCCAGGTAAACGAGCTCACACACCCAAGCTTGTAACACACCAAAGTGGGACTGGGTCATGAGGCAGAGCACCACAGCAGAGAGCATGTTGTTTATAACTTAGCTCCATTTATTATTTTCCAGAGTGTAATGGCTCTTTGGCCAAGGAGATTCACCAATCAGAATAGCACTTTGCCAAAACTGACCGTATTAGGTGAAGTAAGGAGCTTGCTTTCACTTATTTGGGAAAACACAGGCCACACGTGAACAAATGTATGCTCCTTGTTTACCATTGCAAAGCAGAACGAGGCTGGGCAAATCTTGGACACTCGGTCTGGGTGTCTCCAAGTCTTTTGTCTTCTCTCCCATGCTCTGCTCCCCCACCTCAGCAGAGGGAAGGGAATCATCGGACCATGCCTGGGCAAGCCAGGACATGTATTAGGCCTATACTGACCTTCCAAGACAATGACTAATAAAATTTTCCTATATATACTATAATTATATATATATATATATATATATATACACACACACACATGCTATAATAAATTTTTCCTATATATACTATTTGAAAATATATAGCCAAAACTACCTGAATTTGTGAAAAGAAACTTGGGATCCATCAATCAGTGAGAAAATGAGGGATGTAAACACCCCTTGCAAAGCTCATTTACATGCTTTGGTCATGCAGAAGGATTAGCTTCCTCAAGGAATGCATATTCAGAACACGATGAAAGGCTTATAGCTGTCATATCAACACATCTATCATGCTGTGTTATAGGTCAAGATGATGAAGCTACCATGCCAAGTTTAATTTTCAAAGTTGTGCTCTAGCATTTCTCAAAAATGTAATTCTAAGACAGTGGAAGGCAGAATCATCTTCTATTTACAGAGGCCAGACTCAGAAAATATTTTGAAACCTAAGGTTGATAATCACTTATTTCTCAGAATTATCCTGATCACTGTTTCCCCTCTTGTTTCTGCTACCCAAATATTGCCATATTATTTTTATTGGTAAAGTACCAATCAGATTATTTTTTAATAAATTAATAACAAAACCAGAGCCCACTACACTTCTTCATTTAAGGTATCAGTTAATAAATATCATGGTGCATCATTTTGCTAATCGATCACAAACCAAAGCTAAGTGGGAATATCAGTTTGATATAAATTAGTTTATTTTTGGCCACAAAGTGTCTACCATAACAGAATAAATCAAAAATAAAATGGGAACGCTCGGTGCATGGATAAGACAACTTTAAAACTGAGTAACACTGGTTCTCTAGTGACTGATTGGAGCACTGGACAGAAAATAGCATCTTGCACAAATGGAAGAAAAGAAAAAATTATCCAGGCTGGAAAAAAGTCCAAAGAGACTGAGAGAAATCAAGGGTACTCCCATGACAAGAGCCATGCAGAACGTAAGATCCCAAGGAACTGGGTCAAAGAACAAATGAAAACTGGATTACCAGGTCTCTGAGGGCAGGAATTAGCTTTTACAGCCCAGGCAGCTTTCCTAAGACACACACCTTAGAGTGTCCATTCTCATGGAATACCAGGGCAGCATTAGTTTCCAGTCTCATCTCCAGCTGCTCCTGAAAGGACAGCAGCTCCAGCTTGCTGTGTCAGGGGTGTTGCTGGGTGCCATTAGCAGCCCCAGCTCTTCCTGTCCTGCTCCAGCACTGTGAGAGGGTACTGATCACTCATGGCATACTAGTTTTGCTGAAAGAGACACAGCCCAGCCATGGGCTGCAGGCCATTAGCAGTTCTCAGTCAGCCAGCACAGATGACTAGCGCTGGCTCACAGGTGTATCTCCTGTCATGAGCACCACACTCAGTACAAAGGACAAAGTTTGCTGAGGAGAGGGGAACTTCTTGTAGGAGCCTCCTGCTTGGGCTCCTTTTCATCCTGCTCTTCCTTCTCCCACTCTTCAGGACTGCCTTCCTGGATCTTGGGATGCTTTGCTTTTGCTGAGTATAGCTCTATATACCTTGTGTTGACATTGGTATTAATTTGGCTATTCCATTAAATCTGTTTTCATTTTTATCTGTGGGGTTTCTTTTTTCTGATGCCTTTTCTCTGTTGGGGAGGGGGGCCACTGGGTGATAGAGTAACCTTGAACTCATCCTCTTGCCTGGCTCCCTGATGACAAAGATCAGCTGGCTCTTGCTACTCCACAAGAATACTAAAACCTTCATATGCATGGAGGCTATCAAAGCTTGGACTTTAAAACGACCTGTTATTTTATCCCTTGTTAAAGGCTAAATTAAGATAGTAATGCACTATCTCTTATACTATGGGGAGTAAGGAACACCCCAGTGTAGGGAACTGCAGCGGGTGATTCTCAGTTCAAGTCCCTATGTAATGTTGGAGCTCAGTGTGCACCAGCAGCCTATTCTACAGGCTAGTACAAGAGGCAAGAGCAACCCATCTGTGCTCTGGACAGGCAAAACCAAAGAAGGCTGTTTTCCTCTGCATAAAATGAAACACTGGAGCATTCCTTCAGACTGGCCAAACGTAAAAGCCTGAATGCATATCTTCCCATCTGCTGTAATTGAGACTGAAATGACTGTAGAAAAATCATGAAACTTTTATCTATTCTTATCTACCCATCAACAAAATAGGCAACACATGCTTACATTTGGATGGCTAGAAGTAGTCTTGTGGGTGAGGGAGTGCAATTCAATAAAGGTATTCTGTAAAGGCTATTTCTGCTGGGAAAGCTCATCTGACAGAACTAAATAAAGCCTCAGCAGGGTTAATTAAAGAAATAATATGCTGTGAAGTTAAAACTCACCATACCTAATCATAAAAGTAGGTGAAAATTCCTGTGACCACAGCTGACTTGTATGAACTCCTTTGTTTTACCATAATGACTCTGAAGTCCTGTGCCAGGGAAGCAATGCTGTGTCCTCAGAGCCAGGTGGCTCCTACTGTAAGTGATGTGCTGCATGGAGCTGCTACAGGAGCAGTGCCTCTCCTAGTGCTCTACTGCATCCTACAGGTAACATGCATGTGGTTGTAGAGTTGAACGGGAGTCAAAAAACACTTGACCATTCTAGTGAACCAATACACTAATTTGCATAAATCATTAATTTCCTATAAAAAGGAGGATATATGTATACTTTCTTCTGCAAAACGTTGAAGTCTACAGAGGTAAAATCCCACATAAGAGCTAAATGTGTTATTTAGCAAGACCTAACGTTACCATTTGAAGTAGACATTAGAGAGAAAAGACTACAGTCCGTCTTACTTCGCTGGATTATTGCTCTTTTTGATGCTGCCACAACTAAAGATCTCAATTTCTGTGAAAAGACTTGATTGACTGCAGGGGAAAGAAAAGGTACTCTCGCTACTCTAAGGTCTAGCTCTTCTGTTACAATACAGTTTTCTTAGAGACAGTTAGGGGAAAACAGTACAGGCAACTTTAGCAATCTTTCTTGTTGCTTGTTATGTTCACTGGCCTCGAGTTCTTTCCATTTGTGTTGCATGCTCCTGTGGTCAAAGAATATGCTAGCACAAAGCTACAATAGAGAGGTGCATTCCTTGTCTGCACTATTTGGAGTTGTGCTGTGAAGGGACCATGAATAAGATAGTTTTAAGCTCTACTAGAAGAGAAGTAGATATTTTCTACTTTTAAAGGAGTGTAGACTGAACTGTAAAGAAATGTATTACTGCTCAAACAAGGAAACCTAAGAAAACATTGAAAGCTAACACTGAAAACTGACATTGCTATTTTTGGTAGAACACTCCTATTTCCTGGAAGAATCACAAAATGAAGCCAATTTCTGTATAGAACAGGACAGATAAATCTGTGCTTGCTTCTATGTTCCAGTATAGCTGTCTACAAAACTGTTCTGGCACAGCAGGTATGCAGCTGCTCTCAGAAAATGGTGTTCCCAGGCTAATCATCAGTGCTAGGAAGTGACTGTAAATTATAACAGGGGTGAGCTGAAAGTCTACTGTAGTCATTTACCATAGCTCAGCTGATAAGCAGTAACTCACTGAGCTCTGCTAATTCAGAAGCTTTGGTCTTTATTGAGCAATGACTCCCTTGAACTGTGGCTTTCACAAAATACTGTCCCACATCTTTCAGCTTTTAAATTCCTCCATAAAACAAGCAACGAATCAAAACAAAAACCCACAAACAAAAGTCTCAGCCAAACAACTCCATCCACTATTGCCTATTCCATGCACTTATTTACTGTTGTTTCAGAATTCCATCCTAATTTTCGCTATTATACATCCCGCATGTTCCATAAAATGAAGGCTTACCAATTGTCACCAAATACAAGAAAAACGGAACATTTAATACTGTTTTTAACTTCTATTGTTGCCTTCTTTGTACACAGCTCTAAACCTGTTCCCCTTGCAAGCTGTCAGTCACGTTATTTTGCCTGAAGAAGCTACCAGATTCTTGGTGTAGGCATAATTAACTAACTTTTCTGTCTCTTTGACATCTGTTGTCCTATGCATTGTTCATTAACATTTCCTAGACCAATTCTTCACTTGCCTTTGACATTTCAATACTCTAATGCCTTGAAATTCCAGCACAATCACTGAAGTTGACAAGTTATTCTACCTGGTTTATCCATCTCTCTCTTCTTAAACCATATTCAAACACAGTCTATTAAAATTAATTGCTTAAATTGACATGTGATTTAGTATCACATTACTTCCTTAATTATGACATTAAACTGTCCATCAACTGACCTGATTTAAAACACCAGAAATGTTCATGCATCTGCTTGGAATGTCCCCAGATTCAGGCAACCAGGAGGCTTTAAAATTTCTTAACAACCTTCATAATTTGTTTTTGTTGATGAAAGCAGGCAAACATATCACACAAAATGCACTGTCTTCTGTAAATTCGAAACAAAGGTTCATTTCCCCCAAATTACTTTTGTAATGCCATTTTAAGATATGCTATTTTAAATGTAATGAAGAAGTAAATTTTATGGCTTCTCCACTGTGTAGCTGCAACATTTAGTGCTAACACTGGGCCTTGACACTGGCCATGTTTGCAGACATGATGCAATGTTCTGCATGAGGACCCTATCTCAGCTAACAAACCTGTTTATCATCAGGGTTAATGAGCCCAGGCAGAATACTAAACTAGGCTAGGCTGCCAGACAGCTTGTGCTTTTGGGTGCAGGCTGGTTTGGATATGTCTGCATGATTACATTGTGCCACGTAGAGATTAAAAATGCTTTGATGCATTGAAACTGCAACCTATCACTTGAGGAATCAACTGTGTTAATCACATTATACAGCTCATATAAAAATGAGCTCTGTAATTCCCTCACTTTTATTCTTTCTTTTCAGGAATGCAGTTCAATAATTTCTGAGGTAATGACTCAGTATTACTCAACAAAATGCATTCAGTCCAGGTGCAGAAAGTGTCTCTTGAAATTCATTTATTTAGAAGTTATAAAATAAAAATGCAAAGCTGATGGTGAAATTGTTTGCTATGCATAAATAAATTATTTTTTTTTACTCATTTTACTTTAAATCACATACTTTTTTCTTCAAGCACGTTCCTCAGTCACTAAGCAGAAAACAGCTTTAATCAGAAATTCATGGTAGTCATGGTATTTCACCATGCTGGTCGCAGAATTTATGTTTCAGGACCAAAAAACCCCAATGCAGAACAGAGTCAATACAAAATAACCATGAGGACCCTCTTTTGAGATGAATTTAAAGTACATAGAATACTTTATCCTTATTAATCAATAGGCTTTATGGAAACTTTTTTGCATATATTCAGTCTGTTAAGATGGGTTTTTTAATTCCTTTCTCCCTAGACATTCACACTCAGCAGTAACTGCATACTGGGACACACCAATAGCCTTTAATTCAGCAAATGTTCAAACATGGTAGAACTGCAATGGGAAAGAGTTTTGTGAGAAGGGATCTGGAATATGTTTTGCTGCATTCGTACATGCTCTTTGGAAGGCAGAATTAAGGTCACCCTGTTTGTGCTTTCAAACATTTGGAAACTGGGTAGCAATGTAAACATGCTACACAAACTTAACTAATGTGGCTCCACAACTTTTGTTTCACTGGAAAGAGAAAGTTGAGCCATAAAACAATGGATTGACTGAGATGAAGGGGCAAATTCTTATTTCAAACAATAGCAGGTCCTTTGTCATTGCTGATGCCATCTCTATTCTCTTTGGTGCTTTGACTTTCCATTCTATGCTTTGATTTTCTCCTGCTGCATTACAGAATGAACGGACAACTGAACAGTAACTTAGACATCTCTTTCTGTGTGCTGCGTAGAGTTGCTAATGATTTCTGAAACAATTCACAAGAACTTTGGTGTTCCAAAACTAGTGTTGAAGGTGGACAGAGAGTTCCATAATTTAAAAAAAAAAAAAAAA
>VWZE01017314.1:7347-66434 GCA_013396675.1 Eubucco bourcierii | reverse complement strand
AAAAAAGAAAGAAAGAAAGAAAGAAAGAAAGAAAGAAAGAAAGAAAGAAAGAAAAGAAAGAAAGAAAGAAAGAAAGAAAGAAAGAAAGAAAGAAAGAAGGAAAGAAAGAAGGAAAGAAAGAAAGAAGGAAGAAGAAGGAAGAAGAAAGAAGGAAAAAAAAGAAAACAAAGAAGAAAAAAAAGAAAAAAGAAAAAAGGAAAAAAAAAGAAGCTTTTCTTCTCCTTGTTTCTTTTCTAATAAACACACCCATCATCAGAGAAAACAAATCTTTCTGGGATACAGATTATAGCACCTCCAATGATATTTAAGCAAGTTTGATTCTCTAAAATGAAGACAAGAACTTCAATCTCTTACTCAACAAAACAGATGCAAATATGGCAACAGTATGTTTTTTCCTATTGTAGAGCACCAAAGCTGCAGATTAACAAAAGTAATCTTCGCAGGCAAAGTCTGATTAAGATTTAAATTTTACAGCAGCTGAATAGGCATGCTAACATGTATTCAAACTAGGCTGCTACATCCTGTTTCTTGAGAAGGCCTCTTAGGCAAGATGGAAATATCATAGTAGTACAGTTTACTTCTTATTTGGTTGCTAGCTTACTCAGAACTGGTTTGGGAGTGACTGTACAGTACTGAATTAGAGTGGACTAGAATAGCTGTTTGTTCTGGTAATTTTGATAAGGCCTCAGGTTTAGTTGATGGTCCAGATTCCAAAACACTTTGTCATTGTGCTCTAAGATGCACTTCAAAACATTTTCAAAGTATGTTAGTGTTTATTTTAAAAAGATACCATCAGAGACTGGTAAGGAATTTTTAATGTAGTCTTCCAAAAGATAATCTATCATCAAATCATAGAATCATAGAATGGTAAGGTTGGAAGGGACCTCAAGGATCATCTAGTCCCAATCCCCTGCCATAGGCAGGGACACCTCCCACTAGTACAGGTCACTCAAGGCCTCGTCCAACCTGGCCTTGAACACCTCCAGGGAGGGAGCATCCACAACCTCTCTGGGTAACCTGTTCCAGTGCCTCACCAAATGTGGCTATATGGCTAAGGAATAATACATACAGACCTTTTCATGTACCTTCGAAGTAATGGGTAGAAAGTTTAGGAGGTGTGTTTTATCTACATAATCCCCTCTAACTTCCAGCACAGGAGATCAGTCTGCAGTACTTCGGAGTACCACAGACTTCTAGCCTCCTAAATGATTATTCTAACACTGGATTGATATAGAGGACCCTTGAGGATGGCTTACACTTTTCTGAGAGGCAGCTTACTTCCTCTCAAGAACTCTGAACAAACTGAAGTGCTTGATCCAAAGGAATACTGTGTTCTCAGGCAGTTTCTTCAGGTTTGTCAAATGTGATGTGTTAAGCATTTGGTTTTATTTATGGGTTGAAGCCCTTCCTCAATAAAACAGAAAGGTTAATGAAAGAGCTAGAGAGATCCACTCATTGGTGAACACTGGGCTAAATGCAGAAGTTCCAGAAACTTTTGCTACAAAGCCTACAGGTGCAGAACTTAAGGCACGAAGAGTAAGGAAGAATTCTGTCAAATACAGCCATATGTGTTCAATTTTTTAATACATGCACACATGGATACTCATTAAAGAAAACCCAGCAAGTTTGGGGTTTTTTTATATTAAAAGATGGCATAGGTTACCAAGGAACATTTGTTACTACCTTAACTAGGGAATGTCAAACAACTACATAACATATCATCACCACATAAGCCTACCTTTCACCTAAAGAGCAACTTCATGAGACTCATGAGTTTTTCTGCTGATAGTCCTCGATCCCTTTTTATTACAACTGTTGCCCATTTGTCACATCTTACAGCAATGTAGCATACTGCTACATTTTTTCCCCCCTCTTTTTTTTTCCTCATGATGCTAAATATTATGTAGAGATAAATAAGATTTTACCTCATTCTGGAACCACTGTTGCTTATGCATTTGTCTTGCAGAAGTGCCCTGGCTACAGTGTGCTAGGTAGTATACATGTAAGCAATTAATGTGGAGAGTTTGTTAACTATTCAAGAATTCAGATATGAGTTTCAAAGCTTGCATGAATTCTTACACTCAACTCTCCATTTTTAACTGATCCTGTCCCACCTCTATCCTCCAGAACATCATCTTGATTAATTTTCCAAATTCTCTTCTTCATTAGCTTTACAGGATTAAAGACAAACATCAGATTTCTCTTGTTTTCTGCTTTTCGGTGGTGAAGTCAGCTCGTTCAAGTTATCCAGCTCTAATTTTATTTGACTAAATATTTATTTACTTCTTTTCAGGCACTGCTAGCACAGGCATTTGGAATGTGTTTCACAAAATTAAAAGGGACAGGAAGATAATCAAGAGGAGGACAAAATTCCTGCGGGTTTTGTGAGGTTTCTGTCATATGGGATTTGATTGTTCCTTTTTATCTATGTAATTTAATTGTTCAGAGTATTATACCTCAAAGCTGTTTTGTGAATCTTTAAGAATGAAGATGATTTACATTGTTGATGCTGTGCCTAATTAAAAGTGATTACAGTAATTTCCCTGGAGTAAACTAACACTGTATATTGTTTCAAGGTCTTCAACAACAAGGAAAAAAAAAGACAAACAGAAATGCACTTCTTTTCCCCACAAAGGGTTATCCTTGAAAGTTTCTTATAGCCTGTTTTTAATAAGTAATATGGTGATTTTAGCAACAAATAACATAAGCTTTTGTAACTTACCAGGCTATTGAACCCCATAGCACCTAGAGCTTGTTTTAGTATGACTAATTTCTCCCTGTTTTGAGGGTTGGCTGTTAACATCATGTCTTCTACTGCAGTCTGGCTCAGATACCTGCACGGAGGAAAAACAGCAGTTACGGTATTTACAAAGCTGGTGCATAATCAAGCTTTTGAGGCTGAAAGCCAGCTTTGCCCTTCTAACCAGAAGTTTATTATATGTATTTCTCAGCCCTTGGAGGAAAAAGCACCAGTGACAGAATGCTCCCTATTTCTTTCCTTAAGCTTTTGCTTAAGGCTCCCTGCCGCCAACTTCATCTCTACATGTAATTTAAAACTTCAGAGCCAACAGGTATCACTGACAGTTTTGCCATTCTTGCACTACCAGAAATTCTCCTTCAGAGGGAAGAGTTGAAGAGATCCTCTGGTAACTCTGACTACTTTATATTCTCTTCCTGCTGGTTGGGGAATAAATCAACTCCTATCTGCCTGATCCTATGATGATAATTTGCTTCCTTAAGTAGCTGCATGGGAGACAGGTATACCCAGCATCTCTTAAAATAAAGTAGTAACTAAGTACATGGAATAGTAAGTGTACAGACTTTAAGCTTTACAGCCCTTAAGCTGTGCTGCTTTACACATTGTGAAGCAAAAGGAATTTTTACAAACCTTCCCAAAAAAGATTAGGAGAGAGAAAGAGAGACACCTAGTGCAGCAGCTGGCTCAGGAAAGAAAAAAAACAGAACCAACATCAAGAGTAGTAACACAAAACAGAAAAAAACCAAAACCCACAGGACAACAGAAGAGAGCAGCAAACTAACCTTCAGAACAATGAATTTTGACCCTCTTGAAATATACTTACGGGCTGGATTTAAAAAAATATTCAGTTATCCTCATGCAGCTGAAAAAGCTAAGAATGAGGTGACTGAGTATCTTACGGGATCTGTTTCTTAATTACATCATACTGAGAAAGTAAAAATATTTTTTCTTGTATCATTACTGTTAGTTTATCATTATCATTAAAATGCACATTCATAATGCAATCTACAGTCTTCACAAAGTTCACTTACATTAAAAAAAAAATAAAATCACAAAATAAGTCTCTACACCTAAATGAAATTATTATTTTCATAACACCAACAATGGTGGACAATTTATACACACTTCATCCCAATCTCATCAAATCAGGTTTGTTTAGAAAATACCTTTAGGATCATCACTCTAACTATTAACGTTACCAAGTCCACTGCTGAATGATGCCCCTAAGCCCCACATCTACACATCTGTTAAATATCTCCTGGGATGATGATTCAACTAAGTGCATGGGCAGCCTGTTTCAGTGTTTAATTCACCACAAGAAAAATCCCCTACAATTACTCTGCTCTCTAATAATGCTTAGACCATGATCTGCCACAAAGTTGGGGAAGAAACAGTGATTTAATTTCTGACAATTCTTGTACACAATTCTATCATAACTGCGATACAGAGCAGACATGGTTTCAAAATAAAACTCTTATTATCACAGAAAGTCTGGCAATGCTCTGGTAAAGGTGGTAGCTCTTGAAAAGGTGGACTTTTATGTAAATGTAGCTTCTAGAAACACAGAGAACCATTTCATATTTGCACTTTTCTAACTTGTAATGAGTGATGAGGTATACAAGATGAAATGTAGACCGTGTTAGCTGACTGATACTAGATTTACCAGCGCAGATTTCCATTGAAGTAATAATGGCATAAGTCACCTCAGCAGGTGGGCAGAGGAAGAATGATAGAGAAAAAAAAAAGTGGGCCTGGGTGCATAAACACTTTTGCAACCATAGAACTCAGTCAGCATATAGCTCAAGCACAAACGAGCCTCCTATCAGTGGCTAAAGCTTATGAATTAACATGACTTTTGAGAGTATGGGTCTGTGAGCATCACTGCCAGAGCCTTGCACCATTTCCTCTAGTCACTAAAAATATTAATTTCATCCAAGTCAGGTAAATACAAATCACAGCAGAGATGTCAAGTTAGACAGAACAGATAATACAAAGTATATGTCGGTTTTATGTGGTTTTCTTTCCTGGGTTTTTTTTTTGTTCTTGTTGTTGTTCATTTGGGTTTTTTTCATTCAGTTAGTTTTGTTGTTTGCTCTGTTTATTTTTTTAAAATTGCCTGTAAGTTTCAAAAAGAGGTTACAATATATCTGATACTGAATCTGGTACAAAGCCTAGTGGTATAAAGGTTAATCCAGCAGAAAATTTTCCACTATTCTGAACCGCTGTGTAAGCTTATACCAGTTCAGCGTTATGCATCATGTGTCAGTGACATTTTTGATCCATAATTAGGAGATTTACAGCAGCAGTTACTCTGATGTCATAACATCCTGTTGTTGAACAGAGGAGCTGGAAGCTTACAACCACTTTTCTGAAGAAGAGGGTTTTGGTTTGGGTTTTTTTTTTTTTTTTTTGCAGTTATCCCAATATAACTTTCTCTTTGCAAATTGAGCAGGGAACACTTTTTCCTGTCCCCTGAGAGAACATTTAGAGCATATTGCATACTTCTATTTACACAATCCTATTTAACCAGTTCTCTTTAGCTTCCTTAGTGTGTTGGTGGGTATTGTGGCAAAAAGGTGTGAACACTACCAACATTTATCAAAGCAGGCCATTAGCAGAGCAAAGTGACCCAGAACACTCACTCCCTTGGAGGAAAGAGCTGAGCCGTGATACGAACCAAAACACATCAGTTCTTGCCTTCAGCACAAGCACTTCTTGCTGATACAGCAGGGGGCAAGATGGGTACCTGCCAAACCAGGTGCCTGTGGCTCCAACAAGCCATCTACAAACTGAAGCATCTGCTGGGACATGCCTGTTGGAAAAGAATCTGACTTTCCCAATGTAAATCTCCTGAAGATTTAATCAGCAGATGTGTAGTTGTCCTTGGAAATGACAGCGGTTGGATGTTTTCTAAGGTGCACTCCAATTTAAAATCAGTTTCCTCAGTCTAAAAGCAATTACATTATTTTATATGTCATGAAGCCCACTCAGCTTCTACTCTATTCAAGGGCTAATGAAATAGGAAAACTGCTTTGAAGATATGCACATTGAACTGTTATATGTTTATAATACAAAGTATATGCATATTAAGGATGGATTAATTGAATGGAGGATTAATTGAATTGAGTACTAAGAACTGTTGACATACATCATGTAAACCCTACAGTGCAGAAAATACAATGCAGCAGGTTGGGGGTACAATATATACTAGATGTACAGGGAATGACATTTTTCTAATTATTTTAAAGGCAATCCTACATCAGAAACTGAGTGACATTTAGATAGAAACAGAAATTATTTTTTGTGTGTGTAGTGCTGGTAAATTCTTTGTTGCTGCAAAGTTTAGTGAAAGAGAACTATTGCTATACAAGCCAGAGATGACGTTCCATAATACTCAATGCATGGAGGCTGCACGTGAATTGTGGACTTATTTATCATAGCTTTATTAGCATTACTTGTATAGCTCTACATGCATATTCATTCTGCAAATGCACATTCACATTAGTTTAGTGTAGCTCTAGAAAAAGATCCTCAGATTTTAGTTAAAGCCCAACCTTTCATAGAATGGTAAGGTTGGAAGGGACCTCAAGGATCATCTAGTTCCAACCCCCTGCCATAGGCAGGGACACCTCCCACTAGTACAGGTTACTCAAGGCCTCATCCAACCTGGCCTTGAACACCTCTAGGGAGGGAGCAGCCACAACCTCCCTGGGAAACCTGTTCCAGTGCCTCACCACCCTCACTGGAAAGAACTTCCTCCTAACATCCAGTCTAAATTTTCCCTCTGACAGTTTAAACCCGTTGTTCCTCATCCTGTCATTGCAAGGCCTTGTAAATAGTCCCTCCTCAGCCTTCCTGTAGGCCCCCTTCAGATACTGGAAGGCTACTATCAGGTCCCCTCGAAGCCTTCTCTTCTCCAGGCTGAAGAGCCCCAACTCCCTCAGCCTGTCCTCATAGGAGAGCTGCTCCAGCCCTCTGATCATCTTTGTGGCCCTCCTCTGGACCCGCTCCAACACTTCCATGTCCTTCCTGTGCTGAGGGTTCCAGAACTGCACACAGTACTCCAGGTGGGGTCTGACGAGAGCAGAGTAAAGGGGCAGAATCCCCTCCCTTGCTCTGCTGGCCACGCTTCTCTTGATGCAGCCTAGGACTCGGTTGGCTGTCTGGGCTGCATGTGCACACTGCAGGCTCATGTTGAGCTTTTCATCAACCCAGACCCCCAGGTCCTTTTCCTCAGGGCTTCTCTCCAGCCATTCACCACCCAGTTTGGATTTGTGCTTGGGATTGTGCCTACCCAGGTGCAGGCCCTTACACTTGGCCTTATTGAATCTCATGAGTTTGTCCTGGGCCCACTTCTCCAGCCTGTCCAGGTCCTTCTGGATGCCATCCCTGCCCTCTAGCAAGTTGACTGTGCCACACAGCTTGGTGTCATCTGCAAACTTGCTGAGGGTGCACTCCATTCCTCTGTCCATGTCACTGACAAAGCTGTTAAACAGCACTGGTCCCAGCACTGACCCCTGAGGGACACCACTTGTCACTGGTCTCCAGGTGGACATTGTGCCGTTGATCACCACTCTCAGCTGAAGGTAGATGCTCAGACAAATGGTATTTGTATCTCTGGTAAAACTGACAAACCAAACAGCATATGCAGTTCAAATAATTCCTTTCTGGTAACTGTCTAACCATTTGCATAAATGCAATCATGTCAGCACTTGTATCAGACTAGTGCTCTGACAATTTATCAGTATAGAAAAAGGTTTTAAGGACATGTGATCAGTGAATGTTTATTTCAAAAAGAAGATAAACTAAACTCTGAACACTTTGTGTATCTTCTTTAAAAATAGCCAATCAATAGTTATAGTAGAATACAGTTACTTTCAGTAAAATACTTTAGACAGTTTCTTGAGCAATGTAAAAGAGACTATATACATAGCTTTTTCTCTCTGCTGTTTCTTCTAACAGTTTTAACTCAAAGCATTTTAGAAATCTTACCTAGTGTCATAAAGGAAAAAAAGGTTATTTAGAAGAATAGATCAGTGGTGTTAGTTTTTCACTATACTATTCATGATAATACATATTTTTAAACCATCATTTGAAAGACAGCACCAATCAAGTTTTCAGGTAGCAGTGTCTCTGGTGTGCCCAAGAATAGAAAAAAAAAAAAGGATTATCACATTAAATTACATATGCATTAACTACTCATAAGAAATTACCATACCTGTTTACCTTAGCATTCTTATTATAATCATTACACATCATAATTTGTATTATTCAACTTACATCTGCAGTACAGTTCATAATTTGGTACACATCTCAAATGTGAAGAAGTAGTACACAGGAGTAAACATCATCTTGACTGAAAATATTAGGGAGGTTTGCCCTATACATATTTCAAAGTTTATTACATAACCCCACTGGTCAGCAGCTTTCTTTAAAGTATTATTGCCTGCTTAGATAACTAAATAAACAACAAGCAGCTCAGTCTAAAAAGTTTGGTGCTCTGCCAAAAACTCTGCAAAACCATATTTGATTTGGATTGAATTTGAGTTAATTTTCTTTTTATCTGTAACTCAATAGCATTCATTATCTAATGAAGTAATCTATCTCATTCAACAGAAACAGAACATGTGATTTCATTTCCTTACAGAAAAAGCAGAGGAAATAACACATAGGACTCACAAAATTATTACAAAATGCATGTCTTTACTTTGTCTTTCCTATTAGGACTGTTGTGATGTTAAACACTCTGTGAAGAAAGAAAAAAAAGTTCCAAAATTTGATAATTAAAGGATTAAATTTAGAGAAGAGAGTGCTTCTTTTCTAGCTACGTTTCATAGCATGACTCACAGAAGTGATCAGGAGCTTCCCCACTCAGTGTTCAGCAATTAATTTCAAAGTGAGTTTGACGTATGATCAGATCAACCTTCACGTTTCACTTTCCAGGTAAGGGCTGTAACTTCCCAGTTAGTTCATGCCATGGTAGAAAAGGTTAGCACAATCCACTCAGGAAGTTTCACCTTCTTTCAGTGTGAGTTCAAGAACACCACAGGCTTTTAAAAATAAGTTTCTGTGATATTTCGAAATATTATCTAAGCAAAGACATAAAACAACCACTGGGATTTACTTCCCAGTCTTGAAAAGCTGGCTCATACTGATCAAAATTTGATATATTTTCCTTCTCCATTTACCTTTTCATGGAATCATAGAATTGTTTCAGTTGAAAAGACCATCATCAAGTCGACCATTATCTAACTCTATCAAGTCTGGTGTTAAATCATATTTCTTTAACATCACATCTATGTATTTTTTAAATACCTCCAGGAATGGGGATGGAACCATCGCCCTGGGGAACCCATAACCCTTTCATAGAAGAAGTTTCTACTAATACCTAATCAAAACCTAAGCAGAGTCCCTCCAGATCACCACTGGGACCAGTCTTGTTCAACACCAAGCTGTGTGGTACAGGTGACATGCTGGAGCGAAGGGATCCATCCAGGTGGACCTTGACAGGCTGAAGCAGTGGGCCCAAGCCAACTTCATGAAGTTCAACAAGACGAAGTGTAAGGCCCTGCACCTGCAACAGGGAAATCCCAAGCACCGATACAGGGTAGGCAGTAATTAGCTTGAGAGCCACACTAGGCAGAGAGACTTGGGGGTGCTGCTGGATGAGGAGCTCAACATGAGCCAGCAGTATGCACTTGTAGCCCAGAAAGCCAACCAGATCCTGGTCAGCAGCTGAAGAAGTGTGGCCAGCAGGTTGAGGGAGGTGATTCCCCACTACCGGTCTGCTCTAGTGAGATCCCACCTGGAGTACCGAGTCCTGTCCTGGAACTCCTACTACAAGACAGATATGAACATGCTGGAATGTGTCCAGAGAAGAGCCACAGGATGATCAGAGGGCTGGAACATCTCTCCTATGAAGACAGAGATGGGGCTGTTCAGTCTGGAGAAGAGAGGTCTCCAAAGACACTTCATTGTGGCCAGTATCTGAAGAGGACCTACAACAAAGCTGGTGAGCAACTTCTTAGAATGTCAAGTAGTGACATCAAAACTAGAAGGGGGTAGATCAAGATTGGATGTCAGGAAGAAGCTCTTCACTATGAGGGTGGTGAGACACTGAAACATGTTGGCCAGGGACGTGATGGAGAAGCCCCATCCCTGGAGGTCTTTAAGGCCAGGCTAGATGGGGCTCTGAGCAGCCTGACCTAGTGTGAGGTGTCCCTGCCCATGGCAGAAGAGTTGGAGCTAGATGACCCTTGAGGTCCCTTCCAGCCCTAACAATTCTGTGATTCTATGGATAACTACAGACTTCACCTCCCCCAAGCAGCTCCTGCTCCCTGTCACTCCACACCTCCCCTAAGCAGCTCCTGCTCTTCCCCCACCCCCACCCCTCACCTCCCTAAAGCAGCTCCTGCTCCCCCATCACCCCTCACCTTCTCCAAGCAGCCCTGACTCCTCCCCCCACCCTTCACTCTGCCTAAACAGCTTTTGCTCCACCACCACTTCTGCACCCATCTCAGAGCCCGGGGCAAGACCCTCAACCAGCTAAAATACCACACAGAGGAGCTCAGTCCCACTGAGGAGACACAGCCATCACCAGTGGATGATATCAGAATGGTCATCAACTCTCTTCAAATTAACTAGGGGGGGGCCACCAGGCCCCCCCCGGCCTTTGTTCCCTCCACCAGTCACCCAGTGCACACCACAGGGACTCACCAGTGATGACAGGAGGAGGATTCCTCTGCCCAGATGGGCACAGCTTGGGAGTTCTGCCTTTCCTGAGGCAGATTAAAAAGGGAGGTGGGCAGGGAGGTCAAAGTGGCCACACCTGGGCTAGGAGGAAACTCCAACAGAGCCCAGGTGCTCTGGGTTTGGGGAGAAAAAGGGGAAAAATGGGACAGCTGTGTGTGGAGGAAAGGGCAGATAGGGCTTTCCAGTGTGATCTGGTATAGGAGATCCTGCTCTTGCAGGAGGGTTGGACTAGATGATCTTTCAAGGCCACTTCCAGCCCCTAACATTCTGTGATATCTGTAATTCCTGGCTATAGTACCAAAGCCTACACAGTGTGGTTGTCAGCATTTCAAGGGAGATCTAGCTGTTGATGTATGTCACATAAAGAATTTTTCTCATCTCTAGCAAACAAAGGTTGACAAATAAAGGTTAGTTTGTAATAATGAACTCTTTAGATAAATACAATCATAAAATACCTCAATCTGTATTGGTTGTAATTGTAGCTTAGTACACAACACGGACCACAGTGATCCCAAGGCTTGCCACAGGGGTCCTGTAACACCAAGTCCTCCTAAGGATTGTTATAAACTTTGATATTTCACTAGCAAAGCAAGGCATTACCAAAACACTACCCCAGACCTGAACCACTTCACATTTATGAAATCCAACACTTGAAATATTCAAGTATTCTATAAGGATGACCACTTTAGGCCACATACCTATATAGATTATTGCTGTTTTTCATACAGAATAATATGGTTCACTACAGTGGTTCAAGTCATATCTGAGAGTGAAGCTGTCTAAAAGAATTTAGTAGGCTTTGTCAGAAGTTCCCTTTTGTCAGGACAATACAAGTTGAATTCCAATTAGAGGAAAAGAGGAAGCGTGGTTTTACCAGATGGACACTTCTTTTCATAGGGTTTTCCTGAAGTAAATACATTCTGTCATGAATAATTAAGAGACTTCTTGGCAGGATTATATCATTAAGTGGTTCTAAGTCACTATAAAAATTCAAGCAAAAGCTCTATGATGAAAGAAAGGGACTTTTGTTTTTTTCTTAAAGTAGCATCTAGCTACTTGCTACTTGACTGCCTGACAGAAGATAAGCGTTGAGGTATCTACACTTTGTTGTAAAGCTTTCTCATCTAAGCAGGTTTGATACAAAGGAAACAATGCAAAATTAGTTGTTAGTCTTGAAACTTTATTATAGCTGATAACTCAGCGCAATAAATGGTGCTTGTGATAGTAAGGATTTTACCAATCACAATTGGCAAAACATCTCTAGTTATAGGTAAAAAGTTTCACTTCCTATTTGCTCAGGCTCAGAACAAGAGTATCATAAAGCTTCTGCACTGACCTCACTGTAGAAACAGAGGATGTATCTTTAAAATAAACCAACACACCCCCACCCCCTAAAAAAAGAACAAAAACAACACAGAAGGGGCTAAATAAAGTTATTCTAGTCTTTTGGTCAGAGAAAAGTATCAGAGACCAGAAGGAAGCATGTATTGTCACAGAATTAAGCCAAATGACTGCTATAAAGATACAACTCAACTAAGAACAATTATAAAATAAGATGAAGGGGTATCTGAATGTACAGATCCAAGACAGGTAAAGCTGATCAGGCAGTGAATCATCAGCAAAGCATGATCATAAACTAAATGAGAGTCAAGCATGCCTTGATATTGGAAAAAACACGTGTAACAGTTATTTCCCATATAACAGGCATGAAATGTTTAGCATGGTAAAGCTCCAGCTGGAGCATTCTGTGCAATTTTGGACATCCCATTTCAGAGAAATCAGGATCAACTACAGAAAATCAAGAGGAAAGCAGTACAAAAAAAATCAGAAAAAAATCCTTAGAGCAAGAATGTTCATTTAATGTACAGAAGACTGAGAAAAACAATGCGAAGAGGAAATTCCTACATTTCTTTGGCCCCAAAACCATCGACATGGAAATATTGCTACATTACACAGCTGACTGGAGGGACAGTGAAGGGAAGAATAGTGTGGTACAGAACAAAACACATCTTAAAGAAATGAGCCAGATTCAAGAAGATGCAAAATATGAAGGTGCTAAACTAAGATACGAACATAACGATTTGCTCCCTCCCTGGAGGTGTTCAAGGCCATGTTGGACGACGCCTTGAGTAACCTGTACTAGTGGGAGGTGTCCCTGCCTATGGCAGGGGGTTGGAACTAGATGATCCTTGAGGTCCCTTCCAACCTTACCATTCTATGATTCTATGATTCCAACACTCACTTCTAGATTCTGATACTGCATTCCTGTCAAGTTTGCAGAGGAACAGCCAATATGCTGGAGAGTAGGGCTGCACTTTACAGGTGAAGGAATGGGCCATGATGCCCTACACACATAGTGTCCTGCAATTGGAAAGGAATAAAGCCTTTCAATTATACAGACTGATAAGCTGGAGAGAAGCTCTGGAGGAAAGACCATGGAGACTCTGAGGGCATTAAGCTGGGCAAGAATCAGCATATGAGCCTAGGCAGCAGAAATGGCCAGCAGCATCTAGATCTGCATGACCAGCACATCTAGGAGACTGGGAGCTCCTTCCTCCTGCCCAGCTCTAAACAATCTAATCTGACCTAACAGCTGATACTGCTTGGAGCAAGTAGCACACTAAGGACTTCCTGAAGTCCCTGCCAGAATTAACTATCCTATGACTCCACAAAACATTAAATTTATTTCACAGGTATATTTGGAGTTTTTCTAACCTCATATAAAAACAGTAGTTTTGGTCCCAGAAGACTGGCAGACCAAGAAAAGGCAGGTCTCAAATTCCTGAAGCCTGAGACCTTAACCTTTGAACAGTCCCTAAAACAAAACAAAACAAAACAAAACAAAATGAACACAGCTCTTGGAGCCGTAAGATAAATGAGGACAAGTTAAGTTTTATTTAAAAATATGTGCTGCTTAAAATCTGAAGAGACATCAGTATTCTACAGTCAGAACAATACTAAAAATCAGAGTCACGCTGAAGAATGCATTAAAATAGGAAGTTAACAGTTGCACACTGCTTAGGTGAGCAACCCTTTGCTGCAGTATCTCCAGGAGCTAAAATAGCACAGTATGATTATTTTATGAGGGAGAGAAATCTTTTCTCACCTTGGAAATAAATACCTGGACACCAACTTCTAAATAGTGGTGTTTTTTTAAAAACAATAATTCTAGAAAACTTAATTAAAAAAAAAAAAAACAGACTTGAAATTTTATGTAAAACTGACAAGAACAATTTACTGTCAAGAAATTTCCAGACACTTTGATCACCTCCTATGAACTACAAATCAAAGAAAACATATTTTAGGACTTTTTTTTTTTTTTAATCTTAAAAATAACTTGATAAATAGTATTATTGGTAACTCAGAAGATTTCCATCAGCAATTTCACAAAGAGCTGGGGCACAGGGCCAAAATCCTGAAGATTAGGAAGACAATCCATGACAGCTGCATCAAAATAACTGTCAGGATACATGTTGTGACCTGTACCAACATCTCCAGGCTAATTAATCTTAGCTTGTACCTTCTACATAAAATTATTCACTCACGTGTCTAGTAGGATGGCTGAAAAACACTCAGAGAGGATAAGATTTTTATTCCTGTAGGCTTTTGAGTATAAAGGTGTACACTAAATGAGTTCAGTCCTTATTTATATCTTAATTCTTATATGAAGTGGGAAAAACAATAGGGCTCAAAGTTACTACAGAAACTTTACTTATTCCATCTATCGCCCTGAGGCAGAAAATCAGAAGTTTAAAGATTCAGGAATGATAAAATCATCTTCCTGGTAACAACTGGGAACATGAATGCAAACACAGCTAAAACGGTCCTGGCGTCAGCTAACAAAATCGGTTAAGTTTTCTCTTTCTTTTGTGTAGCTGTTAAAATAGATTTTCAAAAACATGTCTGTTTGCACAGTAGATCCTGTCTTGATACAAAGAACAGGACTAGATTTCTGCCTTTTCAAACCATGGGCAAAGAAAAATATTATTTTTCTCTGTTTATATTCCTTTAGTTAGCGAAAAAAAAAAAATGCATGAGAAGAGCTGAATGTCACAATCTGTTCTTTTCTGAGATACCAGGGTAGCTGGTTCCTGTGAGGAATTAAAACTTCTATGGTGTGCTTTTTTCTCTTGATACATGTGCTCATGTGCCATTTCTCTGCTACTAGCAGGACTTCTTTTAGCTAACCCCTGGAAAAACAGAATAGTATCAACTTCTATTCTAGTACAATCGACCTCACTATCCAGTACATTTATTTTGCTAAAGGCAGTTCAAGATTAGTGGGTAAAGAATTGACATGAAAACAGCCAAGAATAAATATTTAACTTAACTAAATACAGAACTGGGTATTAATACTTAATTATGCAATATAAGGCACCGGAGATCATGTTCTGAATCAAAAATCACTGTACATAAAACCCTATTTTCTTTTATAAAAATTATGTACAAATAAAATTCTTAATATTCATTAATTCAAAAATAGCTAGTAAAACTGAGATACTGACACTTTCTTTATACAAGCCAAGACTTAAAGAACATCAAATCCTCATTTTTTTAACTTTTTTGTTGTTGTGTTTTTTTTTTTAATATCATGCTGTTATTATATGGAAACCTGTCATGCATTAATTCTCCAAAACTATTTTTATTACAGTCTGACCTTAATTAATATGTGTAAGCAAAAAGCACACCCAAGTATCATCTCAGAGCTAGCTTCCATAAAATGCTGCATCATTTGTAAAAAACAAATACAGACCATGCATGTCTTTACACCATATTTAGTGATTTGAGGCCACTAGAACAACAAAAAAGATGTAAAAATGTGAGGGTTTTTCTCAGCAGGTTTACACAATCGGTGAAGTAGAATAATGATTTAATCCATCATGGTATATTGCCACAATTCAGCAAAAGGTTTATGTGTAGTTAACTTCAAACCCATGCTTCATCCCCCTGATTTCCACTACATCTTAATACTGCAATAAATGTTAAAAAAAAAGCACAACTGGAAGTTGTGGGTTGAAACCCTATGATGAGCTTTCATTCAGTATGGAAGACAGAAAGGCAGATGAGGTGCTGAAGTGAGACAGAAGGCAATAAGCAGTACTGGCAAGCTAGACTTCAAGCTTCCCTAAAGATTGTCTACATAATTCTTGGGCATCTTCTTATCAGACCTGAGCTATGCCCATATGAACATAAGCGCAGTACAGAAAGCATAGTAAGCGAGGCTAATTACCTCAAATTGGCCACTACCCCAACACAGTTATGGTACTACCTTCTGCGTATCACCCTCTGAGGGTGCTGCACTCCATGAGCCACACAGTCATCTTTTGCCTCTACTTGTCTCTGTATAAAGTCTAAAACAAAGCCAGTTTTAACTGGACTATTCTTACTACAAAATTTTCATTAGCGATGCTTTGTTGCTAGAAAATTCTCAAGAGAGCCAGCATCACAGGAAGATGAAACAGTATTTCATAATCGGGTTCCAGCTCTAACACAATCAATATGCATGTTGTGGGTGTCATTTAATGTGACATTGTATTAAGAAGCATGGATTAACAAGCTAAATCCCTTCCTTCCCCTTATTAGTGCTGCCCAATGAACCATGTATCTGCACAATCATGTGAAAAGCATGTGGCTTTTGCCTTTCCAGTCCCCATCCTTCCTTCCCATCCAGCTCAGGGTGGAAACCCTGATTAAGCACAATGGTCAGTTGTCACTGAAAATTCAGTGTTATCAGATCAGTTAAATTTTATTTGAAGCTAAGCTAGAAATTATAGTATCCCAGATGTGCAATCATTCCAGGCAAAATAGATCCATTCACAAAACACTCTTTTTACAACTAAGTCAGCTTATTGTCCTTACTGTAAACATCTTTAAAGTCTCTTTCTAGAATGCATCATTTTTAAAAAACAATGTTAGCTATTCCTGTGACTACTTGCTAAATCCTAAGACTTAGCCCAGGTATAACTAAACATTGAACATAAGGAGTGTTTGCCAGACTGAGAACAAATGGCCTCACAGCTTTACATCTGTTTTTAAACATGTTTTCAAAATTGCTGGGATGAAGGGTATTGAATACACAAACACAAGACTCTATCTTTCAAAAATAAATTCCACTAATCTCGACTATATTTACAAAGTCACTGATTAAGAAATTACAACAAACATTTTTACTTCTTTAGATCTCTCATGTGAATATGAGAGGACAACGTATTCTGCTTAGTGAGGAAAATCTGCCTTGCACTTAGCACTGTTTGATGTGCAAACAGGAACGAGATAAAGAAAAAGCAAAACAGTTGACATCAATGAAGTAAACAACATTTACAGAACATGATAATGAATAGCTTCTGGCTTTTCCCTCTGAGGAAAAAGGAGCATACTTTACTGCCTTTTTTGCCTTTGTCTCCAGCTTTTAAACCTATACGAGTCTGGACACATTTCACTTCCTTTGAACCATGTTATACAGTAGCACTGAGCTGGAAATGCTGCTAACCATTTAAGTGCACAGGTTTCTGCTCATGACAACAAAGCACCAAACCTGGCATTTCCAAAATACAAACTTTGTTAATGTCAAGTGGTAAATTATGAGTATCATATCAATAAATCAAACACTGCAGACAGATCTGGTGATAGCCACAACACATCTCTCATTTGAATTTTTCTAAACTAAGAAAGTAATGGGTTAAAGTATATCTTTTGTGAACTGGTTTCAGCAAAGGAAGCTTGTATTAAACTATGTATTGCTCAGGAAACACTTTTGCCTTGACATCTGCATAAGTCAAAAATTCAACTAAATTTGCAAGTGCACTGGTACATAATTTTTTACAGACAGTGGACGTACAAAACAAATAAATGCAGGTTGGTCTTTATTCTCAAAATGACAAATGTCTTTGGATTACATTCAGGTACAATTTTAGTTTATAAATTATACTAAAATTTTTGTGGAACAGGTTTAAATCAGAGACTCAAGCCTTGTGTTCCTAAAATCACATGAAAATGAAATTCTATGATAATTCCATTAAAGAAAAAAATTGCATGCACAAGAGGAGTGACACAAAATAGAATTTTTCACATCTCAGTTGACATGAAAAGAAACAATAAAGGCAGTATACCTTGTCGTGCTATTTCTCTGTCTCATATAATTCAGAATTTTATAGGACAGAATCACTCAAGATCATAATTCTGTGAACTATCATATTACAAGCATTACACTGAATATACATTAGATGAGGAATGTAATGATGATGACAGAGGTGATGATAGTAAAGTAGCAAATAGTAAGCATTGCTGAACTTGTAAAGTAACCCAGTCTCCATACAAGTGCAAACTGGTCCAAGTCATGTCCTGAAATGCTTCAGAAATTGTGTTTGAACTTTGCTCCTACAGCCAAGAGTAATTTTATATCCCTGTGTTCAGACTTTGGCATCAGTTGCCAGGTAGATGTCATTAAGTTTACAAGCCTCAAGGCATTTCTCCACCAGGTTTGCTACTTTCAAAAAGCTGAGTCATTAAATAAAGCTTACTGAGTTAAAAGGCACAGTATCAGATCTAAAGTGTTTTGGGTACCTCCTTATAAGTTTCATCAATATCCAGTAAAAATGTTTATAATCTAATTCAAAATTATTTTGTATATCTGCTGACTCATGGATTTCTGGATCACTTTTAGATCAGCTGATTTATAAGAAGCCCTATTCTTCCCATACATGCAGGTATAGAATCATAGAATCATAGAATGGTAAGGTTGGAAGGGACCTCAAGGATCATCTAGTTCCAACCCACTGCCACACACAGGGACACCTCCCACTAGTACAGGTTACTCAAGGCCTCGTCCGACCTGGCCTTAAACACCTCCAGGGAGGGAGCAGCCACAACCTCCCTGGGCAACCTGTTCCAGTGCCTCACCACCCTCACTGGAAAGAACTTCCTCCTGACATCCCATCTAAATTTTCGCTCTGCCAGTTTAAACCCATTGCCCCTTGTCCTGTCATTGCAAGAGCTTGTCATTAGTCCCTCCCCAACCTTCCTGTAGGCCCCCTTCAGATACTGGAAGGCTACTCTAAGGTTTCCTCAAAGCCTTCTCTTCTCCAGGCTGAAGAGCCTGTGTATTCAGATATTCATAGTAAACAAGTAATTCTGAGCAATGAGATTCCTTTTAGGTCCTTTAATTTTGTTGAAAAAAAAGTTAAGCTGCCCCAAGACATTAGTCACCCTAGTGACTTTTGAAATACTGTGAAATACACATTTTCACACAACAGCAAGATATTTTTAAGAATGATTAACTAATCGCTAACAGTTATTTAGCTGTCATGGACTAAGAAAATCTCATACAATACATGATTATGCATTAGTGCAGTACTTAACTTTACTCACTTGTTCTACCATGCAAGAATGTTCTCCTCTCTACTTTAAATGGAGTCAATATATATGTATTTACATATGTATATATGTTATCTATCTATCTATCTATTAACTATCTGCAGTCATTAGTGGCCGTCCCCTTAATGTAAGCAAAGGGACTTGCTTTTCACACCAGACAGCAATTTACACAATGCTGAACACAGGAATCAGTTATAGAGAATTTATGACTGCTCTCTCACACCCAGCAATACCTGCCTCAACTTTCTGGTGCCTCAGGACCCATTTGTATCCCAAGCGTGTTCCAGAACTGCCAAAAGTGAGAATAGGATTGGCAAATGTGTGTGGTTTTCTTACATTTCTTATTCCTCTCATAAAAATTACAGTGGGTAAAAGCTCACAAATAGACTACTTCTGCCATTAAATCTCCCATGGTATCTTTCATTGCCTCTGAAAAGGCACAAAACACTAAAGATCCATATGCTGTATAGTCAACAAACCTGAAGTAAACACTACAGGTTGCACACTGAGAACTCGATTGAAGGGCTGAACCTAAGCAGGTTACTTATGTGGGAAACTACATTGACTTTACACTGCATAAAAGGAACTGAGCTACACAAATCACGAGAATTTGCAGACTTACTTCAGTACTTTCATGGTTTGTACATCCAAATAGGACAAAGAAACTCCCTGCTGAGTCTTAGTGTGAAAATTCAGACTGTTTACAGAGGCTGGCAGTTTGTGCAGTTTAGTTCTGTAGGTAAGCCAGGTTTGTATTCAAATACATTGTTTTCTAAATAAAAGAAAAATTAAAATAAAATAAAATAAACACAGAACAAAGATGATGTGTACTACTCTGGGGTTTCCAGAAAGGAAGGACATTGAACTGTTGGAGCGGGTCCAGAGGAGGGCCACGAAGATGATCAGAGGGCTGAAGCAGCTCTGCTATGAGGACATATGCTCATAGCAGAGCATATGCTGTAAGAGTTGGGGCTCTTCAGCCTGGAGAAGAGAAGGCTTCAAGGAGACCTTACAGTAGCCTTCCAGTATCTGAAGGGGGCCTACAGGAAGGTTGGGGAAGGATTATTTACAAGTTCTTGCAATGACAGGACAAGGGGCAATGGGTTTAAACTGGCAGAGGGAAGATTTAGACTGGATGTTAGGAGGAAGTTCTTTCCAGTAAGGGTGGTGAGGCACTGGAACAAGTTGCCCAGGGAGGTTGTGGCTGCTCCCTCCCTGGAGGTGTTCAAGGCCAGGTTGGATGAGGTCTTGAGTAACCTGTACTAGTGGGAGGTGTCCCTGCCTATGGCAGGGGTTTGGAACTAGATGATCCTTGAGGTCCCTTCCAACCTTACCATTCTATGATTCTATGATTGTATGATAGCAGAATACATTATGCCTCAAAGTAGCCTTTTTTCCCTCCTAAAATAATTATAATTGAATAAAAAAAAAACCCAAACCAATAAACACACTAAACTACAGAACAACAGAATTTAGTATGATGTTCCCATTTGTTCCAGTTTCAACTGAAGATCAATCTAACTTCACAGTATATATTTTATTAGATTCTTCTCCATTCCTCTTTTAAGTTCTATCTGATTGATGAGTCCTGTTTAGACAGGGAATTAGGTATGGAAATAGGGCATGCATGTATATGCATATATATATATACACACACATATACATACATATATATATATATATATATCTCAATGAGATGAAACTACAGAAAGGACTACAGGTACAAATAAAGTGCAGAAACATCACAAATAGTGAACCTGAGTTCTCTAGCTGCACCTGAAACCTTTTATATATAAAAACAAACATAAAGAAATAGTCAGGAATGTTAGGACAAAAAGTGTTCAATAACTATCAGTAGCAGTTTTAACTCGTCAGGATTTGGGATAGGAAAGTGTTAAGACAATAAAGCCCAAGCAAACAATTATTTCAATAGTAAAACATATCTAAAAAGTTCCAAGTAGACTTTCTCTGTTTCATTCAACAGTACAAAATTGCAATGACATAGGACAATCTCCAATTGTTTTCCAACAAATTATTCCACTACATTAAGTGATTTTCCTTTTTGACAGTATAATTTTCATTACTATTTTTTATTGTGAAAGGCCATAGATTTATATATTTTTACAACTGCCTAGCCCCACTCTTAGTATTTTTAATCCTCATCTTGGGTGACCAAAAACAGATCACAAAACTGGTGTCAGCATACCAACATCAAAATGTACACTGCAATTACTCTGTGTGTTTAATGCTAAGCTGCAAATCCAGCTTAGCCAACTGATTTCTACCCATTTAATGATTCAGTTATGTTAAAATTTCATAAAGGCTAATGCAGATGTCGTAAGGTGCCAGCTCGTCTTTGTAATTATGGCTACAAATTCAGTTTGTTTGTGAAATGGTATTTTCATGTTGGGCATTTCAATGCCCTTTTCTGTAATTTCAGTCAGCAGAAAATTATTACTAAGTTTTTAATTTCAGAAGACTTTCTTGATTTGCATCTTTGCTTGAGCAAACTGGATTTGTTCTAACGATTTTTCTCACCCGCATTACTACTCTTCAAGAAATATTGAAGCTTTAAATCTGATAAGCAGATGCCTTATTAGCACAGACAGGTCACAGACCCAAATCATAAAACCATTTAGGTTGGAAAAGAGCTTTAAGATCATTAAGTCCAAAATTACACAACAGGATGCACAGAACTTCTTGTGTATTTCTTCCTTGAAACACTGAATTACTCTCATTCAGTTCTCCCCACTGTGCCTTTTCTTCTGATCCAGAGTGCTCTTTGCACAGATCTGATAAAAATACAGATTTCCCTGATTAGATGGGCTAATATATGTGAAAATAATTAAGTATCCTCCCCATATTGTTTTACATCTGTTGTCTGCCAATCAAAAGCAATTTGAAACTATTGAGATGATACTTGAAACTGTTTTTGTTTACTTCTGATATCAATCACTGAGTACGTCAAGTTTCATGTGATTCTTGTTGTACTGTACTAAGCTGCAGCAATAACACTTTGTGCTGTAACTGCAAGAGATGTGTCATACATTTACTGTAGATAGACAAGACCTAGAACAAAAGAAGTTTCAAACATCATCTAGGTGATGAGCAAGTCAGTACAAGATATTCCTGTACTGTTTTGTTCAGCATTACATTGCATAAAACAAGTTCAGAAGCCAGACTGATGAAGCTGCGATCTTTAGGAGCTGTATAAAACTGAGATCCTAACATCTTCTGTTCATTAGCACTCGATCAACAGATTCAAAAGAGCTTGACTGGTTAGTGGTAGGCTTCAGATAAAACCCAGTTTTAGCAGTTATATTTTAGCTACAAAACAATTCAATGTGTGCAAATTCAGTGGGAAGGGAAAGATGAGGGCATTGAGTGTACCCTCAGAAAGTTCACTGATAATAAAAATCTGGGAGGGGTGGCCAATAGCCTGTCAGGTTGTGCTGTCATCCAACAAGATCTGGACCACATGAAGTTCAATAAGGACAACTGCAGGGTACTCCATCTGGAGAGGAATAACAGCAGGCACCAGTACAGGTTGGGGGCTGCCTTGCTGGAAAGCAGCTCTGTGGAGAAAGATCTTGGAGTCCTGGTGGACAGCAAGTTCTGCATGGGCCAGCAATGTGCCCTTGTGGCAAAGAGAGCCAATGGTATCCTGGAGTGCATCAAGAAAGTGTGGCCAACAGCTCTAGGGAGGTTCTTCTGCCCCTCTACTCTGCCCTGATGAAACCACACCTAGAATACTGTGTCCAGTTTTGGGCTCCCCAGTTCAAGAGAGACAGGGACCTGCTGGAGAGAGTCCAGCAGAGAGCCACAAGGATGACTGGGGGACTTGAGCATCTCCCCTAGGAAGAGACACTGAGAAATCTGGGTCCGTTTAGTCTGGAGAACACAAGACTGAGAGGAGATCTTATCCATGTGTGCAAATATCTGAGGGGTGGGTGACAAGTGGATGGGGCCAATCTCTTTTTGCTGGTCAGCAGCAATAAGACAAGAAGCAACGGCTACAAATTGAAACATAGAAGGTTTCACATCAATGTGAGGAGAAACTTCTTTACAGTGAGGGTCATGGAGCACTGGAACAGGCTGCCCAAAGAGGTTGTGTAGTCTCCTTCTCTGGAGACTTTGAAAACCCACTTGGATGCATTCCTGAGTGAACTACCCTAGGTGATCCTGCCTTGGCAGGGAGGTTGGACTCGGTGATCTCTGTTAAGTTCTGTGACTCTGTGATTCTATGAATAGCACTAACTTAACAAAATCAGGTTTAACCTCAATGTAGAGGTCATTTTGAGTTGTGATTAACAAAAGAACTATGTAAAGAAAACAATGCTACACTTTGGGTTGGCCTTGCCTGACTTTCCCTGAGAGAGCTGACTGCTGTAACTGTAAACATACTCTAGTGCAGTGAAAAATGCAAGGTACTTGAAGGAGCTCAGTGCAGACAGTAAGTTCAAACAATGGTGAGAGGTATCATCTCTCTTAGATGTAATAGTAAATTGAGATGAGCTGCGTTCAATAAGTAGGGCTTCCATAAGCCAATAACAATTTCTTATATGACCCATTCCTGACTGGAAATTCATCTATAGAAATTGTATCAGGATGATTCTCTGAGTGACTTTTGAAATATAAACTGCACAACTATATTATTGCTCTAGATTTATGCAAAGTGGTTTCAGGAGCTGAATCCACTGAATCTCCCCCCACATACAAAATGATTAGCATCCTAGTAAAGTGCAGAGATGTATTTTGTACTTAAACTAAAAGCCAAATGAGATCCTCTACCATTTTCATAAGTGAATAATCACATCTACTTTTAAGCTAGGGTTTCTACAGCAATTTCATCCCTTGGAGCTACATCCATTTTCAGCCTGACATTAAATACTAGTGGGATGCCTAAACTGTCAGCACGTAATTCCTTCAATGGAGGACCAAATTTAACCTCAATATATGGAGTACTGTGTGCAGTTCTGGAACCCTCAGCACAGGAAGGACATGGAAGTGTTGGAGCAGGTCCAGAGGAGGGCCACAAAGATGCTCAGAGGGCTGGAGCAGCTCTGCTATGAGGACAGGCTGAGGGAGTTGGGGCTCTTCAGCCTGGAGAAGAGAAGGCTTCGAGGGGACCTGATAGTAGCCTTCCAGTATCTGAAGGGGGCCTACAGGAAGGCTGGGGAAGGATTATTTACAAGGTCCTGCAATGACAGGACAAGGGGCAATGGGCTTAAACTGGCAGAGGGGAGATTTAGACTGGATGTTAGGAGGAAGTTCTTTACAGTAAGGGTGGTGAGGCACTGGAACAGGTTGCCCAGGGAGGTTGTGGATGCTCCCTCCCTGGATGTGTTCAAGGCCAGATTGGATGAGGCCTTGAGTGACCTGTACTAGTGGGAGGTGTCCCTGCCTATGGCAGGGGGTTGGAACTAGATGATCCTTGAGGTCCCTTCCAACCTTACCATTCTATGATTCTATGATTCTATGATATACATAAATTCCACAGATCTATGGAGATTAATTTTTTCTAACATGGATGAACTTGGTCCAGAGACTTTAAAATCTAAGATACTCATGAACAAAATTCACAACACACTGGAAAGTCATCTGGTTCCCAATATTTTTGCACTTTCTCTATTTCAAGCAATGTACACCAAAGTGTTGTATTGTATGTTTAATTTTTTTGTTAAAACTAAGACACATGCCTGTTCTGTCTTTGGCAACTGCATAGATCCTAGTTTTCTTAATTATAAAGTTTGTTTCTTTCTCTTGGGTTAAACAGATTGGATTCTTTCCTGCCTCCTATACTTTATATTTCATGACAAACACAGATTATTCTCTTCTTATTTTCTGCATGTGCTTCCATATGATGTTTACACTAAAGGAAACAAGAAAAACAAAGCCTCTCTCAATCAAAGAAATAGCAAATGGTATCATGCCAAGTCTAACGAAGTAAATATAATTTTGTGGATTAAAACTAAACAGTAAACTAACTACAGCTATAAAAAAAAGTAAAAGCCGAAGTGGTTTTATATGATCTGATGGATTGGGTTTCTTTTTTTTTGTTCTGAACTGCTCACTGGCACCAAGAGAATGTAAACTACTAAAGATTATCAGATATCTGAGCTCTTTTAGGACAACACAGAAACACGAGGAGGAGTGCCTTGGCTCTACTCTATGACTCTAAACATAAAATCTAGTCCTGAAAACCCATCTTGTTTGTTGATTTACACATAGTACATACCTTTGTCTTGTTAGAATTATGATGGAGAGAAAAACAGTTGTTGAAAAGAGAGACAATCTTAATGTATGATCTTTTTACCTCTGAGAGTCTGCCAATGGAGTGCAGTACATCCTTTGCCACTGTCCAATCAATATGTATGAAGAATAATATAATGAAGAGGGGATTGTTAACATCAAATGAAAGAAAATACCCAGAGGAATATGAGTTTCAGATTTACACTTCCCAGCAAAGCAAAATTTCTACAGCATTTATACCGAAATCCAGACAAATAACAAGGCCACTTGGGACCTAAAACAAAGGCACTGAGCTAAGTCTCAGACTTATTTTTATTACCTTTATTTTGTTAAATAAAAAGTATGCCTGGATTTCATGTAAATTAATGATTAGTAAACATCATTTGAGCTACAGTTTCTTAAAGGATCATTTGGGAATTAAACAGTAATGTTAAAGGCAGCTAATGTCGAAACTGGGCTAAATTAAACATCAAAATCCAAAGCTTGCAAGTAGAAAAATATTGTTTTGGATATCTTGACATGTAATTAGGATGCAAGTGTGCAGGTGTGCATGCAACTAACCCTGAATTCAGGATGAGCCACTCAAAACAATAACACAGCCAGATACAGAAAACAAATATTGTGAAATGAGTAAATAACAGATGAATATCTTATGTACGAGGTGTAGGCATCCACAAGTAGAAAAACAACCACTTAATTTGCAAAATAAAGTAGACGACATAAATTCGTATTTTGGCTTGAATGTGATCCTGATTACATCTCCTGTAATTTTATTGCCAAACTCCTAGTAAGGTATCTCAGAGGAGACAACGATCCACAAATATCTCACAAAAAGAGAGAATTTAAGATAGAGGAAATGTAGTCAATTTTCAGAAAGATACTGTATACTAATAACTTCCATGTTGACACTACTGTTACCTATTTCCTGAATATTAAGGTGCATGGTGATGACCTTAAGGAGGAAGTTTTAATCTACATGGTCCAGCTATCATATCTGCTCTCTTAAAAAAAAAAATCCTGCAAATTATTTTAGCTTCAGTAGGCTGCACACAGTTCCATCTAATTTTCATTAAAATATGAGTGCCTAAGACTAAAATACGAAAAAGTAAGTCTAAAATTTGAGAGACTAAATGCTTGATTGAAGGGACGTGAAGTACAAGAATAAGAAAAATGAGATGAATTAGACCACAGCATAACACTTTAAAAATTCATTACTGGATGCAGAAACCATCCAGGTTTAGTCACGCTTTGTTGTATTATTTTGGCATCACTGACAAACATGAGGATGTATACTAATATGGCACATGATATTCTTTTGTGGTGTCCATCATCCACAAGGCTACGTGAGTTTTGCTAACAAATCCTACACTTTGGCCTTTTACTGGTCTTGTTTCTCAACTCCTTCTTTGAGTGTAAATAACAACACTAATGCTTTAATACCATGCTCCAAGAGACGAATGGAGCATGAATTTCAAAGAAAGAATAGGCCAAGAAAAGGAGAGCTTAGAAAAGTAATACGTTAATTTTGTTTCGATTTCTGTTCATTTTGTGAAGGAAAAAGAATGAACTGAGTTGAATAATCTCATAAATCCTGTGTGCTGAAAAAATAGCATGAATGGAAAGAAAAGAGAAAACTGGAGAAAGTCAGAGTACTGGGGTAGAGACTATTATCAGACGAAACAAAAGTGACGGTTAGCAGTTGAAATAAGAGAGCAGGGTAAAACACGCTAATGAGAACAGCGTTAACAATGCAAAAGTGCATTTTGCTGGAATATGCATATGTTGGATTTGCTGGAGTATGTGTTAGAGAAATTTCAACCACAAGGAAAAAAATATCAGTGAAAATATTCAGGTATTAGTAAATAAATACAGGATAAAGAGAAGTGTGCATGTATGCAGCAAAAATAAACAAAATAAAGCACAGAAGCAAAAGACAACAAGAGAAAAAAAAATAATGTAAAAAATATTTTTAAAAGACAATTATTTTGATGCTAAAATTATTCCAGGTTACGTAGATAAAAAACTCACTGAAGCAACTTTAAAAGCAAGATTAAACCTGCTCCAGTATCAGACAAATAGAGCTGCTTCTCCTCTCCCCATTACCTTCCTAATAACTATTTGGTGTACTTTAGCTGTCAGACTGCATTGGAATCTAAGTAAATAGAATTGCCACAATTCATTTTGAATCTACAGATTTTGCCCTTAAAATAGTCCTAATGGTTGTAAATCAACTTTTCACAGTAGTATTGTATGAGGATAGCTAAGAAACCAACATTCATAGTTAAAAGCTTTTCACTAGACAGATGAAATACAAGTAAATCATGTCAGAAAAATGCAAAGTGATGGAAGCTTCTAATTTTTATGTTATTTACTACTATGCAGTTTAAAAACAAAACAAAACCCAAATCCAAAGTATTTTCACTTTTATTTATGGCTTCACCTCTCCATACTCACTTACTGTACTAAACCAAATTCCAGTAAAATTAGATGAGATTTAACTCTCTTGGTTTTTCAAATCACTGCACCTGTAAACTGCACCTGTACATTCAGAAAGTTTTTCATAGAATCATAGAATGGTAAAGTTGGAAGGGACCTCAAGGATCATCTAGTTGAAACCCCCTGCCATAGGCAGGGACACCTCCCACTAGTACAGGTCACTCAAGGCCTCGTCCAACCTGGCCTTGAACACCTCCAGGGAGGGAGCAGCCACAACCTCTCTGGGTAACCTGTTCCAGTGCCTCACCAAATGTGGCTATATGGCTAAGGAATAATACATACAGACCTTTTCATGTACCCCAGGGGGGCAACCTGTTCCCTCATCACCCTCACTGTAAAGAACTTCCTCCTGACATCCAGTCTTTTCAAGTGTGCTTGATAAGTGTTTATACCTCAACAGTCATTTGCTGTCTAGGAATGCTAAATATACACAGTTTGTGCTATGTGTACCACTGTATTGTCTTTTTAGTGTTAATGTATTCAAAATGCAATGGTTTTGGAGAAAACGAACGTGCTGCACAGAATCAAGTTAGAACAGGAAAACTTGCACAGTATCAGAAAAACAGAGATTTATTTGTTCAACCAGAATTTGAATGTTTGATTTCAATGTAAGAACCCTTTGGAAGGGAAGAGAGAACACGGAAGAAGCAGAGAAATAAAAAGAATTTGAGTATGAATATATTTGGTATGTCTATAGACGTGCATGTACACACAAACTCAATGCACATTACTCTGGGACAACTGAGATATAAGTAAGGAAAATACACATTGCATTTGATCCTCTGCGAAATGCTCTTTTTACATTCTGATGTCTTTCAAAAGTGTATCATAAAATCTTATTCCACTAGGTCCCTCTGCTGTTATGCAAAATGTTTACAAATAGAAAAACCAAACCAGTTCAGAAAATAGAAAAACAGAAATAGAAAAACCAAACCAAACCAAATTCAGTTTTCTTTAGCTATGAAATTGAATTAAGTCAAAACCAATCAATTTTGGTAAAATAAAACTTGTTCTAGAATAACTTCAGTAAATAATTTTTATTAAAGGAGGGGGAAAAAAGGAAAAACAATCTTCTTATAAAATAAATATATTGGAATAGGATAATAAATAGCAAGATGACAAATTTCAGACACTGAATTTAAGAATCATCCAGAGACATCCAGTCTTTAGAATTCCTTATCCACTGTAAAATATCAAGGGAATTACTAATTTTTTCTGAATCTTGATTCATGTCTTAGTTAGGGTGGTCGATGCTAAATACAAGAAAACAAACATGAAGTAGAAATGAGTGGTGAGTTATTTACATGATTTAATGCATGATGAAAAGAGAAAAGATAAAGAAGTGGATGACTAATTCAGGTTTTTACCCTTCTTTCATCTACATCTTCACCACAAACTTAAATGCCAAAAGATCCATGGTTAAAAAATCTTAGTCATGCCAAACTATGTATGAATCATTAGCTTTATAGTTGCTACAAGATCTGCCATGTATTGAATGTATTAAGTACAAGTTTACAGACACCATGCTAAAGAAAACGTACATACTGAAGAAAGGATAAATATGTAGATGACAACAATTAATAGAAAATATGGAAGATTTAGCTGTGCATTGATAATGTGGGAAAAAAACCCCAGGTATTTCTTAACTTTCATTAAAAAATTATGAAGGATCTTTTATGTTTGTGAAGATGCCTTGAATGCTTTTTGCCCCCTCAATGGTCTAGACATCTGGGCTGTGCAAGGGACCTTCCTTGTTTCAGGAGTGGCTTTTGTACTCAGGCACTGGGCCTTGGTACCGGTCTGAGCTGGAGTCTATGCCTGTGCTCAGCCATAGATTCCTCTGACGGTCCAATGTGGATCAATATTCCAGCCTGACATTGGCCCTTTCCAGATCTCCGGGGCTGTCTGACCCCAATGACCACCCCTGGACCTTCTGGGTGCTGTAGGAATGTGCCAGGACGGTGAAGGCCTTGTGCAATTGTTTACCTCAGCCTCCATCTCCACCATCTCATGTCCCCTGCCTGCATGGGACAAACTTGTTCTAGATTCTCTCTGGGCATTATGCATAACTGCTTAAAGTCTGGAAATAGTACTGGAAAGTCACACTACAAAGCAGTCCCAAAAAAAACTCTTGCCAGCATTTGAGAATTATTTCAAAGTCTCATCCAGTATAGTTAGCCTGTCTTCACAGAAGAATTAGGAAGAGGTTTCAGTCAAGAAGAATTCAGCTTAACATCTCCAGCCACAGCATTTCTCTCCTCCTGTGCCCATAGCTCCTGTCATGGAGTGCTCTGGAACACCTCCCTCAGAGGAAAGGTGAAGTACAGTTTGGGAACCTCTGACTCTGATCTTTACTGTCCTCCTAAGTTTAAATACAATGACACTTTCCTGATTGCCTGGAACTTTATCCTGTCAGCAGGGGTTTAAAACAAATTGGATACTCAATAGTAAAGTTCACAGAGCCTTAAATTAGACTTTATTTGAGTGAGACTAAGAATTCTGGTAGAGCTGACTTATTCTGAATTTCAGCACACAAAGCGTAGTGGCAATTTGACAAAGTGATGTATCTTGGCACTTTGTATAGAGATTTATTCTAGCAGGACCATCACCCACTGGAAAAATCTGATATAACTCCTCTAGACCTAGTTATCACATTCAGAGTGTTCAGATCCAACCAATTTCATAAGACAAGTCTAATGCTTGTTCAGCATTTCCTCTAGTAATCGGACACAGATATCAACAACAGGTAATTTGTGAAGCAAACATAAACCCCCAAACTTTTCTCTATGAATTTAACTTGCATCACTAGACTGCCACAACTATGCAGAAAAATGCCACAGGTGTGGCAAATTGTTATTTTCCAGATGGTTTTGTTTTTTCTGATGCATTTAAAATGAGAGAATAACAAAAGGAAAAAAAAAAAAAAAAAAAAAAAAAAAGAAAGAAAAATTGGTTTCAAAGATAAGAGGAAAGAAAGAACTACATGCGAACAGGCAGTTTCATCCTGGCTTTAGCTCTACAGTAGTTAGAAAACACAGAGACTGCCTCCTAAGGCTACTGAATTTGGGAAAGTTGCGGTAACTGGCCACTTAGTCTGGAAGTCTCTCATCTTGAGCTCTTGTACCTCAAGGAAAGGAAGAGTGGGAATCAGTATGGATGGTACTAGAATAATCACTATTTTCAATAGATTGAATTAGTCCTTGTTATACAAGATGATGACATACAAAATAATACATAAAAGACTTTGCACTTAGTGCCTCTGGAAATTATCCACTGGGATCTTTTCTATACCATTTACTGTCTTGAATTCCAGTTAAGTCCTCTCTGAAGACCAACCTCATAATTTAGAGGAGGCATGATTTCCTCGGTGATCAAGCAAAGAGGTCCTGATCAGTTTAGACTTTAATGAGAAATTTAATAAGTTCACTAAAATTATTACATTAAAGTAATGGAAAGTTTTCTTAGTGACAGTGATGAGCACACCTGCACTGAAAGACTGTAAAAGCAAATACATAATTTCTGTGAACTCATCTATAGCTGTGTGAAAGAAAGAGCAGATGCAGAGAGCACACACTGCAGTCCAGATCGTTCTTCTATGAGAGGGAGAACCATTTTACATATCTGGCAACTTCAGTCTGACAATGCAAACACCAAATGCACTCCCTAATCACAGTCCAGCTTCTGCATAAATGTGTACTTCGACATTTCCCCAGCCAGAAGCTGATTTTACACATATGGCTTATTTGGAAGCAGTATATTTCAACCTACAAATGTCAGGTGACTGAGATCTGACTTTACAGGTGAGAACTAAAAAACACCTTTCAGAATCACCCTCCAATACTGAGACCACTGTGTTAATTTGTCTACACTACCAAAAGCCCTAACAGTACAATCGAGTGGAACTAGCAACCTTGTTAAAGTGAATATGGTGACATCAAGCTGAACAGATGCCAAATCCACCCTGGTTTCTAAAATCATTTTCTGTAGTTACATAGCCTTAAGCTATACTTCTAATATAGATATACACAAATGTAATTACTTGATTTTTAATGACAGTATGTTTGAGTTTCTTACATATACATATTACATACACAGAATGGCTAGGGTTGGAAAGGACTCCTTGAGATCATCTAGTCCAAGTCCCCTGCTATAGCAGGTTCACCTAGAGCAGGCAAATAGATGCTTATACCAATTTTAATATAAAGCAATTGGCCCAAAATAATAAAAGATCTTTCCACCTTTTTCTTCTCAAAGGTTTTCACCACATTTTTTTCTTTCTTGTTTTTCTGATCTCTCCTTTTATAGCTTTTCTTCACCAGAGTTGAAGATTATTTAAAGCTGATCAGTCACCACTGTCACCTCTCTTCTTTGGTCTGTCTTTGAGTGCACAATTCATCACTAAAGTAGTACCTAGTGTAACTGTGAGGCTAGAAAAGTTACTACAAACTTGAGATGCCAAAAAAGCAGTGCTCGCTGTAACGGTAACTTCACAAATAAATAGGTAAACGTCAAAAAAAAAACCCCAAATTAAGAATGTAATATAAATCTTTAATCTCCCTATATTATCCATTATCAAGATAAAGTTTTGCAATTATTTTGAAACATATCAAGCTAATAGAAAATTTTGGAATTTCAATTGTTGATAAAAACCAGCCTCTGAATGTAACCAACCCATGGGAGCAGTTATTGTCAATCAGAAAGCCTTGACTTGCCCTTCTGAGATTCTCTTTTCATTACTGACATACTTCCCCAGCTCAATCATGAAAAATGATCTTACCTGGCAGGAATTGTTTCTCTCTTTATTCATCATGATCCACATGCAGATATGGTGGAAGATATACTCATTTGTTTCCCTCTCTACATAGATTTAGATGGCTTACTACTTTAAGATCATAGTTACATATAACTTCAATAGCAAGCAGCCAGCTATTTGTCTTCAGACAACACCCTAGCAGTCATACTTGCAAGAACATACATTCATGTTTCTGAGCTCAAACTACCTCTCAGTATGGCACCAAACACCACAGAATCACAACGTTAACTACTCCTTTTACACATTGGGGTGAAACCCAAGCCTTACTGAAACTCTCAAGGAATCCAAAGGGGAGGGATTTCCCCATTTAGTTAGTTACATTAACTCTATCCAGGACTATATGCTGCTTAATAAACAAACTACGTCTTATCTCATACAGCATCAAGTCTAACACCTTTCAGAAGGTGTTAGGTGGACTCAGTGATCTCAAAGGTCTTTTCCAACTTGGTTAATTCTATGATTCTAACAATAATCACTATTGACAATATTACTTTGACTCTTTAGCATACTTTTATTTAACATGAAAATAAAAAAAAATCAATGTTATGTCTCATTTCTCATATTGCAGTGTCTTAAAATTCTAATGTTCATTATTTACTAAAATTCAAACTAAACTTCAATCTTCTATGTAAAGGTGCAATATTAAACCATGCAAAAACCAGAAAAAATATATAAAAAAATAAAAACATGAAACAAAAAAATAAAACCAATTGGGTATGAACCTCCTATGCTTTCAAAAGGGAAGTTAATCTAATTAATTTTACCACTAGAGTCAAGATCACACTTGCTTAAAAAAAACACGACAAATTCACATATTGATGTTACCAGAATGATATGATCTCATCAAAATCTGGCCAAGGCAGAAGTCATGAATTTATAATAGCAGCCAAATCCTGCCTTCATATATGAGTTTGATGCAATAAAAATTCAACTCTAGTTTATCAACCAAGAGAGATTACTGAACTACTCACTCAGGAGGTTAGAGTCAGAAATACTTGGCCCAAACTCTCAATAACGCAAGATAAAATCTACTGCATGTAGCCAAAGCAAAGTTTTATTGATTAAAGCAGCTTTATGCAAATATTCAACAATAAACTGCTTCTAAAGCTTTGGCACTGCAATGTTTAGGCATCTATTTAGCAATGCTGTTTTGTTCTTTTTGGATAGTTATCAGATATCAGATAAGGTTTTGTTCATGTGAACCTACGTATTCAGGTTTTTGCTAAATTCTTTCTTGTTAGAGTTTTTTGCAAGGTGATTACAAACTACTGCATTTTATGAACAACCTGAGTGATTCCAAACAACTTTTGCTAGAAGAGGAATTAATTAATGATTGGAAATTCAGAACCCTTTTGGTCTTGAAAGCCTTCAAAGGATTTGAAATATAGAATTTAACTCTTTCCCCTCTCACTTTGAAGTAGGCTGCTTTTAGTAAAGCAACTTAGCCTCAGGTTTTCTCAGAGCTAATACATTACATATCTTCTATAGCAGCTGAAGTCCTAGGACCTTAAAACATTACCAAACAACAGTAGTCTGAAGAGTTGTGTTTAAGAAAAAAATCAAAATAAACTAATTTTTACTTGCAAACCATAATGTGGTATTAATTTACTTCCAAGCCTCTAATCTGGAACTACTATTTTACTCAAGTACTACCCAGAGTGCAAGATAAAGAAGTTGAGGGGAAAAAATCTATGGGGAAAAGGTCTAGACACAAAAAACTCGAAACACTCATTTATACATCATTTCAATTACTATTGGTATATTTACAGCTACTTACTATACTCATTAGCTTGGTCAATTTAAGAGAAGATCATTCATGTCAAATAGGAAGCTGAATGGGCTCTCTAGTTTCAGTGGTATTTCTTAAGAAAGACTCAAAAAAGGCAGGTAAATTATCTGAATCAGGAATATGGCTTTATTCCAAAAGAATTCGAATGAATAAATTTAGAGATAATCCCAAAATTTCCTGAAAAAACCAAAAACTTCCACTTATAAACATCTTGATTGCATTCAGCCTCAGACACACTGTCAGGTGTTACAACTCTGTATTTTAAGGTCTTACTATCAAAGGGGATGTCATAAACAGAGTTTTTGAAGCCCCAAATATGGTTCAGTTCAGTCTGAAGCACACATCTACATGTAGCTCTATAGAGACCTGAGTAGGGACTGCACTTCTTTTGACTGCAAATGGGAGCTAAGATATGCGAAGACACACACAAAGACCTCATTTTAGGTGTTGGATGCTATCCTTAGCTCCAAAGTAGTCAAAATTTTGTTCCTGATTTCTTAATAATATGAACTAAATGTCAAAATGAAAGTATCAGTTACATATAGTAGTGGTATTTCCATAAGAAAATCCTAATTTTAACAAAGCAGTTATCCTGAAGTCAAAATGTTTCACCAGCCAGTGGGACAGAGAAGTATGGAAACAACAGACCAAATCCAGTCCACAGGAGGTGGAAAAATGTCTCAGAAGTTTCCTTCCATTGTCTCTTTTCAGTCAATAGTCCTAATGGATTGTCCCAGTTTAGGGCCATGAGCTACCCAACACCAGATGACAGAAATTATATTTACTCCTTTTGAGGTAAATGCTGCACACTGATTGGAAGTTTAAAGGGAGATTCTAACAAGTACATATGTACAGAAGGCAGTCAGGCAGAATAAATACATTCACAAACTTGGCCAAGTCTATCAGACTAAAACCTTTTATAATCCTCCATTCCATCCAACCTCAGTAGGCCTAAGAGTAGGTCTGCAGGGAAATATTCTGTATTAGCTGGATATGTGAGCAAATCCAAGTTAACTAACTAAGTTTGCTAACTGCAAAATTGCAGGCTGAACTTTCTCAAGCCTCCTTGGTATGTTCATCTCAACGGCCAAGGACGCAGGCTATGGCAGCTGCAGAAGAGCTACAATAACAACTTGAAATTAAGGCATAACAACGGCCAACAGCAGGAAGATTCAAGGCAAACAGGAGGTGTTCTAACAGGTCGGATACATCCAACTATTTGGTTTCTCACAGTGTGCCTTAGTGAATTAGACCAATTCCACAATTCCACAAGAGTTTGTATCTGGGCGATTTGAGTCAGCTGGTTGGGTCAAGACCTTGTCCCTTAAATGATTTGACCAATTGCTTTTGTAATGGGCTGGTTTGAACAGTTAGAAGGGTATATAATGCATGTTCATATTTCAATAAAGGGGGACATTAGCATGGTATTGCTTGGATCATATTTGTCTGTGTGTGGCTCTGTCCAGATCTCCTGCCTATTGGCTTAGTTCCAGACTCCCCTGTACCAGACCAGTACCAGGCACCAGGCCGCGCCCTGCTTCATAGGTCAAAACTGCTCTCCCTACCTCAGGCTTACAAGGCCTCAGGAGGCCTCATGACACATCTCAAAATCCCCTGCCAGTTTGAAGCTGTCTCATACACAGACCATGAAGATCAGTAAAGATGCACACTCTTTCTGAAGAGAGAAGAGCAGGCAGGAGAAGAGAGTGCTATCAGTTAGGCACTGTTTTCTAGGCTATGACACCAGAAAGCAGAATGGAATAACAATGTTACAGTATCCTGGGTCCAGCCCTTGGGACTCTGTCTCTTTCTGGAGGACTGGGTCTCTGTGTTCTTCTTAAGGGCACCTGGACCAAACCACCTCATGGATCCAATACTCTGATCTTGTTAAGAGACTGCATATGTATTCCAGAATTAAATTCCCATGAACAGATCCTCGATAATAAATAATTTCAGAGCTCAATGAAAAGTTAGGACACAAACGTTAACTTTTGGAGGAAGGACCTCAACAGCAGAGAGACACTCAAAGTATTAATACTAAGAACAAAGCTGTTTTCCTACCTGTGTGCAGACAAATTACTGAGGTACAAGGTGTATTTTTCTTCAGCAGACAGCCCATCCATCATCAAGTAAAAAACATGAAAATTACTCTGGTTGAGAGGCTGCACAATGACACGAGACTTCTCCAACATGTATGTATAAATCCTAGCTGATTGAGAAACAAACAAACAAATTCGTCATTATACTGATTGCTCTCAATTTATGTATTTTAAACCATTCACCATTGCGACAGTGAAGAATAATCAATGTTTCTTATGAAACAGTCTGAGGTGAGCATAAGAAAAAATTACCACTCATCCTATCATGGTTTTCTATAGATATCACATATAAAGTCTAATTTCATTAAAGTTAGTGGAATAAAAATGTCTTGCTGTGTTACATTACATTTACACTTACTCAAATAATTTTAAAGATAATGGTTTGGTTTGTACTCTGTTTTACTTATCCGTGGAACCAGCTGCCATATTTTGCAGATCTGATCTAAGGTAGGAAGGCTTTGCAGAGGGACCTGGACAGGCTGGATTAATGAACCCAGGCTAATTTTATGAGATTCAACAAAGCCAAGTGCCGAGTCCTGCACTTCAGTCACAACAATCCCATGCAACACCGCAGCTCTGGGGGAGATTAGCTGGAAATGTGCCCAGCAGAGAAAGATCTGTAGGTTTTGATTGACAGCCAGCTAGCTGAACATGAGCATCAGACTTGGTAGAGTTAGATAATGGTTGGATTCCATGATTTTAAAGGAATTTTCCAACAGAAATAATTCTATTATTCTGTGATCTCAGAAGGGCTATGATGAGCTCGCCAATCGAGAAACCAAATGAATCAGCACATCTGGGAAGAAGGTGAAGGAGTATGAACCTGACCAACATTTGCCTGCAGAAACGTTGATCATAACTCAGGCCCACTAAGCTCCTGGAAGAAGTAAAACACAGAAGGAAATATTGGATCCTCAGGTCCATTCATCTGCTTCACCAGATTACAGGTATTTTAGAGATGTATGTGAAGAAGCAGAGAGAGATTCACTGTTCTGGGAAGAATACACCACCATGCAATTCCAGATGCAGTAGGTTAAAGAGAACAAAGGAGCACCTAACTTGTAGATGCAATCTGTGAATCTGTATCTAGAGGTCAGAGGCCTCCTTGGGAGCAGGGACCTGATTCCAGTTCTCACTCACCCCACTGCTTGTATATTTTATCTCATCATTGCTTACATACTACCTGTGGTGCAAAGACCAGCAGCATGTCCCTTTCACACATAGCTGAGGCACCCCCACCACTAGGATGCAGTATGTTCTGTCGCAGCTGTATGTGCTGCAATATGGAGGAGCTTTCACATGGTCTTAAGTGAGCATCTTTACCCTGGAAAAGAGTGTTTTGTTTAGAAGAGAAGATGCACTTCTCATCAATGGAGGAGCTCCGTTTATTAAATCCTGTAAGCAGAGAAGGATCTCAAACCATAGTCTCCATAGTTTGGATGACAAAACTCATCTGAGACTCTTTTGATGAACTGGAAGCAGTTCTTGAACAATCAATGATATAAATACTGGCACCCGCACACTGAAGCACTGTAATTAAGACCTTAAAGCACACAGCCTTTTTGAACCACATATTTGAGGGTTTTTGGGTTTTTTGAAGCACACTTAAGTTATGCATAAAATATCACAAAGCTATTTGGTACAGTCAGAACTGTTGCACTTCTAAGCACATGAAGAAGCACACCTTCAGATGCCTGAAAGAACTGACATTTGAAGGCAGAGTGGGAGTTTAAACACTTCTAAAGATGCAGATAGTTGAAAGAGTATTTTCAGAATTAGTATGGGATTTAAAGGTATTACTCTATCCAATGTTAAGCAAAACTATGCAGGTCATATCTCAGGATGCAAAAGCCTGTATCAGCGGCACGGTAGTTGCATTAGCCTAATGGCTGCGCTAGAGGCCAAAATGTCCTGCCACAATACAGCTGCTAATATCCACAGTAGCTCATTTAGAGATAGTTTGGTTATTTCTATATCATCTGTATTTGTCTATCTTTTGGAGACCTCTAAGTTTCTGTCCATGCCACTACAATAAACATAGCAAACTTGAAATTACTTGAAGTTGTGTGTATGAGGGAACACAGTCTGTGGGAATACTGCTGGAGACTGCATAGAGCGGAGGGAAATCAAATTGGTGAATCTTGCTCATATGGTTTTGAGAAAGGCCTCAGCAGTTAAGTGCTGCATAACTATGCACAGTCTCACAAAATACAGCTCTGCACAGGCCAAACCATCCCAGATACATCCCAGTTAAGCAATATGGAAGGTCAGTGTTACACTATCCAGGGGCATCTTCCACCTTTCATTTAACAACACAAACCTGACATGCTGGCACCAAAACCATGCGTGGGATTCTAGCTATGGAAGACATAGTAGCACTGAGAGAGAAGAGTTGAACAACCAACTTGTTGAAGCAAGGAGATGTGATCTACCCATTTAATCATAATACAAAATGTAGAAGTGAACTCCTACTATTATAGAACCTGTATTTCAAGAAACTGCCTATCAGCCATACAGCCCTCAGAAAAAAAGAACTGTGCTGGAAGTAAAAGGGCATGCTTGGGAAATCATTAAACTAGTAGCAGGATATGTTTCTGGCTCCAGTAACTTTTCAGCACACTACAAATTGATGCAATGCAATCTTAGCCTATCATGGTAAGACTGGCCAGACATACACTTTCATCAGAATCAATCATTACCTGGCTGCCGTTCCTACAGGGTAAAACAGAATAGATGAACCTGAAGGGCAATTTCCATGTTTTATTGTGCTTGTATTTTATTTCTCAGCAAAACTAACACTTTCTTCAATCAGTTTGAAAAGAGGTCATTACTAATCTTTAATCACTTCTTTTGCAATAGTCTTCTCTAAGGCTGTTATAACTATTACTCAGGTGTTTTTTAACATTCATTGATTAATAAAAGCAAAGAAAATATAACTGTAAGTCATCTATCTTATTAATTAAAACATTTAACTTTAAGGACAGGCAAAACTACTTACGTAGATGACACAAATTAATGCAGCCCTTTTCAGGTACTTCCAAGTCACCCACTTTAATAAGGGTAAATACAGCTCATCTCAGCTAGTACCTCTAACTAGCAGTGGGAGGAGCTTTTAAGAAAAGCCAAGCTTCAGATCAGCAAGAATCAAACAGAGCACCATCTTAATGGAGCTAGAGTAACTCATAAAGAAAACTATCATGGCGGTATACTTTTCTACAAAGTGAAATGATATGTTTGGTAATCTATGTGTAAAATAAAAGGAAAAAATAACAGAGTTCCAGAGAAAAGTCTGCCATTTTCATGCAATGTTAACTGAGCTTGTGGGCACATGGAAACTCATATTTCCTTTAACATACCACTTGATCTGCTGAGCATCTACAAAGTCATCAACAGGACTTTGTATTGAAAATGTGGCCAGTGAAATCTTTCTTCCTGCTATGAATTCTTTGAAAGTTCAGAGCTGAAACACAGCATAAAAAAATCACAAGAGAGCACTGTTGGCTGTGGTCTTTCTTATACCAAAAAGGAAATTAATGTCTGAAATTTTGTATTTGATAAAATATGATTGCAGTACACATAGAGGCAAATAAGGTTTTTATATATCAAATTAGATCTTTCCATTTCGGAGTGACTTAAAAAATAAATCAAGCCTTGTTTTTCAAAAAGTGAAGCCTGGGAAAAGCAAGCCTGGGAAAAGCAAGCCTGAGAAAAGCAAGGCAGGAAAACTGGGAGAATAAGTTTGTGACATTGATTTTCTCTTCTCAACCTTCTTTTTTTAATAATTCAAGGAAATTGATAGAAGTGTTACCTTTCATCTTATGAATTATGTCAACTTACCTGAAAGACTAGTTACTCTCTCTGTCTCCCTTTCCAAATAAGAATAAAATGCAGTAATTTTACTTCTGGAAATAAAACAATATCAGTCCTTTACTACTATGCAGTGGATATGAATCAATTTTTTTTGGGGGGTAAAAATACCAGTCCTTGAGTTCTATTACGTATGAATTTATCTTAGAAACTCACTGAAATCACTGGCTTGTAGTTTATTCTGCATTTGTTCTGATGTAAGACTTCTACTAGTTCCCACTGCCTTATCTTACCTGCTCACAAAGAACAATGACTTCATGTGGTTTTACCTTATTCACTTCTTTGATTGGACTAAAGCAATGAAAGGTCCTGGTCAGAAAAACTTTCAACCTTGCAGCACACCTCAGCAGGAACAAGAGTCAGAGGAGACATATAATATCTCTGTGGACATTTTTACTCGCTTTGAGCAGAACCACACTCAAGAGCTCTATCCTCATTTTCAAAACATCATGACAAAGATCCAGTTTATGAGAAAGACTGAATCAAGCTTGCCAATGAAAATAGTTGCCATCATTTCTATTCTGGAGGTACACTGGAATTTACGATGGAAGAATAAAACTAACGTGACAGAAGCTGCAGCATTTCCAGGATCTAGACATGAAAGAACACCATCACAAACAAATTATAAACTTCACTGACATCCACTCAAAATACAAGAACTGCTCCCTTTTGCTTTCCCACTTTAACAAAAACATACACCTCAGCAAGTTTGCTGATGATACAAAACAGAGGGGGTGGAGGAGTGGGAGGGTGGTTGACACTCCATCAGACTGTGCAGCCATTCAATGAGATCTGGACAGGTTGCAGTGTTGGACATGAAGTTCAATAAGGACATGTGCAGGTTTCTGCATCTGGGAAGAAATAACAGCAGGCACCAGTACAGGTTGGAGGTTGCCCTGATGGAAAGCAGCTCTGTGGAGAATGATCTTGGAATCCTGGTGGACAGCAAGTTCTGCATGGGTCAGCAAGGTGCCCTTGTGGCAAAGAGAGCCAATGACATCCTGGGGTGCATCAAGAAAGTGTGGTCAGCAGGTCTAGGGAGGTTCTTCTCCCCCTCTACTCTGCCCTGATGAAACCACACCTAGAATACTGTGTCCAGTTTTGGGCACCCCAGTTCAAGAGAGACAGGGACCTGCTGGAAAGAGTCACTGAATCACAGAATCGTAGTATGGTAAGGTTGGAAGGGACCTCAAGGATCATCTAGTCCCACCCCCCTGCCATAGGCAGGGACACCTCCCACTAGTACAGGGCACTCAAGGTCTCATTCAGGCTGGCCTTCAACACCTCCAGGGAGGGAGCAGCCACAACCTCCCTGGGCAACCTGTGCCAGTGCCTCACCACCCTCACTGGAAAGAACTTCCTCCTGACATCCAGTCTAAATCTCCCCTCTGCCAGTTTAAGCCCATTGCCCCTTGTCCTGTCATTGCAAGAACTTGTAAATAATCCCTCCCCAGCCTTCCTGTAGGCCCCCTTCAGACTATCAGGTCTCCTGGAAGCCTTCTCTTCTCCAGGCTGCAGAGCCCCAACTCTCTCAGCCTGTCCTCACAGGAGAGCTGCTCCAGCCCTCTTAGGATCTTTGTAGCCCTCCTCTCCAACACTTCCATGTCCTTCCTGTGCTGAGGGTTCCAGAACTGCACACAGTCCAGCAGAAAGCCACATGGATGACTGCAGGACTTGAGCATCTCCACTAGGATGAGACACTGAGAAATCTGGATCTGTTTAGTCCGGAGAAGAGAAGACAGAGGAAATCTCATCAATATCTATAAATATCTGAGGGTTGGATGGTGCCAATCTCTTTCTGGTGATCAGCAGCAATAAGACAAGGAGCAATGGCTACAAATTGGAACACAGAAGGTTTCACCTCAATGTGAGGAGAAACTTCTTTACAGTGAGGGTGACGGAGCACTGGAATAGGCTGCCCAGAGAGGTTGTGGAGCCTCTTCCTCTGGATGCGTTCCTGAGCAAACTACCCTAGGTGATCCTGCCTTGGCAGGGGGGTTTGACTCAATGATCTCTGGAGGGTTCTTCCAACCTCTAATATTCTGTGATTCTATGATACACCTCTAACTCACATGCCCTTTCCTTGGTAAATTGTTCTGGGTATCCATCTTTAAGATCTGTCTGTTTAGAGTTTAACAACCTGAACACTTTGATAAAGAAAGCCTAGTGTCAGTTGGATTTTTTTTTACAAACCAGATGTATTTAGTCCAGTCTGCCTCAATGAAATACAAAGTCATGCCTCAGCAGAACCAGGTGTTCTACATGCTTGAAGGTTTTTTTCACGTTTAAACACTGCAAGACAGTAAAAACTGCAAAAGTGATCTTTCAAATAGACAGTCAAAGACAACATGTCTGATTCTTGTCTCATTTATGGTGGTATACATCTGTGAAAACTTCATTCAGAAGTGATGTTTAGCAGTGGCCTAGAAATGGCAACATCTTCAATGCCAATCAAACAGGATGATCAACTGCAACTTGCAAAAAATAAAGCAACCACTTTTACTGCAGTACTGGGGCTTTTTACTCAACTGCAAATCACAGATCTTTCATCTATCTTAGATGTGGTCACAGTGATTGATTTAATTCCTAAATATTTCGGGTAGAGAAGTAATTTACGTACATTTGTTAATGGACTTGACTACCCCTACGTTTTCTCATTTAATGCCTATGGTTTGAAAATGACAAAAACACAGCACTAGTAATAGAAAACAGCATGAGAGCTTGGTTGACTTATGCCACATTCATATCATTCACAGACAAGGGCTGTGTATTAAACTGGCAAGTCCAGGTAAAGCTGTTTGAAAATTCAACTCCCTACAATCCCAAGGTACCGCAAAACTGTGGGAATGCACGGCCTCGAGGCCTTGAGGTTTCCATTCCTCATTTGAGGAAACAAATGACACAACCTTATGTCAGATGTACTTAGAAGACGAAGCCATTTATGCTTATGAAATGCCCATACAGTGAAAAACAGTGATGAACAACACAAAAAATCCACAGAAAAACTCACATTCTGTTTTTAGAGCAGAATAAAATGGCATAATCCACACATGAATCAATGAAGGGAAAACAAACTATTTAGCAGCAGATCACTGAACAAATATTGTCCATTCTCTGCACTGAATGAAGCTGGGGAGGGGTAGAAAACCAACAGCATTAAATTCATATGCACAAGGCCATCCAAGACTATCTCAGACAACTGCAAGTCTACCATTTTTTAATGCTTATATGTTTGACTTCAAAATCATAATCATTTTCATGTTTGTTTCTGTGCTCTATGTGTATAACCAAAAAACACAAGTGTGTACGCAACATAAGTGTGATAACTAAATATACTTGAATTAAATATACACAATATGGATGATTTATATAATGTTAGTTTTAGGGGTTCATTTTCACCAGCTAAGTTGAACTTCATTTTTACAAGCCAAATTCAGATCCTATTTAGTCCATTCTAGTGCTTACATCAATTTCTGAATATTCCTTCCACAACAGAAAGAAATAACCCTGCTTAGTGTCACATTTTCTTTACATATCCTATATGTATTGTAAAACAAACCCAGAAACAGTAATAAAAAAAATTATCATAATTTTCTATGCAGTTACATATTCACTGAAGAAACTGTCACATTTGATAGGTTACCTGGACTCTCAGGAAAATTAATTCCCACTATGATATAATTCCAAAGTATAGTTTTATATTTTTAATTTTTTTAAAATTATATACATTTTATTAGATTTATATTATTAATTATAAGCACATTTGAAAATATAAAAAAATTAATAGTTTTGGAAATGTTTATCCAGTATAATCTAATTTGCTTGGATAAAATTGTGTCACACCACATCTTTTCCATACAGTAAGATCAGTGCATGTAGCAAGCCGTTTGTGTACAGTTATTTCTGCACAGGTTAGCACACTCTATGATGACCCTATGCACACCAGAAATGAAATCTCTCCCTGACTGCCCCCAAAGATCAGAGTTTTCAGAATCAAACTGACTGAAGCTTTGCCCATTTTTTTTCCCTCCACTTATGAATGCTTGTTGTGGATTAGCAGACTCCCACTTACTCTGAAGGCAGGTATAAATTACAGGTATAAATAGAATAAACATTAGTGTGATTCCTAGTTACTTTAGAAGAAGATCAGAGTTGTAATAAATTTCTTCTAAATTCAGTATTACAGAGTATACTTGATTTTATTTGCCCTAAGCAGATTTTATCACTGTTTTTCAAGGGATAAAATCCCCAATTCTGTGTTTGATAAATATGGAAAAAACAAAACAAAACAAAGCAACAAACAAAACTCCCTCAAAAACAATAACAACAAAAACAAACAAACCAAAACCACAAAAAAACCCAACAAAAACCCAACCAAAACCAAACAAACACACAAACAAACAAAAACCCCCACACCAACTCTTTGCTCTTTTATTTCACAGTAAAGTGACAAACAGATTTTATCACTGTTTTTTAAGGGATAAAATCCCCAATACTGTATTCAATAAGTGGGAAGAAAACAAAACAAAACCAAACCAAAAAACTCCCTCAAAAACAATAACAACAAAACCACCAAGCAACAACCAAAACGAAGGAACAAAACAAAACCACAAAACCCCGACCAAAAACAAACGATCAAACAAACAAAAAACAAACCACCAACTCTCTGCTCTTTTATTTCACAGTAAAGTGATACACAGCTGTCACAGTTTGTTAATCTTGGGCAGAAAGGGAAATGTGGTTTCCCGGAAAAGGTAAGAGGAATCAATGGTGGTCTTTTTTTTTTTTTTTTTTCCTTTCCTTGTCTTTCTCTGCCACCTAGTGGCTGCAAAGAACGGGGCTCTCACTTCACACTGAACAAGCTATGAATTCATGTTACTGACTACATTTCTCTGACACTCCCTAAAAACGTCTTGCTTCTTTCACATACTTTAAGGTCACTGGTGCCCAAATCTTTGTGCAGCACAATGGGATCCCTGATCTACTAGTCTGTGGGTGATATAAAAAAAATAAATGGATTAAATGATACTTACCTGCAACTAATGTTTTTTTCTTCTCACAAAACTGTAGCTCAAAATATTTTATAAAACAGCTAGAAAAATCATTCAAAGGTGTTTTAGCATGTCCAAAGGCCTCCAAGATACAGTTTACCTGCAAGACAATGATAAGGATATAGTAAGAGAAATTAAACAGGAAGGTATTACAATAAACATCAATGAGGTTCGTTTGTGATCAACAACTGGGAAGGAAAGAAAAGATTTTTTTTTTCAGCTTGGAATTTAGCAAATTCCTTGAAAGAGTCTTTTTTTTTTTTTAAACAAGTGAATAAGATGGAGCAGAAGAAAACAAAAAAAAAAAAAGAGAAAAAAAGAAGAAAAGAAAAACTGCTGTCAGAATAATGAAAGTTGCAAACAAAAGGGGGTGACAATGGCTCACATATGAGTGGCAGCCTTATTGGTAGTTCAGACAGAAGTAGCTGGAGCCATATCCACAGAGTTGGCATATGACTTAGCAAAAATATTGCCATCTTTGAAGGCAGCTATGCTTGTACTATTATAGTTAGTCGATACTAATAACCAACCAAAAGAATTTATAAGCCTTATAAAATGTCAGAAATGGCATAAATTATTTATTTCAAATAGAATTACTTCAACATTATACTAGTGAAAACCTCTCATTAATGCATTTCCATGTCACATCTTTATGGTTGCAAGAATTAAAGAGCAGTTACAAAACCAAAACCACATTAAATATGCCATCTCTAGTCTACATTTTTGCTGTATTTAGGTTTTTTTGTATATAATTAGTTTCCTCCATCCCATGCTGAAAGATTCCCTTCATCGTATCCCTTTTTTGCATTCTAAGAAATCGATTGCAGTGTGGCCCAAATACACTGTTCTGATCTAATAGTGTTTTGCTGAATCTAGATGACCTAGTTGAGGTGAGGGAGGAAAAGGGTTGTGGAGTGGCACAGATTACCTGTGGTTCCAAGCACAAAGAAGAAGCTCTAAAAACTAAGCCGTTCAGGATTACTAACTAAAACCAGCTATTTGTGCAGTAGGTGGCAGCAGAAAACTAGCCAGCATAGTTTTGGTTCTACTTCAGAGGTGCTGCTGGGGATGTCTTTTCTCATTGGGCTAATTCAGCACTTGGTTTAACCCATGCAGCTTTATTAAATTTAATGGTGCTATGGATAACTGCAATAGGAATGAATCCAAGCCACAGTGTTCATTAAAGCACGTTAAAAGGCAACTAAACCAGAATCTCCACTTGATTTCCCACTACTGGGATCTGATACATCTACCTTTGCTGTCTGAAGTCAGGTGTCCTAAGTTAGAAGGGATCTTTCTGTAACAAAGAAGGTAACTCATTTTTCCTAGTGTGTGATGATGCCCTTCTGCCTGCACTGACTAGGAGTCATTGACAGATACAGTTGCTAAACTAGACAAGACTAGGAGTAAGACTCTAACCTCAACGGTAGGTGGCACGATAAGGTTCACATTCAGGCATCAAACACCTCTTCTTTTGCAGAATAGGGTGGACATACTGTTGTGAATGGTCCCTGGCACATGCTGTCCTCTCAACTGTGGCCAGAGGACCTGCTGAGCATTTGAACTGTGTCAGGGAGCAGGATAACAACTGCATGTTAGCAACTCAGTTTACTACTTAGATGTAGTAGTACTTAGAGTAGGTTAAATAAGCCCACAAACATAACTAATGTTTAGATGGAGAACATTAGGTCTGAACAGTTTCCTCACATACTACTTCTGAACGTGTTCCTGTGTGATCTGGTACAGGTCTTTCTGGACTGAATCATGCATAATTCAGGAAGAATGTATTTTAAATTATGATTTAAAGAAACAGAAAAAACAATGCAATAAAAGATTCTAGAGTTCTGTTGGGTATCATGCATACGGAAAATAAAAGCTGAAAAAAAATACAGTACCTTGGGCTGAGAAGTGCTGTAGAGGAAGGTCACCAGAACAGCTGAAAGAGCCTAAACTTTTTTTTTATTTTGAAGTGTGAAACTCAGAACTAAGCTATGACAATGCAGGCTGTGCTAAAACATTCTGTGTAAATATCTCTCTGAACTGAGATTCCCTGATGACAAGTTTCATCGGGGAAGACAATTTTAAAAGAGAATTGAATTAGCAACCTTTGTAGTAGTGTCACAGCTGTAACAATGGATTACCAGTTCAGTTTATTTGCATTTACAATGTACTAGCAAGAAGACAAATTCATGTGATATGTGAGGCAGGTCCTCATCATTTCCTGATAATGCACTGGGTAGAATTTGGTTCTGCTGTGGGAATTAAATATGACTGAGCAAATATTGAGAACTGTTGCCTATTTCAATTACTTTATTTATTGTGTTTAGTACACAAGACTGGGCCATATAACTTTGCTCAGTCCTGTCAGTCTTACTCCAACTTTACAATTTCTCTCTACTCTACTATTACTTCAGATGCCTCAGCACTTCTTAAACTGTCCACAGAAGCACCAATACAACCATACAGATAAATTTATGTACTTACTGAAACACTGCTTTCCAAAGTCATCGAAACACACAGAAACAAATCTGACCTTCATTTTTCTGATTCCTTTCATCTCATCAATGTGAGTTTAATCATATTCCCATTCAGGTCAGTTTAGGGAAAGAAATCTTTAATTTCAATGATGAAAACAAACCATTTATGAACTTCTGCAGAACAGGTATCTTTTTCCTTACAGTTTAAATGTCTTTGCCTATACAAAAGACTTGATTTTTCCTTTGTTCTACTCAGTCATCAGAATGCTACTTACATGTTTTATCTTTGTATCAAAGGTATTTCTGCTTGAGCTGGCTCTGCAAGTGAGGTGCTTCACTATCTGTTTGCAAGCTTCAGTTTTCCCAGAACCACTTTCTCCACTGCAAGATGATAGGCAAGAAAGAGAGGAGGGAATCATTGTTTTCAGATTTTGCATGTTATTTACAGTCTCTGCTAGCTCTGTTTGAATGGATTTAAAATACCTGAGTCAAATTTTCATTTAAAAAAACCCAGAAAGTCTGTGGATAGCAAATAGTAAGGAACAGAATGTAAGAGATAAACTGGATGACTGTCTATGTTATGAAGGTTGTCAGAGCTGTCAGGCTGTACTGCCTCATACCACAAACTAAGCCAATCAAATTTAAAGCTTATGAGCTATTTTGAAGTTATTTATAGAAAAGATTTTATCTCCTCCTTTAACTTCTGTCCAGCAAGGATCTGCTTATGTAGTCTGGTTCTCTCTGTAAATGGGGAAATACTACTGTAGTAATGATGAGAGTCAGAAGGAAAAGTGTAGAATACAATAGGAAGAAGGGGAAGGAAATAGGAAAGGAACAGGAAGAAAGAGAAAAAGATGATTGATTTTACAACCTGCCCAATTTCTGCAGTGCAATACACTCTGATTTCAGTGATCCTGTTTCACTTAATTTCTTGTTCATGATGTGGAATAAATATTCCAAAGAATGAGAATCTCTGAATGGGAAAATGAGCAATGAAAATAAAATAAAAGGCAATATGAACAATGATGGTAGGAAGAAACAACAAAAAAGTGGAGGGGAGGAGAGAAGTAAAATTATTGGCACACTTTAAGCACAGAGAATGAAGGAAAAGAAAAACAGGAGACAAAAAGGATGAAGTTAGTGAAGCCTAATTAAAACCATGTAAGAATTTCTTACTTGAGTTTTAAGAAGTGGTTTTCTTTACATACAAACAAACCAAACAAAATGTAACTTGATGCTTCTCCTTCATTTATCTGCTTGATCAAATTTAAAAGGGCTGTTTCTGCAACAGCCAGTTAATTTTTTCCAGAAGTACAATGGCCAAGCTATCTGGTCAGTCTGCTATCTGCACAGTTCTAGTTTCTGAAAATGAAAGTAACAAAATAAAATGTCTGACCATCCAGTTCCAAAACCCTGCCATAGGCAGGGACACCTCCTACTATAACAGGTCACTCAAGGCCTCATCTACCTAGCCCTGAACACCTTCAGGGAGGGAGCAGTAAACTACCCAGTAATTTGGCCAAAAGCTTTCCTGTTGTAAAACACTCAGTTTCAGTGAGTCAACACTTGATTAGACGAAACTACTGAAAAACTACAACTAAATAAACCTTGTAACACAGTAATCCCACAGAAGAAATTAAGGTTGTACGCTTCAGAAGACAAGAAAGTAAGTAAAGCGTAAAAAGACAAGGGTCAGAAGACTGATACAAACTATTCTGAGAGCTTGAAATGGGTTCCATTCTCCCCATGTCCCTTTTTTTAACTAATTCAGTAGCAAAGACTTCAGCTGATGTTTAGCAGAACAGGCAGAAGCAGGAAAAGACCAAAGCAACAAAGAAAAAACATACAGACAACATTAAAATTGAAGGTAAAAACAAATCCTCACACAGTTTAAATGGGACTTCACGAAAATTCTGCAAAAGTTAATTTCTGGAAACTAAGATTCTAAAGTGTCTTCTTGAAAACATGATGTTCTATGTGTTTTTACTAGGAAACAAAAAGTTTTGACACATAAGGCTTGACACCGGGTTTGCAGAGGATTCCCTTCCACTAGCTGTTTGTAATGTTATACTAAGGGCCCTATCTCAAATCTCTATTAAATCTGTATTCATAGAATCACAGTAACAACTATTCCCTGATATCAAAGACATTTATTAAGTACAATATTATTTTTGTACCACTACACAATACTTGACAGTCAGCTGTTTTCTTGAAGAAAGTAATTATTGGGAACTTCACAAAGGTATTTAATCAATTAGCAATGTCCCAAGTTCCTGTTTTGCAGAAAATGATGGAAACACTGCCTTAGGATGCTTCCTATTTTTATCAAAATTATTGTACCTAAACAAGAGTTAATATTTATGAGTAAATAATACGAATACACAGTAATTATTTCCTAATATTGCCTGTACCTCTGCTTAAATGTACTACTACTTGATGGATAAATAACTACTCTGTTATGATTAGGTTATAAAAATGTTACCATTTGTTTCAATTAGTCAGTCAGTTCCACACCTAATTTACACATCTGTAATCTAGAAACCTAACAACTATGGTTTTTATAGACTCTGTTTTTAAAATAAACATTTAATTGCAATATTCAAACGCATTTGAAGACTTAATATGCAGAACTTCAAATATTCACAAGATTTTGTGTCCACATAGACAGAATGCAATATAAATGGACACATATGATTGCATTTGTGTCACATTAACTCCTGTAACTCTAAATCAGAATTATTAGCTGCTTTTGAGTATCATATCCTCTCCATTTTATAGTATTCAATTTTCTTATAATTAAAGGCAATTCAAGAGCAATTATAGGATTTATCAAATGGATCAGTCTTTATTCATGGACAGATCAAAATCAGCCTATTTTCTTTTTTTCAGCCTCCCTCCTCCCATGAAGTTCTGCAAACCCTTGCCGATATTTCAGCCAACAGCAATTCTCAAAGTGGCAAGACTGAGCACCAATTTTCTTTGACCGACTACATTAGATTTTGCAATCAAAAGTTCCAAGAGAACTCAAATTTTCATCATTTGAAACCCAACATGTTCAGATGAAAACATTTCACTGGAGATTTCTAACATATTTACTAACAATCTTAAAGCTTTTTATCATGAAAATAACACTTGAATAAAGAAACTGGTTAAAATCCATTTAGAAGCTGGAGAACTAAGCAAGCTAATTAATAAGCTCATGGCCACACAAACACGTGAGACAGAGTGGAAACTCCAGTAGAGAGGTCCCAACTCAGAGATTTATAATTCAGTAAAGGACTTCCCATTTTTATTGTCATTAGATTCTATTTCTAATCCTGACCTGTGTAATACCAGCAAACATACACAGCAGTTTCTAATTCTTTACCGTTAACTCTTTGTTACTAATTAGATGCAGCTAGATGGAGTGGCAATTCCCCTAGAGAATTTATGAGTTTGAGATGTAATTAAACCTTCTTCACTTCTATTTTGCTCTAATGTATGATACAGAGATGAGTACACAGAAATAAATAAGTTGGAGGAAAAAAAATAATTGAAATCTCGACTGTCGAGTCCTGAGGGAAAGAGCTGAAAGGCAGCAGTTACAAATTAGTTAATAGAAAGATAAATTTTCACCTGAGGATAAAGCACTGGGGACGCTGCTCCTGGAATAGCATGTGGTAAGCTCTTTCAGCACAGGAAAATATATGCGGGGGAAGTGCGGAACACAACTTTACAGAGTTACTTAAATAAAGCTGGGTGACCTGAAAAATTGTAGAAAATTGACTTGATCAATATGTGTCAAGCTAATTATGTTTCACTCCTATAATCCTGGCTCTTTTGCAAAGCTCTCTAAATGTTAAGAACAGAATCTCTGTATGGATATCAATGATAACATTACACTATCTATGAAGATTTTAATAGAGAAAGCCATCTGTGAGCACAGAAGTTCTAATTAACATATAAAATGAAAGTTAACTAGAGGACTCCACAATACTGGATTGTTCACTGGGTAAAAGGAAATCTGGCAAGTTACTTTTTTATACCTGTGTAGTTTTTCAATGTCTTAAATATCTTACACACAAATAAATATGTTAATTCCATCAGAAATGGAAAGCGAAATCAAAGGCTTAAGTGTGAAACTATTTGATTTGTTACATGACAGAGCAGTCTTACAAATGCTGTCTTTGCAGTATAGAACAATTTCTGTGATGCACTTAGCTGGCAACATGTACTGTCCTTAAAGCTTACACAGGAGTGGAACCAATCATCTGCTACTGAAACCTCACATTTTTCTGAAGATATTCTGACCTTCTTTCAGCTATTATCAAATAAATTTTAGAAAACTTTAGATGGTCTGCTACAATCTGAAATTCCATTCTTTCAGAATACATAAGTATCATGAAGAAAACATGTTGCAAGTGCTTTGTAAGTCTGCGTGCCTTTCTAATAGACAAACCTCAATGTATTTGCCCTAATCCAACACAAGCAAATTCTGCACAAATGTAATAAAGCAACATGACTGTAGTAAAGTTACTATGATACCTTCAAAATGGTGTCTGCATGTTCCCAGTAGTGCTACTACAGTGTATTTCTGTGTAAAAATGTATTAATTCATATAGTAATTACATATGGAGTGTATATCAGTGTCCATTAATTTGTGATTATTTATATTCTCTTACAGTGAATAACTGCTTATAAAAAGATTCATTTTTTTAGTATTCTGTTGGTGGGAGTTCAGAGTAAGATAACAAAATAAAGATTGTGAAAAGTTATGAAAAGTGGTTTTTTTTAAAAAAAAAAAAAAAGAGAGAGAAAAAAACTCTAAAGTGGTGTTCTCATTAAAAAATGTGCAACAATCTTTTAATTCCTTCATCCTGGTTTTAAAAATAGCATCACTCACAATATATCTTTGCATTCTTTTTTTTGACAGCTAACAAACCACATGCCTGAATCAAAAAAGCTAACAAGCCACACCACCTAACATGTCAGTCTCTACTGAGGAACTGACTTAGTGATCTTTTATTAATTTTAACAAACAATATCAGCTAAAACTGCTGCAGTGTACTCCAGCATTTCAAAAACAGAGAAAGCAAAGCTAATTAACAATTTTTTTTTTCCTTTTTTTACCGTCTGTGAAATACCTGCATAGCACACACTACCACGGAGACATAACGGTAGCGTAAAAGCAAAGATCATCCAAAGTGACTCAAACAAGACAGTGTCTCATGCAAAACTTGCTAAAATAGATCTATCACAGAGAGGTCAAGAGAAGATGCAGCAAACATTCAGGCAACATTTTAAAATACAAATCTACCACCTAAATTATTTTCCTTTACAGTTCTCTATTGGTGCACAAAATTACATATCAAATGTAAAATACACAGTGATAGGAAAAAACACCTTAGTCAAAACCCTTTGGGGTGACGGATGATTTCCATTCCTCGGAACTAAATTTAGACTTCCAGCTTGGAAATTGTGGCTCCTGCCACTGAATGTCACAGCACTTTTTTGCTGCAAATTTACCACTGATACACATGAATCCCTGTGACACAGCAAACAGCCACAGGCTACAGTTCACTTGCCAAATTTTGAACTGCACAGAACTCTTGTAAGGTAAGTAAACATACATGAACACTCTGTAACACAACAGAGGTACTGATCTGTGCAGCTGTATGATCTTAGTGAATCAACAAGAAAATAGGAGAGGAAAATAATTTAACAGCTGCACTAACACTATGTTTATAAAATAGCTGAGAGTGAAGGAGAAATCAAATCATCCAAATTTATGTTACTCTCACTGATCTATGAAGTGCATTTAAGTCAGTGTCAGTGCCTGTGAACGGAATTGATAATCCCCTTGTAAATGGGTTCAAGGAGAAACATCTGAAACATCTCAGTGGCCTTGTACACATGACTGCACACATGGGCTCAGGTGCCCATTGCGTGTGCACTGCCTGTGCCCAACGCAAGCCACCTCCACATGACTGCCCCAGTGCAGTGATAAGCTCATGCCGAGCACGGAGCACTCCCTGCCTCTAGAGTGTCTGAACTGAGCGGCCTACTGTGGAGCACAGACACTGAGCCTTTCTGCACAGTTCAAGGTTATCTCCACAATTATATTTTAGGCAAGGAAGGCTGAGAGTTCAAGCAACCACTGCATGAACTTTTGCAAGTTCAGGTGTGGCAGAATCTTGCAAGGTCATATTACGCATCAGAAACTACTTTTAAACAAGTGGAAGTGCTACTGCTCATACAAAACATTATCAAAGTGGATGTTTTACAGATAACACACAGCAAAAACAGTGGTATTTTGAAAGAGATTTTAAACATTTGCTAAACCATTAAAATTAAGATGCTCCCCACATAAAAAAGGACATGTATATTAATTAATATTAGGGCTTTGGCCTCACAAATGAACTGTATGAATCCACTGAACCATTCAACGTCTAAAAGAGAGAATACTTACCATGGTAGAATAAATAGGGAGTTCTTTAAATGGATTAACAAGCAACAGTATATCACCAATATAAGTCTGAAAAAAAGAAGATATAACTGTTTTATTAAGTAATAAATTAAATCTTTAAGGAGGTTAATGATTTTCTTCCAAAAAATGACATTTGGCAAAGCCTCAACATATTAAACAATTTGCAAATTCAGAGCCTTTAACTTCATGTTTAGATCACGAGCTAATTTGCAATTCAGCCAGCATTAATTATTCTTTATGTAATAAAGATGAGTTTTTACTAATGGAAAATTATGCATCGAAGAATTGCACTGCATACATTACTGGTATATTATTTTAAAGTTTATTAGTAATTTGCAATTTGTTAAACTACAAGAAACTGACATACCTACCAGATAAACAAGTTCCTCAAGCAACTTTTACTAAACAGACCATAGAATCATAGAATCATAGAATGGTAGGGTTGGAAGGGACCTCAAGGATCATCTAGTTCCAACCCCTTGCCATAGGCAGAGACATCTCCCACTAGTACAGGTTACTCAAGGCCTCATCCAATCTGGCCTTGAACACCTCCAGGGAGGGAGCAGCCACAACCTCCCTGGACAGCCTGTTCCAGTGTCTCGCCACCCTCATTGTAAAGAACTTCCTCCTAACATCCAGTCTAAATCTCCCCTCTGCCAGTTTAAACCCATTGCACCTTGTCCTGTCATTGCAAGACCTTGTAAACAGTCCCTCCCCAGCCTTCCTGTAGGCTTAGATGACATAGTTTACAAATACTATATTGATTACCCAGAACTGATACTTTAAAATATGTGGCTTGTGAGATAAAACAGAGCAATGTATGTAATACATACACAACAGAGTATGTATGTGATACATACACAAATACTTATGCATGTGTATGTGTATATGAACATATGTACTTGCATATAGAAAATAAACCCTGACTATATTAAAAGTAGTAAAGCATCTACTGATTGAAAAAGTTGCCAAGATTTTATTATTTTGTATTTAAACACTCACTTGTGAATATATACTGAGGTATAAGAATGTAGGTCACCCTTGCTGCTATACTTCTCATTCCACATAAGTAGCTGCACTGTATTATGCTTTTAGAATGCAAACAGGCCACACCTCTGTCACTGAAGGGATCAGACATCAAACTGCATTGTAATACCAGTCATGCTGACTTTTTCAAATTGAAGTGTTTTGAATTGTGAAGGCAGAAAATATTGTTGTTCATAGTAAATCATAGTGCATACCCTGGAGCATGGCACAGCCCCTGAGGAGGAGCCCTTCCTCCATGTCCCCTCCCAGTTACCCTGCTCCATTCCAACTCTTGCATATAGGGCTGCTGGTCCTTCCTGCTGTAGCCATATCCAGCACGGTGTCACCAGGCGTGGAGTCCATCCCTTCATCTCCCCAGCCCCACTAGAATATATGGCATCAGTCACTCCTGCCTATCCATGCCTGCTGAGATGGCCATGTGTGGGGTTTCAGGCACTGGAACAGGTTGCCCAGGAAGATGGTGGAGTCACCATCCCTGGAGGGTTCAAGAAACACATGGACATGGCACCTGAGGACATAGTTTAATGGCATGGTGGTCTTAGGTTGATGATTGGACTCAATAATCTTAGAGGTCTTTTCCAACTGAAACAATTCTATGATTCTATGAAACACACTATTTTTCTTTTGAAATGCAATCATTTCCTCTCTTGCACCCACCTTGACTTCACTTGAGTTTTCCTAGAATGAAACTTTGCAGAACACGAAACTGGAAGAGTTTGGTGCTGAGGTGGATTTTGGTTTGGAATTTGACTCCAGGGACTTTTTCTTCTAACTCTGAGAACCAAACCATCCAAAGATGTAAAGGTTTTCAGCATTGATGCTGTCACTCTTTCAAAGCACAAGAATTGCTATTTCCACTAAGCTGAAGAGAATGCTAGAGTAAGGTATGAGATCGTCTTAAGTGAAATCTTCAGCATTTAAAAATAAAAGGCTTCCCTTTTATAACTATGAAGTATTTGAGGATGCTCCTGAATTCAGCTGCACTGATCTGTGTGGCATCTTTAGAAGTGAAATCATAGAATCAAAGAATCTCAGGGTTTGGAAAGGACCTCCAGGGATCATCTAGTACAACCTATCTGTCAAAGCACAATCGCCTAGGACAGGCTGCACAGGAACACATCCAGGTGAATTTTGAAAGTCTCCAGAGGAGACTCCACAACCTCTTTGGGCATCCTGTTCCAGTGCCCCATCACCCTCACCATAAAGCATCATCTCATGGTGAGGTGGAACCTCTTGTGTTCTAGCTTGTATCCATTGTTCCTTGTCCTGTCTCTGGCCACCACTGAAGAGAGATCAGCACCTTCATCTTGATGCCCACACTGCTAAGACTCCCTCTCAGCCTTTTCTTCAAGACTAAACAGTTCCAGTTCTCTCAGTCTTTCTTTATAGGAGATCTGTTTAAGTCTCACAATACTCATCATTAAATAGAATTTGATTCAAGATCCTAAAGCTCAGAATCTTTCTTACCATTGAATACCAGAACTGAAGTTTCTATAATTTGAAAGGTAATCACCATAACATGCCAATTCCCTATAGTCTTTTAGTTTAAATAGTGAAATCCATCTATATGTTTAAAAACAATTTGCAGGGTTCATATTAACATACCAATATCCAGTAAGTTAGAAATAAGTTATGAATAAGATATGAACAGAGATACAAAATTTTGCAAGTGCCTATTTCCCCCAAACATAATCTATGCCTAACCAGATGCCTCATAAGTTTATTATGGCATGACTAGGAAAACCTGCTTAAAAAAATTTATTTCATTTGGTATCTGGATGATTAACATTACAATACAGAGAATAATTTCTGTGATACACAGAGAGATAATAGTATATTAGATCTCCTATGCTGAATTCTAAGCTTTTAAAATCTAAATGTATTTTGAATTTGTGGTAACCATAAAATAAAACTGCCTAGCATTAAAGATAGAAGGATCCTTAGGTGGTTTGAGAAGGAAGATTATATGCACCCATCAGATTTTATCAATACACTTTGTCTGTAAAATAAACACAAATAAATTGTATTCAAAACTATCCAAAGTGTCATGACATATTTTACTTCTGCTTTTCCTTTATAAACTTGAGAAGCTACAGGGTTTATACACAGATATGTCCTGATCTGTTTAATACTAAGATTCTGGAGCAGGTTACTGTCTGGTAATCATGACAGTTTTCCCTTTTNTTTTGTTATTCTGGCAATTTTTCCTTTTTTTTTTTTTTTTTTTTTCCCTATTCTCTCAATTGCTCTTTTTTGAAAGCTTATTGTTGATAGGTGAATAGCAACTCACATATATCTGATTATTGTTGAAACGCTTCTGAATCTCATAAAGCAGGCTGCTGTCTGTCAGCTCACTCAGGGAAGCCAGGTCATCATTTGGAGCTGGAGGCATTAGCTTGATCTAGAAAACACAAATCAGAGAAATATAGTAACTTCACAACCAGCCATTTTGTACCACAATGCTCTAAACTATAAAGTCAAATCACTAGAAGTTATGGGGAAAAAAGCATTAAAAAATTGGAAAGTTGTCCTTAACACCTTCCAAACAATTACATATCATTAATCTTAAGCAAGAGAAAAATGTAAAAAGCTATTATCAGAGAATTAAGGTGCATGCTTGAATGAGTCTGATCGTGTTTTAAGAACATAGTCCTCTACTGAAGTGCTATTTGCTATCCCTGAACCCATAAAGACTCCCAGCTCAAATACAGTTCTACCACTATCTTTATACAATGTCTATGGTGGAAGAAATCAAGACTATAAAAGTTAGTGCACTTATAAACTAATTATTGCCTAGTATTTTACAACTCTCTCATACTTCTCTTCAACATACAGGATATAAAATTCTATTCTCTTTTCTCCTGTAAAATAGAAGTAAGTTAATAAGAAGTAGGAATCATATTATCAAGGAGACCAGAAGAAAAGCAGCTGCTTTAGACAAAACTGATGAATGAAATGAGCTTAAGATTTCTGAGATTTTGGAGGCATAATATAGGCTCTGCAAAGCAAAGTAAATGCTAACGAAGCAACAACAAGAAAATCCAAAATACAGAATAGGAGACAGAGGAAAAGAAAAAACGGAAACTAATTAAAAAGACAAATACAAACAGATACATTAAGCAGTGTTATTAATTATGATCTGCACTCCAAATGCAGGTTGATTCCTTTTTTATGTCAATCCGAACCTGAATTTTATGCACATAGAATCGGAAAATTGTTATGTGAACAATGGCAGAATTGCCTGAATTGTTTGTCCAGAGTTTACTAATATACTCTATGTCTTTTTTGAAGATGGGCAATGAAGCTTCCTTGTTCTATCGCTCCACTTAATATGAAAGCTCAGAAGAAATGCAGACACTAACCTTTCTTGGAGAACCTGCCTACAGGAACATATGTCCTGTTTTTCCAAACTGGAAAAACATGGACTTGATGGATGGACCACTCGCTGGATAAGGAATTGGCTGGATGGTCGAACCCAGAGAGTGGTGATCAACGGCACAATGTCCACCTGGAGACCAGTGACAAGTGGTGTCCCTCAGGGGTCAGTACTGGGACCAGTGCTGTTTAACATCTTTGTCAGTGACATGGACAGAGGAATGGAGTGCACCCTCAGCAAGTTTGCAGATGACACCAAGCTGTGTGGCACAGTCGACTTGCTAGAGGGCAGGGATGCCATCCAGAGGGACCTGGACAGGCTGGAGAGGTGGGCCCAGGCCAACCTCATGAAATTCAATAAGGCCAAGTGTAAGGTCCTGCACCTGGGTAGGCACAATCCCAAGCACAAATACAGGCTGGGTGGTGAATGGCTGGAGAGCAGCCCTGAGGAAAAGGACCTGGGAGTCTGGGT
>VWZE01017313.1:31572-51115 GCA_013396675.1 Eubucco bourcierii | reverse complement strand
GGTGAGTTTGGAGGATCGGCCAGGGGGATTAGAAGGAGAGTGGTTGGTGGGGTTATTCAGCAGAGAGAAGGCAAGAAGCTAGAGAGACTAAGAAACTGTCCAAGCCTGTAAGACTCTGTGTTATCCATGTTTTGTGTTCTTATTCTTATACATCTCAGCAAGCCTGTGGCTGAAGCAGACATCACCACTGTTTGCTTTTCACAGTCTATAATATAATTTTCTCCATTAAAATATTCCAATTAACTTCAAACATGCACAACATGGAAGAGATGTTGGCTGCAGTCACCCAGCTAGCTGTCCCTCTGGGATAGGATACTGATATGACACACTGCCTCTGTCTAATACATCATTTTAGCAGCTCATATTGCACGAAAGACCTTTGGTGTTGGTGTTGGTGTTGCAGACATAAGCCTCCCAGAATACTCCTGTTGTGTTTTAAGGAATTGCATCCTGCAGATCCATCTTGTTTTATCAGCACTGCTTTTGGAACAACATGCATTAACACATCCCTCTGCTTCTCTCTGAGGCAGCTTGGGAGTTGAACCTGTTGATAGAGATACTATCAAGCAGCCTCCCCGCTGCATCGCCGATACTATCCTCAGCAAATCACTGATCCTGAAAATCTTCATGTCAGCGATTATTATCATCAGTGGAACCCTCTTTGTCTTCTGGAAAGAGGTGAGGAAAAACTGCCATCATGCCTTGTTTTCATTAGGCAGTTTCTGAAGGATGTTTTGAAATGCATCCAGTGGGGCAGGATTAGTGTGGGAGAAGGGTTAAGGAACCTGGGTCAGCTTCTAGCTCCACTTTTTGCCTTCCTGTGTTGCCTCTAATTTGGAGGTTCCTATCAGGAATGAGAAAACTTTTACTTCATATTACTTTATAATCAATGGTTTAAAGTGCTTTTCACCTCCAGCCTTCTATGTAAGTAGACAATTCTAAATACATTAGTGCTATGGATTGCTGTTGGTAAACAGTGATTTCTACTATAATTGCTTAAGTAATTTAGCTTAGAATATTCTTTATTTAAATGCCAAATCAGTTTAAGAATTTACAGCTCCATTGATAGAATGATAAACTCAAGTAGCAGAGAGAAATTAATACTACCTGTAACAGTTTGAACTAGATTTATCCTTTTGTTTTAGTAAGCTTTGATTTGACTGAGAAATTAATGCTACCTATAACAGCTGGAACTAGATTTACTCTTTTGTTTTAGTAAGCTTTGGTTTGACTGAGAAATTAATGCTGCCTATAACAGCTGGAACTAGATTTATGCTTTTGTTTTAGTAAGCTTTGATTTGACTGAGAAATTAATGCTGCCTGTAATACCTAGAACTAGATTTATTCTTTTGTTTTAGTAAGCTTTGATTTGACTGGGAAATTAATGCTGCCTGTAATACCTAGAACTAGATTTATTCTTNGCACTAGATTTATTCTTTTGTTTTAATAAGCTTTGACTTGACTGAGAAATTAATGCTGCCTGTAACAGCTGGAACTAGATTTATTCTTTTGTTTTAGTAAGCTTTGGTTTGACTGGGGTCATTAAAGGGACCATTTAATGGACATGTTTTTGCAAGGCTTAACTAACCTCTGAATTTTCGCATCTGCTTTTAGAATCCCAAAAGTGTCATCACTCCTCGAACCACCACCATGACTTTCACCTGTTTTGTGTTTTTTGACCTCTTCAATGCCCTGACTTGCCGCTCTCAGGTGAGGTTACTCTGTCAGCAAAATGCAGTGAGGGTGGTGAGGCACTGGAACGGGTTGCCCAGGGAGGTTGTGGCTGCTCCCTCCCTGGAGGGGTTGAAGGCCAGGTTGGATGAGGCCTTGAGTAACCTGTACTAGTGGGAGGTGTCCCTGCCTATGGCAGGGGGTTGGGAACTAGAAGATCTTTGAGGTCCCTTCCAACCTTACCATTCTATGAAACTGGCAGAGGGGAGATTGAAACTGGATGTTAGGAGGAAGCACTTTGCAGTGAGGGTGGTGAGGCACTGGAACAGGTTGCCCAGGGAGGTTGTGGCTGCTCCCTCCCTGGAGGTGTTCAAGGCCAGGTTGGAAGAGGCCTTGAGTGAGCTGTGCTAGTGGGAGGTGTCCCTGTCCACAGCAGGGGATTGGAACTAGATGACCCTTGAGGTCCCCTCCAACCTTACCATTCTATGATTCTATAAAGTGAACACTAGTATTTTATGTGGGAAGGTTTAATGTCACTTAAAGCAGCAGGATTTTAATCATCTTTTTTAAGTAAAATTATTCATTGTAGTTTGACTGCAGTTACCCTTTCAATTATGTAGCTCTGCCTCATGTCACTTTACAAAGCAATCAAGTTTACATGCAACGAAAATGCAACATTTAAGTACCAGCAGGAGATTGGGAAATGTTACATTTATCTTTTTTTTCTTTTCCTTTTTATTGTTTGGTTATTGGTTTGGGTTTTGTTTTGGTTTTTTTCCCCTTCTCTAGACAAAGTTGATATTTGAAATAGGCTTCTTTCGAAACCGCATGTTCTTGTATTCTGTGCTGGGCTCCTTTTTGGGCCAGCTGGCTGTTATATACATCCCTCCACTACAAAAGATCTTCCAGACAGAGAATTTAGGAGCACTAGGTAAGTTGCAAAATTACTAATGTGTTGTAGTTTTTGTTTGTTTTGATGTTAAAGCTCCTTTAAAAGGCAGATGTGATTGCCACACCATTCCATGCTGGCTCCCACAGATTGCTGGGAGGGGAAATCAATCAAAGCTCTTACACCTGTATCCAGACACAGCTATACACAAGTAGTGATAGCATTTAATTATCTCATCTCAGCCTAGGTTTGGAGTTTTGATTTACTGCACACGAACACATATACATAGAGGCATGCCAGGGTTTTACATGAGCTCTGTATGATGGTATTTCTCCACATAAATCTACCTAGGATCATTATGCAGTCATTCCATTTTGGAAGGGCAGGGTCAATGTTTCCCAGCTGAAGTGCAATGTATATTTTACCATTTGAGTCTGCCTAAGCAAGCTCTGCCATAGTATATCACTTTGCATCTGCACTAAACATGTTAGAAGCAGGGTTCAGTGATCACAAATGATTAACCTAGAGGTTTCACACAGAACCCAAGCATGGCAGGGACTGGAAGGGGCCTTTGGAGATGATCTAATCTAATGCTATTGCTAAAGTGGGGTCACCCAGAGGAAGTTGCCCAGGATCACAATGTCCAGGTGGGTCTCCAGAGGAGACTCCACAACCTCCCTGGGCAGCCTGCTCTTGGGTGGAACTTTATGGGTGCCATTTGTGCCCTTTGTTCTGTCACTGAGTACCACTGAAGAGAGTCTGGCCCTATCCTCTTGTTCCCAGCCCTTTAGGTACTGATTGGCATTGAGAAGATCTCAGTCTTCTCCAGGCTGAACACTCTCAGGTCTCTCAGCCTTTCCTCCTTAGAGATGCTCCAATCCCCTCAGCACCTTTGTTACCCTCTTTTGGACTCCCTTGTCTCGCTTGAACTGAGAAGCCCGGACCTGGAGCCAGTACTAACTGGCTTCCTATCCCACCTGTTCCTTCTCTACCACAGACACTTCTGTAACTCTACAGCTAGCAACCCACAGCCACCCATCTATGAAGTTACACTAGCATAAATACTCAAAGCAGGAAGCCCTTAGCTGGGAGCTCCTGCCTAGCACAACACACAGCTGTCCCATGCTCACCTTTGTTCTGTCCCCTTTCTGCAGACCTACTGTTTCTCACTGGACTGGCTTCCTCAGTTTTCATTGTCTCTGAGCTTGTCAAACTCTGTGAGAAACGCTGCTGCCCACCCAAGCACACAAAACGATGTCATACCTGAGGCAGGCTTCCTCTGAAGACATACTTGGCTTGGAGCTGTGATGTTGGAGAGCTCAAAGGCACCATTCTCTGATGCTGCACGTTGTTTCTGAGGCTACTCCACTGATCCTGTACCAGCAGCCCTTCTTATGCCAGAGTTTGTTCCTTCTACTTGCTCCACCTAAGCTGTTTGAGCTGTCTACAGAAGCATTCAGAGTGGCTCCTGATTCAAACCAGAGGCAGGTATATTTTTATAATGTTGCTCTACATGTCCAGAATGCTCTGACAGACCCAGAAAAAAATTAGTTTCACACTTGTACAGAAAAATCTCTCATGCATAAAATGAAATTTTATTTATTTACATGAAAATGATTTTTATTAATAAAATCTGTTTTGAAATGCTACTGAAAAGTACCTGAATGAAACTCTTGATTTAGACCCACCCTTTTATACTGAAGAGTGGAAAAGATCTGCCTTCACCAGCACTTCTTTTCCTATAGTCAGTCTACAGTGTCTCTAGATTCCCAGATACTCAGCAAGACTCTCAAGAAAAGGTAGGGAGCTGTCAGAGCAGACAGCTGAAGAGCCTACCTTCAGCTGTCAGCCTCTGCCAGACACTGCAGTGAGTTTCTGGTATCTATGTGACTAATGGGAGCAAAGCAGAAGGCTAATGGGATCTGATACACAGTAGTGGATGGATTTCATGGGGAAACAAGTGACTTTCACTGGTCTGTGAGAATGAAGATGACTCACCTAGCAGGGGTGTTAAGCTTTGCCGTTTGATCAACAGCTACATAAAAGTGATTGAGAGATGTTTAAGTCACACTAAAGCCCATTGCTGGCAAGTGCTTTCTGGAGATGTTGAGATGCATGGACTTCACAGAGGACCTTTCCAACCCAAACCACTCTATGAGTCTATGTGGAAGTAAAATGTACAGCAGACTTCCAATGTTACAGATAGAACCCCAATTGTTGGGGTTTTTTTTTAACAAGGTACCTGAGAGTATTCTCAATTAACTGTGGATGCTTCTTGGATGTTTGTTGTTTAAACCCTTTTACAACTTGATCTTTTACTTCAGTCTCAGGTGAGGCTACTAAAGAAGGTAGCTTCCCTATGGAACTTCTGCTGGAGGTATGGCATGTTCTTAGGAATAACATGGTTGGATGACTCCCAGTGGCTCTGTCCCATTAAGTTTAAAAAGCAGCAAGAAAATTTCTGCAGAAACATCTTAAGTGAAATGGACTAAAGTCTAGTGCAGTACTACAAACCTGGACGCTTTCTGTACATCTTGCAGCCCAGAGAGCAGGAAATGCACTGCTTTAGCTGGAGCACTGCAAATTAATAGCATTCTTCGTATGGAACCACGTGAGTTATTCTATCTTTACCTCTCTAAGATATCATTACAGTCTGCAAGCTTCACTGACTAATTTCATTCATGCAAATAAGTATGTGCAGCTGATGTATAAGAACCTTAATCAGTGTCTTGAGCAGTCTTTATATAGATGGGTACCAAGTCTCTGGGTCAGTAAGCAATGCTGTCAGTAACCACTTTGGTTTTAATTCTGTATGCAGACAGGATCTATCAGGCATGGTGATAAATTCATACTGAGCTGAAACTTAGAGAGGTCTAATGATTAAGCACCTACTGGCTTTTGCTGCCTTCCCCAGACAAAACCTTTCAGGCAATATTGGACCTAATTATTGTATAAGTATGAGGCTTAGCCTTTGTCCCAGATAATTAAGTAAATGTGAGGGGGAAAAAAATATTCTGTTCAAGGAACATCAGCATTCATGAGAGGGGGGGGGAAAAAAAAAAAAGAGGATTTTTCATGTTACTGTGATTCTTTTAATTATGATCATCATCATCCTCTTCAACGGGTTCTCGTAGACCTTCGCTCTGACGACATTTTCCAGCCATTTCCAAAAAAGCCTGAGCCTCAGGATCTACATCCAGGATACTCTTCTTACCTTTACCCTTCCAAAAAAAAAAAAAAAATTGTTGTGAATGAATAAATCCCTACAAGGCTGCAAGAAAGAGACATACCCAAAGGTCCACAAGTAACGTGGCCTGCAAGCTTGTCGCAACAAAGCACAGGTACCTTCCCACTAAAGCTTGTAAGACTTTTTTTTTTTTGTAATTTTTATTGCTGCAGTTACACAAAATAGTCACAAACTTTTCCCAAGATGACAAGGAGCTACTTCAAGTTTATTCAGGTTAGAAGCCAGCCAGAACATCTTGGCTCATGTGACCTCAGCTTGAAGTGCAGCTGGGAACTTTTTCCTAAAGCTATTCAAGTACACTTCAACAGTTTCTGTAAACAGTTTGTTCTGCTTCTATTTAGAGCTGTGCGTCCAGTCAACAGGCAGGGCATGTGAATTTAGTATGAAAAACGTAACCTAAAATAACACCTAAGTGGTCAGATAGTTTTTAAAAAGGGATAGAGGAGACTGGAAAGATGTCTCCTGCTCACTCCCCAGAAATACAACAAGTGCAGGAAGAGTAACATAAATCTATTCACATAAAATCTGTTGTAAAATGATGGTAAATTTAAAGCTGCTGATGAAATCTTTTAGGTTCCCTTCCTGAACTGCACAGGTAAGGCTTTACTAGTGAGCTTCTAGTGGTTGTTTTCTGTTCTACAAAGACTGGATTTTATTAAACCTCTCCTAGGAGGTTCTCCCTGGAGACCATTTCCCAGTATCAGAAAGACTCTCTGAAATTCAGAATGAAGTACAGCTCTTCTGACTCTATCACCTCATGCCTCTTGATGCTCTTTGTTCTTGGCACCCTCACTAATCCCACTACTTTTTTGCCATTTGCTTGCTACAAAATACATGGCACCACAGGGATACTTAAAGAAAAGATGGCAACGGAGAGCGAGTGTTTAATCTGGAAATTTCCACTGCAGATTTTGCACTGGCATCTCCCATTCCAATCAGGACACAATTTGACAGGTTCACCTACCCCTGTGCTCTCAGGCAGGTCTCCCACTGCCCAAACTTCCACGACATCCAGTGTAAAGTCCTCTTTGGCTGACAGCTGGGGACTGTTGTAGGTGGTACATCGAGGTTTTGCTTTACTGTGTCCCTTCCCATAGTCACTGTCTAGCCAGAGCCCGAAGTAGCCGTGCTGTCCACCCATGCCCTGGGAACCAAAGTAGCACACTAAAAACACTGCACATGTGAAAAACAGACTGGGTGAGCTAGGAAACCTAGAGTACCAATTGTTGCTTTCAGTATTTATGCCACACACCTATGGATAGCTGAAAAGGGGGATTCTGAGTGAACCTGGGCTTCTGTAGCAGTATTCCTGAAGCAAACACAGATTTATCTGAGTGGCACTGCCCTCCCCCTCTGTTTTACAGAATTCCAGTATCCCCAAGTGCTTCAGCTGTGTCTTGTGCCAGAAGCTTAGCTCAGTGTCTCTATTGACTAAGAGGTCAAATTTAAACAGTTTAGGGAAAAAAAAAAACAAAAACAAAAAAACACCAAACCCTTCAGTATTTCTGCCTCTTTTCCACCTCAAACAGTATCTACAGAAGCAAATAATGTAATCTGATCCTGTTTATTTCCTGTAGAGCAGACTTACTCCAGACTGCTGCAATTGCCAAAGTTAGGGGCACATAATGGCAAAAAACTCCAAGGCAGATTCCAAAGCAGGAGATGTTTGTAGCTCTGTTAGAAAATCAGCTCCAGCTGGAGAGCTCACTCCTGAGCTTGACTAAAAGGAGCTTCTGCCACACTAATTACACAACAGTAGCAGTCTACAGGCAACTCTTGCACTGTAATTCTGTTGAGCTTTCTCATACTTCTGTAACTTCAGAAGCAGTTAGAGTGACAGTGAGAACAGCTAGTGGAAGGATCCTCAATGCTCAATGTTCAGCTAGTTTGTGCTGCTTCAGTGATGTGAATACAGTCAGTACCTCCAGACCACAGGGAGGGCTGCTAGAAGGGCTTCATTAATAACCAAACCTGGCAAAAAGATTTCTTTCCAGAACCCAAATAAATGTAACCTACTTAAAGTCCACCTACTTGGGTCAGACACAAATTAATTCTTAGATGATTCAGTCCTTCATCACACATGTCAACTGCAAAAAATGTATAGACTCTACGAGTAGTGTAAGCACTTTTTACTGATGCTTCAACACAGAGAAAAAAAATCTCCTACTTAGAAGAGTGACACCAATAGCACAGAAAAGGGATGAAAATTTCCTCAGAAAACAACAAGTGACATAAATCTGCTCACAGTAACAAGCAGTAACCATGAATCCAATTTCCAAACTGCCATTTCTTAATACTTACAAGGCCATTTGGCATTGTTTGTTGGCCATGGTTCAAATACATGTAGTGGTCATTGTACCCTGTGCATGTGTACACAGCAAGAGAAGGCAAAACAGAAAACAGGAAGCATCTGTTGTCACCTGGAAACAGAAAAGCATCCGAGGTTAGACAACTGGACAAGTAATAACTTGCCTACAAATAGGACAGGAGAAAAATAGTGAAGTAATGCAGCTGAATAAATCAAAGACAGCCACTGCAATTTCAGAAAGCCAATACTTGTCTCTGACCAAGATTTAGAACTATTGTTTATTCTAAGTTAACTCTGTGCAGGGTCAGAGGAATCAATGTGATTATATGGCTGTGACCAAGGGCAGAGTCAGAGGCATGACTGGTACGTTACTGTGTAAGGGTACACCTGTCATGAGCTTGCATTGTATCACCTACAATTGGCCAACCACTTGCCCCAAACAAACTGATGTAGGTGCAGACATCCTTAGATCTGACTATAGTGATACATAGATCAGTTGATTTAGAGCACAATTTCCATTATGCTCAGTTTGGTATTCAGAAGGACCTGTGGTGTCATTGTCTAGTATGTTATATGTGTTATTTTAGCATGAAAATATACAAGAGAAGTGATGTGTGATCAGTGCAACATCACTTTATAATAACTGCCTGAAGTAATCATTATCAAGTACTAATTAAATACAGGAATATCATGATTTTTTTTTAACACAGCAAAAGTGAGGATTCCCAGCAGGACAGATTCTCTATCTTTTTTTTTTTTTTTTTTTCAGAAAGCCACCAGGAAAGTTCTTTCCAAAGAGTAACAAAAAAATCCCTCTCTTCTCCCTAGAGGTTTCAAACTAGCAAAACATTCAGCTTGCCCAAAGGACCTTTTTTGCTGTTGGATTTTAAGAGGGAAACAAAGACTGCGCAAATGGTAACAGGAGGCTTAACTCGGTGTTTGGCTGAGCTGTTGTGAGATGGAAGATTGCCATCTGCTGGACGCAGTTAGTTTCTGATTCCTCCTCTGTATTTTCAACCTGGGCAGCTGCATTTCCTTCTTTTGCAACCTGTGCAGGCGCAGAGGTTGCTACAGTTCATTGAAAAGAAAATTTGTCCCATGATCAATAAGTTCTGCAACTTCAAAAGTCTTATCAAACTACAAACATGAACCAGTAATATGCCTGACTAGGTGCAAAGCAAGACTAACTTCACATGTGTTTTGTATTTTTCCAAGATTAGTGTTACTTTTGCCACAAGAAAAGACACTTGGAAGTATAAGAAATGTAACGTCATAAGACTAAAATGTCAGCATTCATTATATTCCTGCATCAGGAATAGTGTGGCCAGCAGGAGCAGGGAGGTCATTTTCCCCCTGTACTCTGCACTGGTTAGGCCACACCTTGAGTCCTGTGTCCAGTTCTGGGCCCCTCAATTTAAGAAGGACATTGAGGTGCTTGAATGTGTCCAGAGAAGGGCAGTAAGGCTGGTGGGAGGCCTCGAGCACAAGCCCTATGAAGAGAGGCTGAGGGAGCTGGGATTGTTTAGCCTGGAGAAGAGGAGGCTCAGGGGAGACCTTCTTGCTGTCTACAACTACCTGAAGGGTGCTTGTAGCCAGGAGGTTGCTTTCTTCTCTCAGGCAACCAGCAGCAGAACAAGAGGACACAGTCTCAAGCTGTGCCAGGGGAAGTTTAGGCTGGAGGTGAGGAGAAAGTTCTTGACTGAGAGAGTCATTGCCTGCTGGAATGGGCTGCCCAGGGAGGTGGTGGAGTCACCGTCCCTGGAGGTGTTCAAGGCGGGTTTGGAGGTGGCACTTGGTGCCATGGTCTAGTCTTGAGGTCTGTGCTAATGGGTTGGACTTGATGATCTTTGAGGTCTCTTCCAACCCTGGTGATATTGTGATACTGTGATTAAGTGGACAAGATCCTTGTACCTATAGAGACCACTTTACCAGAGCTGTAAGATCCCAGAAGAAAAGCGAGTTTTACCTTGAAACTGTGGCTTCACCTCCCAGGAGTGAGATGCAAACCCACCAAAGATATAACCATCTAAGTCCTTTAAGATCACTATGCAGGGGCCTTTCTTCACTATATGCCCACAGAGCTGTGAAAAGCTTTCTCCATGAAGCCTGGAAGAAAATAAGAGCTGCCACTTGTGCTGCAGCTCTGCCGGCAGATGGGAGTTGATGTATATGATGGATGGGATGTCGAAGAGACTGACAAGTCTTCCTTTGATGCCTTTGCAGCTTGGAACCAGGTTGACTATATCTTTGGTCTGGTCTGGGAGAGAATGCAGAACATGGAGGCCTTGCCTAATAACAGCACTGAGGAAAATTGAGATCTGCGGCACTCGGTACACCCAATCCTCAATGACACTTTGATCAAAATCTGTCTCCATCAGCTGAGGACCCACAGGTTTTGTTCCATCTAAACAGTGAGACACACAGGGACAGTAGTAAGCCTTCCAGTTTTATTTTTAAGTGTAAACACAATATTTGACTACTTCAACAGACATAAAGCCATCTATGAAAGGAGTGTCAATTACGTTAAGCAGACTGCATGCACAGATGTGAGAAACATTTGCCTGTGACATCCAATGGTTAGGCTGACAAGACTGAGAACTACGACCCCTGTAATTACAACTCAAGGGATGTTCCTTGCAAGACAACAAAATCTATGATCACAACAGCACAAAGATAAACCTCTGCTTGGTAAAAGGACACAGAGCCATAAATACAGGCACATGCATTTAAATGCCCATCACTTGCAAGTCAAGCACCTGTAAAATAGACATGTTTCATGACAAATACTTTTTGATGTCCACTTAAACTGGGACTTCAGACCTAACCTCTTCTGAATCTAGCAGAGAAAGACACTAAAGTAAACCAAATTCCCAAGTCACTCACAAAGCACTAGGTTTGAAATACTGCTTCCACCATTGCAATTCAGAGATGTGGCCTGAAGAGAATAATTCTTGTGGGATCAGTGATTGCACAAGCTCTGTGCCATTCTGGGAATACCACAGCAGTGCTGCTTACCTGCCAGCTTCAGTTCTGAGAGCAGCTGAGATGCCAGAACCTTTACTCCACTGGCAGAATCCCTAGTGTTCTCCAGATTCCAGCCTTTCAGTTCTTTCCTGTAGTTCAGTACATGGACTACAGATGTGATCAGATCCTCTGTGAACTTAAAAGGTTAAAACATTACCATTTTGGCATTTCTTACATAAAATTGCCATCAGCCTCAAAGGACTTCAGTGTGACAAAGGTCACACTGATGCTCCAGTCCAAATGGCAGAAACAGCTCTTCTCATGACTCCAAAACTACAGAAATGCTACTGCACTGTCATAGGCCTTGAAAAGTATCCCTTTCCAAGACATTTGTTATTACTTACCAAAGCATGTCTACAAAATATGGGATGAAAGAGAGAGGGGAGGTCCACATTTTGCAGTAGTAGGAGTGGTTAGGGAATTCTAGAAGATCTGACTCTTCAACCTTGCAAGTTTCCTGTTTGATTCACATTCTATCCTACAATTATAGCTCTAGAAAGTGTTTTGCTCAGTTCCCAGAAGCACCAGCCACATCACAACCCTTGCTGGCTCTTAAATAGAGCCAGTATCTGCACCCTTCAGAGTAAGCCTGTGACCCATCAGCCAAAACAGTCAGTATGCTCCATAAAATCTGGATCTGGGCTGACAGAGTAGGCAAGTCAGCATAGAAAAGCTAACAGCTGAAAGGGTCACATCATATCAACTGGGTTGCTTGCACTGTTTGTCTGAAATCAGCAAGTTGCCTTCCAGTATCTGAAGGGGGCTACAGGAAGGCTGGGGAGGGACTATTGAAATGGTCTTGCAATGCCAGGACAAGGGGCAATGGGTTTGAACTGTCAGAGGGGAGATTTAAACTGGATGTTAGGAGGAAGTTCTTTCCAGTGAGGGTGGTGAGGCACTGGCACAGGTTGCCCAGGGAGGTTGTGGCTGCTCCCTCCCTGAAGGCGTTCAAGGCCAGGTTGGAGGAGGCCTTGAGTGAGCTGTACTAGTGGGAGGTGTCCCTGCCTATGGCAGGGGGTTGGAACTAGATGATCCTTGAGGTCCCTTCCAACCTCACCATTCTATGATTCTATGATAAGTTGGTGACAAAGAGGTTATAAAAATACAAATCAGGAATCTCTGTTCTGAATCTTGTGCTCTAAAGGCTCCCTTCAAATTATCTACCCCTCTCTGTTCTCTCAGTATCCCCCAACACACATTTTAACTGCTTGCTTACCTCTTGGATTTGTTTGCCCTTCACAGGCCCTTCCACCTTGGAGATCATTCTCATTATTATGGTAATCTTCTCATCTGCATTCCCTTTTAAAAGGTTTGACATAAAAATTACAAACTGCTCCTTAGCAATCTGTTCAGCCAGCCCCGAGGATTTCCCAGTCGGGTCAACACTTTTCATTCCATTGTACAACCGAAGAGTCATTTGCTCTGGTAATGGTTCCCGTGTATAGGCCTGTGATGAGAAAAAGAGCAAAGAACTCATTTTACAACTGAAGAATAAGTGATTCCAGCTAATCCATGCTGAGATATGCCACTATGAATGAAGGATATCAATACCAACTATCTATTATCAGCAACAAACCTTTGTCACAGGACTGTTTTCTGAGAAGGAAAAAAAAACCCACTTCTATTTTCATAGTATCTCCATTCCAATATTATTTAGTGATTTAAGTTGACACTGTTTTTCTACAAATGCCATGGACTTAAGGAAAAAAAAAACCCCACAACTGTCAAGTGTTGTCAGAGTACTGGCAAAAGATTTCTGTATGATAGCTTTGTTGCAAAGGTTTACAACTCTACCACTCCAGCATTTAAAACTGTGGTTTAACTGAGCTTTGGAGAGTGGAGATCAGATATTAAAACACATAATTAAAAAAACTGAAATTAGAAACATCATGAAAAAAAAATAAATAAAATAAAGGGGCTTGTCTGTATCTTAGTTTTGGCCTCAAGGTGATGAAGGCAGAAAGTTTAACCCTACGTGCATATATAGAAAAAATCCTGAGAAGTTTTCCTCTAAATAGCAACATCTAATTCAAGTATGGAACAAAACTGGTGTAATTTTATTTTTATAAGGCACTCCAGACGTAAAGACAGTTAAAATCAAAACTCTCATCTAAACTGCATGACTGGCCCTCTAAACTGAAATCTAACTGGCATACACCATTGTATCACACTATCACAGTATCACAGTATCACCAAGGTTGGAAGAGACCTCAAAGATCAAGTCCAACCCGATATCACAGACCTCAAGACTAGACCATGGCACCAAGTGCCACCTCCAAACCCACCTTGAACACCTCCAGGGACGGTGACTCCACCACCTCCCTGAGCAGCCCATTCCAGCAGCCAATGACTCTCTCAGTGAAGAACTTTCTCCTCACCTCCAGCCTAAACTTCCCCTGCCACAGCTTGAGACTGTGTCCTCTTGTTCTGCTGCTGGTTGCCTGAGAGAAGAAAGCAACCTCCTGGCTACAAGCACCCTTCAGGTAGTTGTAGACAGCAAGAAGGTCTCCCCTGAGCCTCCTCTTCTCCAGGCTAAACAATCCCAGCTCCCTCAGCCTCTCTTCATAGGGCTTGTGCTCGAGGCCTCCCACCAGCCTTACTGTCCTTCTCTGGACACATTCAAGCACCTCAATGTCCTTCTTAAATTGAGGGGCCCAGAACTGGACACAGGACTCAAGGTGTGGCCTAAGCAGTGCAGAGTCCAGGGGGAGAATGACCTCCCTGCTCCTGCTGGTCACACTCTTGCTGATGCAGGCCAGGATGCCATTGGCCTTCTTGGCCACCTGGGCACACTGCTGGCTCATGTTCAGGGGGGGTGTCAATCAGCACCCCCAGATCCCTTTCTGTTTGGCTGCTCTCCAGCCACTCCCACCCCAGCCTGTAGCTCTGCATGGGGTTGTTGTGGCCAAAGTGCAGCACCTGGCACTTGGATTTGTTGAATGCCATCCCCTTGGACTCTGCCCATCTGTCCAGGCGGTCAAGGTCCCACTGCAGAGCCCTTCTGCCCTCCAACCCAGGAACATCAGCCCCCAGCTTGGTGTCATATGCAAAAGAAAAAAGTCACAAATTTGTAGACCACCATGTGGCAGGAAAGATCTGACTCTGGATTGAAGGCACTTTCACAGTGTTCAAGATAATTATATAGTTTAAATATAAATGATCTGAAATAGATTCATGCACCAGGACGTGATCACACATTGTCCTCACAGCAGAAAGCACTGAGCCAACATGCTGAATGGGACTTGACTTTCACATGCAGGGGTGGAACCCAGTGGGGACTGCCGAAGTCAATGGAGCTCCGCCTGCATCAAAGCTCTCCAGCACCGTTCTGTGGAGCTGCTATTACCAGTCTATTGCTGGCTCAATACCACTCCTGTTGAAGCCACCAGGGCTGTTCCATTTTGATATTAATGTGCATACAGGGTGAGATCCAATATGCCAAGAGCTACTCTGCTTCTCTTGACGTCAGTGGTAAAATTCCCATTGATTTCTGGAGAAGCAGAATTAGCAGGGTTGGTCACAGCGGGTACAGCTGCCTTTTAGAGGCTTTCTAAAAATGCTGCTTGATTCTGAAGTGACACAAGCAGCATGAAACATAACACTGTACTCAAGGGTTTTTACTTCACACAGCAGTGTTATCTGCCTCCTCCTTACCCTTTCCTACCCACCACTAACTTGGTTGCACTGTTTTGTTATGCTTATAGAGCTATTCCAACGGTGGACCTGGGGAGTGAAAAAGGACTGTAAAAAGAAACTCTTTAACAAACACCTAACAAACTCACACCTCTAACAGCTTAAAATCCTCATCTTGAATGGCTTCAAGAGTGTCTAAAGATACAAGATACTTGCTCTACCTGCTTTCTAAGCTATGCAGTCCAGCCTGCTCTGGTCCAGAAGCCATGTAATTTCCTTCTAGTACAGCAGTGAGCCCAAGCACACTACACAAAGATTATGCTTGGGGCCTGCCAATAATACCAGACTCTTGCTGGATCAAATCTGCCATATTATCAATACAGGCACAACACCTGCAAGGCAAGTTTGCACTGCAATAGTCCTAAGGAATGAGACACCCACAGGCAGTCATTCAAAGATTTCAAGTTGGCAAATAAACAGGCGGGCAGGGAAAAGCAAACGTTCATCAACTACCGCACTGATCCACGGCAAAAGCTAGAAAAAGTCTTCTTCCAGGTCTCTATCAAGTAAGACACGAAGGACCAGATTCTTGGATGTACTAGGGTAGTTTGGTGGGTGGACCCTGGCTGAATTCCAGGCGCCCACCAAAGCTGCTCTACCACTCCCCTCATCAGCTGGACAGAGGAAAGGGTAACAAAAGGCTTGCGGTTGGAGGTAAGGCCTGGCAGAGATCAGGCACCAGTTACCATCACAGGCTACATAGCCTCAGCTTGGGGAAAATTAGTTACCAATCAAATCAGAGTAGGATAATGGGAAATAAAACTCAAATTTTAGAACACACTTCCCTCACCCTGAATTCTCCACCTTCTCCCTGCCAGCAGTGCAGGAGGATGGGAAATGGACGTTGCAGTCAGTTGTCCTTGTTGATACTTTCTTCTTGGGGAGTGGACTCTTCATACCTACCCCTGCATTTGGTGGGGAGTGCCTCCCACAGAAGACAGTTTTCCACCAACTTTTTCAATGTCAGTCTTTCCCATGGGCTACAGTTCTTCATTAACTGCTCCAGTGTGAGCCTCCCGTGGCATCACAAGTCTTGACAGCAAACTTGCTCCAGCGTGAGCTACTCTCTCCATTGGTTCACAGATGCTACCAAGAGCCTGCTCCAGAATAGGCCTTCCACAGCATCACAGCCTCCTTTGGGCATCCACCTGCCCCAGCATTGGCTCCTCCAAGGGTTCAAATGGATATTTGTTCCACCAGAGGTTACAGGTAGACAACTAAACAGCCGCTCCATTGTCACCCACCAAGGGCTGCAGGCGCATAGTCTGCCTCACCATGGGCTTCATTACAGGCTGCAGGGGAATCTGATCCAGCAACCTCCTTCTTCACTGTACTTGGTCTCTGTAGAGTTTTCTCACATACTCTCACTCCTCTCTGGTTGCAGTTACTCTTGTGCAGCAGGTCTGTTCTGAAGCCTGTTCTGTCAGACATGGAGGAAGCTTCTAGAAGCTTCTCAGAGAAGCCACCACTCTGGTTCTCCTGCTACCAAACCCCTGCCACACAAACCTAATATGGGCTGTAAGGCCGAGCTGCAGCAACAGTTTCCAAACTGGTGACAGACAGCTCGTGAACAGCCATGCTGGAGGTAGGCTAAAGCTGGCCTGCATGCAGATGCATTGCTAAATACCTTAAAATAACCTTCTGCTTTCGTTGAGCTGTAATTTGATTCTATTAACTGTGTAACATATAGAAAAATGCACTTCTAATACTATGTTCATTTGGCCACTTCATTCCTGCCTAACTGAAGTTATCAAGTTATTGCAACAAATCATTTTCCTCTTCTCTCTTGATTAGAAAATGAATGCAAAGTTAATCAGAAATTATAATGTATGTTAATTGGCTAAAATAAGGAGCCACATCTTAATGAAGCGAAATTGAATTCTCTCCTTTTAATCTATGTGAAAAGATTAGAGAGGGTGAAGTGATTGAGGGAGAAAGAGATAACTAAATTCAAACTGACTTTGTGACAGCTTCTCAAGAAAATCTGTAAATAACCACAAGCTACAGATCTAGGGGGAAGAATATTCTTCCCAATTTCCATGTTTCTCTAAAAAAAAGTTCATGCATCACAAGTTATTTCAGAATCAGGAAAGGTGCAAATTGCCCCAACAGTGGAATTTATGAGATAAAACAGCACTTACAATAGTAACTATTGCCACATCTCTAGTTTCTTTCTGGAATTATGTTCAATGCTCTAACAGCTCTGATAAATCAGGAATAAATAGGTTTTCTTGCCTGTAGTGCTGTTAGAGTCACCGTTTTCTTTGTAGCTTTGCCATTTTTTGCTCCAGCTGAACCACTTGATCCTGATAAAGTGTCAAATACTCCATCAATGTCAGACTGCTCCTCAGGAAGAAATCTGGAAAGGTGATTCCGGTAGGTATTGCTTTCTGCATTTCCCATCTTTTCAACCTGAAGCAATGGAAAAGGAATGTAAAAAAAAAAAAAAACAAACCCCACAAAAAAACAGTAAACACAGAAAAGTATCACAACAGCCATAAAAGACACATCACACAAACGTACCACTGCAAGCCTGACAGGAGGAGCAAATTACCAGCCTTCTAACAAACTCTTATAAAACCACTGCTTAGAGTCTGTTGTCACTGAGACTTAATGAATTTGGAGAACACCCATGAACAGTAACTCTGCTTTAAAAAATGACAATCTGGCAGCTCTCTGCTAAGACCACCCTGCCCATCAATTCAAACCTCATTTAAGTCTTATCAAATGGAAAAACCAATATGATTTAGTGATTAAATTAGCTTGTGCAAAGTGACCATGAGTCTGTCAGCTGGAATACATCAGTAACATGAAAGGAATAGCCTGATTATGGATTATTTATGACAGATTATGCTACATCTTTCTGATGCATTAATGGACTGATGCTAATGTCTGCCAATAATATGTGGCACTAATACCCCATCACTGTAAAGTCTCTGAAGGTGACATGAGAATGTTTTTTTCTAAGGACACAACACAAAATTAATTCAAAAAGGTGCCAAGCAAGACAGCAGTAAAAGCATTTAGAAAGATTACTCAGGACTTGGCAAAAAAACACAGCTTCATACAAAGTCAATAAATTGATGAGAGCTGGTAAGGACAGAATTAAGGCTGGCAAGGTGAACTGGGTTGGTTTTGGGTTTGTTTGAGACACGTAATGGTACAGCTATGATTTCTCTCATTGTCCCAGGATACATTTCTAGTGTGTCTGGGCCACATACTTTGGCTTTCTCTATTGGGGGGGGGGCGGTGCACAGCACAGACCTAGCAGTGCTGCAGCAGGGCCTGAAATCCCAAACTGCCCCATGCCCACCGTGACAGTCACCAATGCCAATGGCCTTCCCATTCATCTGGGGTGAGCACACTCCTGGGGTGACAAAATAAAGGAGAAGCAGGTAGAAACGATCTTGTGTTTTCTTTCCACAGACTACACATTCTTTCTGACTTTTGAACCAGGATTCCCAGCTCCACTGCAGTCTTTTTGCAGACAAGCTGGCCACAGGCTTGCAGTACCCTCACACTCCCTGTTTAGCCTAAACCAATCTGTCTGTCATTAACCACTGCTGACTTTGATAGATAACTGTACACAGGAGCCTGGACTAGAGCTTCACGGAACAGTATAGGCCCACATTGCCTGGGCAGAGGATGTCAGTCATGGGGTAAACAACAAAGGGTTAATGGCAACAGCTGGAGCCTGGATGACAACCCGTGAAGACAGTATTAATTTAACCGCTGGAGGAAGGAGTTCGACCTCTCCCTCAGCCCGGGGAAGCACAGGGAGCGTTGCCACCGCCACAGGGCCGGCACGACCAGCAGGGCCGCCTGACGGAGCTGTCCTCGGCAGCGGGGCCGCGGCCGGACGCTCGCACCACCGCTCTGCCCGCACGGCCGCCCAGGCGGGATCGGGACAAGGCAGCAAAAGGCTTCGCGGTTTGCCATTTTGTCGGTTTACTTCCCGGTATGCACGGTCCATCCCTCCCTACCCGGCTGTCACGAGCCCTCGGGTGTCCCCCCAGTCCTGGTAAAGAGCGTGAGGCAAAGGCCCCCTTCTCGGGTGCGGAATGACACAGCCGGGCCCCTCTATGCTTACCGGTAAGGCACCCTCTCCGCCCCCCTGGATCGGCCCATGAACTTTTACCACGCCGGCAGGCAGCGCCGGAGCCATCCGGCGGCCACAGGCCACCCGGCTGGGGCGGGGCACGGGTAAGGGCCTCCCATCAGGAGGCAGTGGTGGGGAGGGGTTGGCGCAGTCGGCTCTGTGACGCGCGGCGCTGAGCGGGAGGTGTTTAAACGAGCTGCGGAGGCTGGGAGGGCTGACTGACTGCGGGCTGTGAAGACAGAAGGGGCGGCGGCGGCGGACCTTAGTGCCTGAGGCAGCCTTTCCTCCTGAGGGGACCCTTCCTTTGTAAGAGGACCCTTGTTCCTGAGGGGTCCCGTCGCCCTGAGACCTCTTGCCCCTAAAACGTGATTCAAAATGGAGGTGAAACTTCGTAGTTGTAGTTAGGGTAAACCGGGCAGCCGCTGCCAGCTGGAAGTGCTCGGGTCGAAAGGGCTTTTAAAAGAGCCGGGGGAGGTCCCCGAAAGGGCTGTACTAGAAGAAGCTGCTGGCCCCAGTCTGTGTTGGAAACAGCCCTTGGCTTTTGGTAAGGAAAAATGTGTGTGCGTCTTTCAGGACAAAAAAAAAAAAAAAAAAAAAAAAAAAAAAATAATG
>VWZE01017313.1:14408-31558 GCA_013396675.1 Eubucco bourcierii | reverse complement strand
AAAAAAAAAAGAAGTATATGTGTGACTTTTGGAAACGAAAAATATGTGCGTTCGTGTCTGTGTGTAATATACATACACACACGCGTGTAGCTTTCAAGGCATACAGCCAGGGTCTGGTGAATTTTCTCAAGAACTTCTCAGTGAGTAGATTAAACTCCTATCCTGTGGCAGGCAAAATCAAGCCAGTCTGCAGGCTGAGATGTAAAAAGGCTTTGCAAGGGCTGAGGTTACAGGCACAGTGCTTAAGGACTGGCCATGCTTTCAGTCAGAGATGTGAATACTGATGGGGAAAAAATAGCTTTGGTGGCAGTAAAACTGGACCCAGAACTGCCCTTCTTTCAGTTCGGTGGCTTTCCATCTCAATTACATTGCTTCAGCAGTGCTCCTCTTGTACTTTAAGCCAAAAGGTTTGGTTCCTGTAATAACTACATCGAGGCCTTACCCTCCTAGCAGTGATGTTCATTCGTCTGACTTAGGGTGGTTTGCTTGCAGCCCAAGCTCACCCCCTCCTTCCAGCCAGGGGCAAGGTGTAGGGCTCTGCAGCCTGGAGAAGAGAAGGCTTCAAGGAGACCTTAGAGTAGCCTTCCAGTATCTGAAGGGGGCCTACAGGAAGGCTGGGGAGGGACTATTGACAAGGTCTTGTAATGGCAGGACAAGGGGCAATAGGTTTAAACTGGCAGAGGGGAGATTTAGACTGGATGTTAGGAGGAAGTTCTCTCCAGTGAGTGTGCTGAGACACTGGCACAGGTTGCCCAGGGAGGCTGTGGCTGCTCCTTCCCTGGAGGTGTTGAAGGCCGGGTTGGAGGAGGCCTTGAGTGAGCTGTACTAGTGGGAGGTGTCCCTGCATATGGCAGGAGGTTGGAACTGGATAATTTTTGAGGTCCCTTCCAACCTTACCATTCTATGATAATCTTTGAGGTCACTTCCAACCTTACCATTCTATGACTCCATGTGCAGATTGCAGCATAGCTGGTGTTGCTTGCATTCCTGCAACCAGCTACCAGGACAACCTCTTTGGCATTTAGTTTTTAATTATAGTCAGATTAATGTGTTTTCAACAGAAGCCATCAATGATCCTTTATACTTATAAAAGAAAGAAAATATGTAAGAGCCGTGGCGGAGCTCCCATTCTTTTCTTCTTTTTCACTAATTAAAAATCCTGATAAAGTTAAAATGCCCTTTAATAAAAGGTAAAATCTTCAAGGTATGCAAAACTTCATAAAGCCCTGCAAAATATTCTTTGTTGCCAGTTTGGAGTCGGGAGCATGTTGACCGGAATGCCAAGATGGCCACATCTGGATAAATGGGCAGTGATTCAGGTTGGTTCTGGTTATCACTAGAGCCACGGAAGTGAACCAGTTTCTATCAGCAGGACGAGGACATGGCAAGTAAAACTTGAGGGGAATGAATGGCCAGGTCGTGTAGCCTGAGCACAAAGTGGGCAAAGCTCAGCTGTAAACCGCTTGAGACGCGTTTGTCCACAGGGTGGCACAGTGTGTTCAGAAAGCTGCGTAGCCTACCCCGAGTGTTTCGACGCTGCTGAAAGTGGGCTCAGGTTCCCACGTTTATACACTGAAGTTAAAGCTCCCATACGAAATTATTTTTATCACTGTCCCATTGACTTTGGGAACATAATATGGACCATAAGGACAAAATTCTGTTCCTGGTGAAGCTCTCTCTATGGGCTCCTGGAAAAAGTCTCCTGTGGTGGTTTGCTTTCTATCAGTATTTTCGGTTGATGCCTAAGGAGAAAAATTAAACATGCAGGATAAGAAAACCAAAGCTTTTAGATTCAGCTTAGCTTTTAGTTCTTTAATAAAGGCTAGTGTTTCTGTGGGTGGAGTATTCCACGTGCAATTAGATGAGGGGATTTTTTTGTGTTTGTCATTTTTGTTAAGGGTTGTGTCTCATACTTTAGCCCTTTCTGTCTGTGGGATCTTTTCATTCTGGAAATACAGGACTAGAGATTGTAGTCTAACTGACCTTTTACTAAAACTGACTGGCAGACTGACTGACCGGTACCATCTTCCCAAACATATGGTGACTTCACGACCTCTTTTCTCTATCTATTAAGGTCAGAACTAGCCAAATGCTACATGGCCTGCCTTATCTCCAAGCAGGTGCTCTTGCAAAGAAGATTGGTTTTACTGCTTTGCCCTCTTTTGTTCAAGTCTTGCCTCTTTGTCGCAAAGATGACTATGAACTATGAAGGTGACTGTGAACTATGGGTTTATTTGCCATGCTTGTTAATCCAAACTGTTTCCTGCTGCTACTGAGTAGCATTTTGCCACTTAGGCTGTAATCTGGAGGGTAGACATACTCTTAAAGCTGCAAGATACTAACACTAAATTGCATAGATTATGCTCCAAGTCACAGCGTAACACCCTTTGATAGCCTTTTTCACTGACAGTGCATAAGGTCAAGCTAGAATCCTGGTCCTTAAAGGGTTACAACATTCTTTAAATGACGAGTCACTTCCTAATGTGTATTTTCAGATGCTCTAGCTGAGCTAGTTAGGTGTCTCAAGTCACTCTGTTTCAGCCAGTAAGAAAGAGAGAATACACTAGGAAGCCTTTTAAGGACATTCAAGACTATACTGGTATATAGAAAAGAGGAAGAAGACACAAGAGGGTTCTGAAAACAATGGTGAATAATTTTGTTAACTCATGATAGATGTGTATTTGTTTGCAGAGTGAAAAAACAAAGCCTCTAAACCCCAAAATATTTTATTTTAAGTACCATATACTTTCAACTTGCATAACATGAGGTAGGTTTGGTTTTACCATACATCCCTTTCACTGTGTTCTTATTAAAAACAGGCTGAGAATGGGACCTCACTGTGCCAGACCCTATGCAGACACAGAGATAAGGATGATGTCTGTTCCAAAGAGGAGATAACTAGCTTCATTCACACATGGGTTGAGCAGAAAACCAGCTTTCCCAAACCACAGGCACCAGAGTGTTTTGTGACCTCCAGAGAATGGTGCTATCACATCAGTGGCACTCAGCAGCAAGATGATTTTGGGGTACATTCCCCTTTTTGGGAAAGGGAGATTGGGACTGTACTTCCACAAAAGAAACTGAGCTTCAAACCTCTCTTCCTGTAGTTTAGATAAGCAGTATTTTAAGTCACATGAAGGAAACACATTTGATACTTTTAACTTCTCAACTATTGCTTAGTATTTTTGTTACCTTATATTGCAGAGCCTTTGCAGAAGAGGTCAAACTTGACTTCTTGAAAATAGTGGAGTTAAATTACAAAAGACCCCTGTTCATGTTTTGGGGTTGAGTGAACAGAAAGCCATAGTACTTCTTTTTAATGCCTCTAGGCTCCATCTTTTTGAATTTTTACATCTGCATTCAGAGTAAGTGAAATCCTTGCAAAACAATTGCCTTTTGAAACTAATAGGCTCAGCCCACAGATTGTCTTGCAGTGTGACCTCAGCACAAAATTCTTTTGGCTTTAAAAGGTATGGTCCAAACCTACACACCGATGCCCTTTTATATACGTATTATTCAGCTCTGCATTTAACTGGCTGCTTCCACAGGCACAACCTGGCTGTGCCTCACCTGATTTGCCTTTGGTTCTTGTGGGATTGCCATATTTGGCTAAAAGACTCTGACTGCAATCAGAACTGCAGCCTTAGGTAGTCATAAAGGAAGTGCTGGGTTTTGCAAGTCTTTGCACTTCCCTTTACAAAAACCTCTGCCTGCTCCTAACCAACTGCCTTCTATAAAAGGAGAATAAAAGAGTGCAGTGAAGAGGTGAATCTGATTATGGGTAAAGATGGCAATATGTGATATGTGAGAAAATGTACTTACAGGTGAGATAAAAGGCTCCTGTCGCAGCCCATTAACTGAGAGGAAATGCTGTTACCCACTCTTGCCAAGATGCAACCTCTATGTCTACAGCGAAACCACAATGCCTAACTTTACTAAATTAAATTGTAGTATGCCTTGCATCTACATATATCATAAAGATTACTCTGGGCTGTGGACTAGATCCTAGAAGAAATGTTTGACTCATAATCATGGGATAATATGAATATGACCCTTTGCTCTCGTCAGACCCCACCTGGAGTACTGTGTGCAGTTCTGGAGACCCCAGCACAGGAAGGACATGGAAGTGTTGGAGTGAGTCCAGAGGAGGCTACAAAGATGATCAGAGGGCTGAAGCAGCTCTGCTATGAGGAGAAGCTGAGAGAGTTGGGGCTCTGCAGCCTGGAGAAGAGGAGGCTTTAAGGAAACCTTAGAGTAGCCTTCCAGTATCTGAAGGGGGCCTACAGGAAGGCTGGGGAGGGACTATTGACAAGGTCTTGCAATGACAGGACAAGGGGCAATGGGTTTAAACTGGCAGAGGGGAGATTTAGACTGGATGTCAGGAGGAAGTTCTTTGCAGTGAGGGTGGTGAGACACTGGCACAGGTTGCCCAGGGAGGTTGTGGCTGCTCCTTCCCTGGAGGTGTTGAAGGCCAGGCTGGAGGAGGCCTTGAGTGAGCTGTGGGAGTGGGAGGTGTCCCTGCCTATGGCAGGGGGTTGGAACTAGATGATCTTTGAGGTCCCTTCCAACCCTACCATTCTATGATTCTATGAAGTTCTGCTTTATCACCCTGACCTTATCTTCCTCGAAATACTGTAGTATGGGGTTGGAGTGGGGATTAGATCCAGAGATCCTTTCCTTCCTGTCTTATTTGATGATTCAGAGCTGTTTCCTGGGAAGAGCTGTGTGCAGTTATTGCATGACTAGGCTTGAAATTCATGCACGAAAATATTCTAGGTCTTATGTATGAAGCACTAATGAAGATACAAGATGTTGATCATGCTGATTTCTGTACTCCACAGAATTAACAGAAAAAAAGAAAAAAACCCACCACCACCACCACCAAAACTCTCTGGAATAAGGGAAGAAGAGATGCTTCCTTTGCTTGCAACTAATGAGAATTTGGAGGCAGATTTTACTCTTGTGTTATGTGGATTTGGTTTATAGAATCACTGCAAATTATCAGCCTAAATGCAGATGTAGTTTAACAATCAAAAGTGCTGAACCAGGACTGACTTTGTTGTTCTTAGAAGAGATTTACATTTTACATCAAGAAAAAGCTGATGCCAATATCTTTGACTAGTCAACTTGCTTTCAGATTATTGAATGTAGGAAGTGTAGGGCAACTGAAATATGAGAGGATATAGTTTGCGTCAGATGCTATCAAGATGTAGGTGAAAACAGTCTGACTGTTTGTGTAGCTGCTCCTGCTGTGCATACAATTGAGATTGTTCATGCAGTTGAGAAATATGATTGTGCATCAAACTGGAAGAATATCTATCTACTTCAGACTGAAGGGTAGAGAGAAATTAGGCAGGTACACATCTGAGATCCTCTCCACTTCTGCAGACTGTGAGGAAACTCTTGTGCCACAGGTGTCAGCCTTGTGCTGCTCTGGAGGTGTACCTGTTGAAACTGAGGAGAGTTCCTGATTCATCCAGGGATAAAAGCTAGCTGACAAGCTGTCCTGAGCTCAGGCTTTTCCCAGTTTTAGGATGATTATGGGACACTTTGGGCTGCTTTATGTTGGCCATTTTAGCCTACTTTTGATGTAGTTTAATACACAGAGCTTGTAACTCGGTGCCTAACAGGGACCATGGCCCAGGCTGGAATATGAGATCTTTGACTTTAAGAAACCATCTGCTAGTCTTTATACAAACTAGAGTAAATTCAGCAAGGCAAATAATCCCTAAGAAGAGAAGTGTCTCCATTAAACATGCAACCTGTGATGCTTAGAAACTGTACACAAACACTTCTGTTTGTTTTTTCCTTACCCCAGGCCTAGCTTGAATTAAGTACACCAGATTAGTTACTGCATTGCGTAACCCTTTTGTGTTTGTGAAGGTTTGTAATGTGTTCAGTACAAACTGTAGAGAGGCAGAGCAAGTCTGTAGCTCAATAAAGGAGTCAAATGGGAGAGTTTCTGTGTTCCACTGAGTATCAACAGTCCTTGAGTGTGTTTCTTCCTTCTGTTTGTTGTGCTTTGTTTTATTTGGGTTTTTTTTAAAGGCTGCTGTCCATGAAGGAATTTTAGAATACGTTCAGGGAATCTGTTCAAATGAAGAATTTTTCTATATCTGACAATTCATAACTTTAGCTGATTCCATATAAAATACTTCAGGATGAAAAGCAGAGGTTCCTTTTCTTCCAGATGGAAACCAAAGGTCTCATTTCCTCAGTACCCAGTCTGCATCTCATCTTGCAGTTGTAGTGTGGGCAATGCTACTCCTGGTAGCACTGTGGCCCAGATTTTCTTAGCTGAATGCAAACATAGATATTCTCACAGTGCTCTGTCACAATTGGGTTCTTGTGGCCAGACTGTTTGGTCTATCCATCCAAATCCCTGGAAGTGTTAACACCAGCAAAGACAATAAGGTGGAAATAGTGTGGGGTAAAAAAAAAAAAATCAAACACTTTCAGATCACTGAAACAAAAAAGTGTTTGAGTAGGAGATGGGAAAACCTCAGTAATGTTCCTGAACTCATTTTCACCCTTGTTCACTTCTTTGATGCATATAGATGCTCTTTTTTTCTCCAAACAGTGGGAGAAACTCCTTTACAAGCATCTCATATTTGTAGTTACTGCTGAAGGAAGTATTTTTCAGCAGGACAGCTGTGTTTCTTGGCACTGTACTGTATTTACACCCACCATGTAACAAGAAACCAGTGTTTTGTCATCTGTTGTATGGTCAACTCATATGGTTTTGGAAAGAAGTGATGGAAACATGATCAGAGCTTGTATGGTTTTAAGAGCCATTAAGTAAAACAATACATTACTTGCAATTTTAGAGTGTTTGTGTAGCTAGCATTGTGCCTATTGAATTGTTGCCTGCACCTTCTTTTCCTGTACCATAGCTTCTTCCCTACCACCTGGGCTGGATTTTATCTATTGATAAACTTTGTGTGTGTGTGTGCAGTGCAGTTTGTTTCACTGCAGCTTGTCTTTTGTCTGCTCCCCACATTTCTGTCCAGGTTAGGTGGAGTGTGTCTGTTGGAGTCTGAAGTCCTTGACCTACCTTTCACAGAACAAACAAGTGCCCACAATGGGAAGAGAGATGTTGAGGTGCTGGAATGTGTCCAGAGAAGGGCAACGAAGCTGGTGAGGGGCCTGGAACACAACCCTGTGAGGAGAGGCTGTGGGAGCTGGGGGTGTGCAGTCTGGAAAAGAGGGGGCTCAGGGCAGACTTCATTGCTGTCAGCAATTACCTGAAAGGAGGTTGCAGCCAGGTGGGGGTCAGTCTCTTCTCTCAGGCAACCAGCAACAGAACAAGGGGACACAGTCTCAAGTTGTGCCTGGGGAGGTCTAGGCTGGATGTTAGGAGGAAGTTCTTGACAGAGAGAGTGATTGGCATTGGAATGGGCTGCCCAGGGAGGTGGTGGAGTCGCTGTCCCTGGAGGTGTTCAAGAAAAGCCTGGATGGGGCACTTAGTGCCATGGTCTGGTTGCTTGGCTAGGGCTGGGTGATAGGTTGGACTGGACCATCTTGGAGGTCTCTTCCAACCTGATTGATTCTATGGTTATTGCCCAAAGCAATACTTGCCATACCAGTGCAGATTATGGGAGCACCCAGTTGTTGCTGACCACTCAGTAGGTGAGACACAGGATTAAAGTGTGAGAAGTGAAGCTGTTCTTACATCCTGCCTTCCCCAGAGGTAGTAGTGGCAGCCACATTTCAGCATCCCCAGATTACTCCAATCTGTTACAGATTGGGGTTTTTTTAACAAAACTTTGGTCTATAAAAGTCTGGTTCTGGAGCAACTTCCTGTGTGGTCCAGCTGTTCTCCCTGCTAGAGCCACAAGCTCTGGGAGGAAGGTAAGGGAGTAAATTGCTTCCATCTCTGTGTTTATCCCAGTACCTCCACAAAACATGTATGGTAGATACTGCCCAGAGCAGAACATGTCAGCACTCTCTTTATTTTCTGTTTTCAAGTTTGTACTCCATTACATTAGATTGAAACCATCATTAACAATAAATGTTCTTAAACTGTAAATCCAACTATTCTCCCAGTATAATGAGCTGTCTTGAGGGTCACTCTGGCTTTGTGCAGCTTGGCCCTATTATGCATTACACAAGCAAGAGGATAGCACATGCTTTTACACCAAGTAAGGCACCAGTGAGATCAAGATAATAACAGAGAGCTGTGATAGCTTTGAAGGGCTGCTGTGCAAATCCTCTGCTGCTAAAGGTGACTCGGAGCGTGTCTCCAGGCAGGGCTCAAGTTGCGGTTTAAAGTGTTGATTTCTAGCATGAGATAGGAGAGATGTGACAGATCAAAGACCAGCTCTGCCAGGTCATCAGACTGGGCACTCTGCTAGCAGCTGACGTGGGGAAAAGGAGATTCAAGGTGTGGGGAGAAAGAAGGTCAGGCAGTGAAACGCTCTGTGTGAATTGGACAGGGCAAGGGAGGGGATTCTGCCCCTTTACTCTGCTCTTGGCAGACCCTACCTGAGTACTGTGTGGAGTTCTGGAGCCCTCAGCACAGGAAGGACATGGAAGTGTTGAAGCGAGTCCAGAGGAGGCCACAAAGCTGCTCAGAGGGTTGTGGCAGCTCTGCTATGAGGACAGGCTGAGAGAGTTGGGGCTTTGCAGCCTGGAGAAGAGAAGGCTTCCAGGAGACCTTAGAGTAGCCTTCCAGTATCTGAAGGGGGCCTACAGGAAGGCTGGGGAGGGACTATTGACAAGGTCTTGTAATGACAGGACAAGAGGCAATGGGTTTAAACTGGCAGAGGGGAGATTTAGACTGGATGTTAGGAGGAAGTTCTTTGCAGTGAGGGTGGTGAGGCACTGGCACAGGTTGCCCAGGGAGGTTGTGGCTGTTCCCTCCCTGGAGGTGTTGAAGGCCAGGTTGGAGGAGGCCTTGAGTGAGCTGTACTAGTGGGAGGTGTCCCTGCCTATGGCAGGGGGTTGGAACCTTGAGGTCCCTTCCAGCCTTACTATTCTATGATTCTATGAATTGTTGTGAGTCACTGGTGGAGGAAAATAAACTCCTAAACTAAGAGGTGGGGAAACTATAGGTGACAAATGAAAAGAATATTTTTTTTTCAAGGTCTGTCCTTGTCTTGCTTTATAGCCTCAGGCAGGTCAGTTGTTCTGTGGTGCTCAGAATCAGGCTGCAGGCATGCTGTGGCAGGGATTGTCTCTACAAGTACTGAAAGAGTGCAGGGCATAATGCCTCTGAATTTACTGGAGTGCTGCAGCAATATGCATGCTATCAACACAAGGGGAAACTAGCATTGCTGTTGCAAGCACCCCTGTAAGTACCTTTTGTTTGCATCCTGCAGAGGGAAGCCCCCTCCCTGAGGTTCAGTCTTTCAGAGCCAGCATGCCTGCCAAGCCATGGAGGTGTGCAGAATGAAACATGCTTGCTCCAGTGGCTTGAGGTGCACCAAAACCTGCCTTACATTGAAAAACAGCCACACAGCTGGCAGGAGCCTGAGGCCACCACCAAAACCATGTGTTACAGAATACCTTATGCTGCACTGTTTCTATGGCTACTACTGCCTCTCTCTCAAGCACACGTACCATCAGTCCTGGCAGGATCATTTTGTGTTATAGAAAATAGTTGCTTATGTACAGCTTTACGTTGTAGCTTTTGTTGCACTAGTAAATATCTAACATCCTGTAATAAATACATTTTGCAGCAAATGTGTTGGCATAAATGGGTAGGATCTGCCTCGTCTCTGCTTTAGAAATGCATCCAGTTTGGCCTCGAAAATCCTTGTTCTGGTTTCCATGACAACAGATCTGAATTTTGAAGCTATTTCTTCCCTTTACTTCATGTTGGGTGGGAAACAGTTGCTGTCCTCTTCCAGTAACACTACAATGGGCAAGCATAATGATTGTCTTGAAGGAAAATCTGCAAACCTGAAACCAGGAGCTTCAACCACCGTTTTGAAGCATGAGTGAGAAATGCATAAGAATGGCACCACAAGCCTGGCACAAGCTTGAGTCAGATTTTTAGTGCACAGAACATCAGGTGCATATGTAACACCAGAAAACGTAGGCATAATACCACACTTGTTACGTGCTTAAACTGATCCAGGAGCCTTGAGTAACGCTGTGTTGGCACACAGGACAATAACCAAACAAAGAGGATCTAGTCAGCCTGTTCATATTGTAACTTTATAGATTAATTGCTGCTGAATGAGCTTTAGTCTTTGAAACAGACTCTCACTATATTATTTTTTTCCCCCCTCAATAGATCTCATTTGCAGTAATGGATTGCTAGGACTGTCTCTCCCATAGATCATTCACAGGGCAACCTTATTCCCTAAATGTGAAACAGCACAGTTGAGACTGTAGGTAGTAAAGGCTGCTTTACAAGGATGTTTCTAGGAGGTTTTTGCTGCTTTGCAAGGATGTTTCTAGCAGGTTTTTTGCACTTTTAACATTTCCAGGAAAAATGAAGATAGGCAGCTGCTGGTACTCCATGGTCAAAGTGGTTTAGTAACTGCTGTTCTAAAATGATAGAGGTGGAGTTTGCAGACTCCTCAGCAAATCCCTGGAGAAAGTCTTAGTTCCTTTATCCTGGAAAAAAGAAGCCTGATGTACCTACATCTTTGTGGGTAATAAGTACAAAAGTACAGTCCACTAAAGCTGCAGTTGAAATATTTGACTTTCACTTACAATACAGTTCTTAATTTATGTGAGAAAAAGATTTATGGAACCATAATGCCTAAGATGATGTTGTGTATGGATATTACATTCCCATTTGCATTTTGGTTGGGAACAGCCTGATAAATCATCTAGCTGTTCTTTAAACTAGCATAGGGTTGCTCTCTGTTTAATCCTGGCTTTTTCAGTCCATGTTTTGGGGGAGAAGATCCAAGTACAAGTGAGATATTCTCCATTAAGACAGACTGCAGGAATATCTCATTTAGACATGTTTTCTGCGTAGACTTGTCACCTCTGCAAAGAAAGACCATGTCTGCCATTCACCTTAGAGGCAAATCTAAGCCTCAGTAAGCTGGCTCAGAGAGCCAGCAGTGTGCCCAGGTGGCCAAGAAGGCCAATGACATCCTGGCCTGCATCAGCAATAGTGTGGCCAGCAGGAGCAGGGAGGTCATTCTCCCGCTGGACTCTGCACTGCTTAGGCCACACCTTGAGTCCTGTGTCCAGTTCTGGGCCCCTCCATTTAAGAAGGACATTGAGGTGCTTGAGCGTGTCCAGAGAAGGGCAACGAGGCTGGGGAGAGGCCTCGAGCACAGCCCTATGGAGAGAGGCTGAGGGAGCTGGGATTGTTTAGCCTGGAGAAGAGGAGGCTCAGGGGAGACCTTCTTGCTGTCTACAGCTACCTGAAGGGTGGTTGTAGCCAGGGGGAGGTTGCTTTCTTCTCTCAGGCAATCAGCACCAGAACAAGAGGACACAGTCTCAAGCTGTGCCAGGGGAAGTTTAGGCTGGAGGTGAGGAGAAAGTTCTTCACTGAGAGAGTCATTGGCTGCTGGAATGGGCTGCCCAGGGAGGTGGTGGAGTCAGCGTCCCTGGAGGTGTTCAAGGCGGGTTTGGACGTGGCACTTGGTGCCATGGTCTAGTCTTGAGGTCTGTGGTATCAGGTTGGACTTGATCTTTGAGGTCTCTTCCAACCTTGGTGATACTGTGATACTGTGAAATCTTTGAATCCTAACCAAAGAATATGCAGCCCCTGCCATACAATACCTCATGTATCTTGTGGCAGGAAGAGGTTGCTGACCCTACACAAGCATCGCTGAAAGCCAAGCGCAGTTAAGAGCAAATCAATATCAGACACAACAGAAAAGTGATTTAGTGATTCTTTTAAGTACCCATGCACAGGTTTTGTCATGGCTAAAACATGATGATCAGCTTGCTGTGACAGCAAGTCCCTTGGTGGGAATGAAGTCATAGCAGTACAATTCCTAGCTGCACAGCCAACTAGAATCAATATGAACACACTGGATTTCTCTGCCCTACCGCTACACGTAGGGGGTTCAAAAAGTGAGTCATCTGCTGGAAAATATACTGATCCTGTGGCAGTAGGATGACTCTTAAGAGAGCTCTTGCATTCTGCAAGGCTAATTATGAGTGGTGAGACATTTTTGCTCTGACTAAAGCAAGGATGTGGAAGGAAGACCATAGAAAAGAGTGTGTCCTATGCAGCTTCATGTTGCACTTTCAACTTTTCAGATACCATCTTTTCCTTCTCTAAACTGTAGTCACACCTAGAACTCTGCTGTGGTTTTATAACCCAGGGCAGTGGGAGAGATGTGATTTTTACATGCTTGGCTTTGCCTTAATTTCTTGCTCTACAACCTCATGTGACATTGCACACCACAGAAGCTTTGTGTTGATTTTCTAAGTCTTGTTTGTGCCACTGTCTGACAGTTCCTCCAAACAGTTAACTGATTTCTGCTTTTCCCATAGCCCAGGGCACGTTTAGAGGAAATAAATGCAACATGAGTTAGTCATCCTTAAATAATCTTAAAGCAGGAAGCCCTACATTAACAGCAGGCTGATAATAAGCTCTGTAGTGCTATCTCCAGCAAAGCTTTTCTCATGACTTGGAATAAATTTATGAGCTGTCATTTATTTATTTGTTTGCTTTTTCTCAGTGGGAGAATTTGCTGTCTGGTTGATGAAGCATCAATTATTCTTGTAAAATTGAATAGTACTGGTTTAGGATTACACACGGAGAAGCTGGCATAATTTGAGACATGATAAAAATTAATAAGATAAGGCATCTGTGACAGGGACAGAGTTTTGTGCCAGAGGATAACTCTTTTGTTAGAAGGAGAGCAAAGGATGGGGTTAAAAAGAAGGAGCAGACTTGATCTAACCCTGTAATTTTTTATTTTCTGCAGGCTTCTGCTGTCAGACCATCTGCAGCTGTTGTCGGTCAACCATCAGTCTGACCTCTGAGAGGTAGAAACCCATTCTGTTCCCTAGCTGGTTCTTCCAGCCTTTTTATTCCAGCATTTAAATTGGATTTTATTTGATTTTATTTAAATCCCTTATATCAACACTTAATGAACAGAAGTTCTCCTACTCTGCTCTGTGGCATCCCATTGTATACCAGCATTCTGTTCTTTTTTGTGTCCCATACATATTAATTTCCCTTAATCTTTCATGCAAATGTATGTTGCCTTTTCCTATTCTTTTTCTCTTCTTGATTATTATTAAATGCCTGGGTGATATTTAAATGTCAAAAAAAGCCCTGAGAAATGTCACAGACCTTGGAGAACACAATAGTTTATGCTTAAAATGCCCTGAGCATGGTAATATCTGCTTTTCAGGCTGTGGGGCTGTTCTAGCCATCTCTCAGGGAAAAAAAAAATAAAAATTACAAAATAGATCTCTTGAGAGAAATAGATGTGTGTTCCTGATGGAGTTTTGATTTTGAACTTTGATACTGAAATTGGAGATTCAGAAATGAATCCTGTCTTCTCTCTGGTTCATCTCTGCCCTGACATGATAGCAGGTCACTTGGCACAATCGGCTGCTTTCATCAATTATTAATGCTAACACATGGCAAAAGCAATTTGGAGATTCACTGGACCTGTGGGGGTCTGTTGATGGAATTGTGAAGGGGGCAATTATCAATCTGAAAATAAATGAGAGTGGCATCCGCCAAAGAGGAGGGGAAATAGGCAAAAGGGTTAGGCATGATTGGAAGAATATTTTATTTTACAGTCAGATGCATATCTTAAGTTGCCTTAAAGTGAATATTCCTAAAGCAGGGCATGCAGTTCACACAAGGGTTAGGTTACTTGGCTGAACTGTCTATGCAAATACACATTCATAAACCTTTACAAGAACTCTGATACTTGCTGAGTGTGTAGTAAAAGCAAAAAGCTGTTCAGTAGTAGGGAACAGGATACCTAGGCCAAGAAGGATATGACTCTCATCCATGAATCTTAGCAGCTTTCTTGTGTCTTTATGCTGAGAGGAGAAAATGAAAGTCTTGAGACTAGAGAATAAGAGCTACTAAATAAGATGAGTGCTACTTGAAGGTGACTTCTTGTCTACACAGGCCAAGGCAGTATAATGAACAAGGATGCTTACTGTCACTATTTAGGAGGAACTGTATGAATTTGCTTCAAAAGGTGATACATTGGGAGAGGTTATTCCTATGGTCTTGGGAGAGGTTATTCCTATGGTCTCTCCCTCTGTTTGTTGCAAAGACACCATGCATCAGAACAGGAGCATGTGTTCTGGTAGATTCACAATGGCTAAAAAAAACCCAGGGTAGAAGGAGCTCTCCAGACACTTCTGTCTCTCAAAGTGTGCTGGTCTGAGGCTAATTGGAATATTTTGATAGAGAAAATTGTATTATAGGCAGTGAAAAGGAAACAGTGGTGATGTCTACTTCACTCATAGGCTTGCTGAGATGTTTAAGTACTCAAAACATAGATAACACAGTCTGTCTGTAGGGGCATAACATCTTAGGGTGGTCTAGCTTCTGGCTTCTCTTTGCTGATTAATCTTAATCATAGAATCATAGCATGGTAAGGTTGGAAAGGTCATCTAGTTCCAACCCCCTGCCATACGCAGGGACACCTCCCACTAGTACAGCTCACTCAAGGCCTCCTCCAACCTGGCCTTGAACGCCTCCAGGGAGGGAGCAGCCACAGCCTCCCTGGCCAACCTGTTCCAGTGTCTGACCACCCTCACTGGAAAGAACTTCCTTCTAACATCCAGTCTAAACCTCCCCTCTGCCAGTTTAAACCCATTACCCCTTGTCCTGTCATTGCAAGACCTTGTAAATAGTCCCTCCTGAGCCTTCCTGTAGGCCCCCTTCAGATAGTGGAAGGCTACTAACCACTTTTCTTCTAACACCCCTGGCCGATTCTTCAAGCTCACCTTGCGTGTAAGGCAAACCTTGGGGTAAGGTACAGGGGTGGGGAGAAGGTGGAAGGGTGGTTGGGAGCCCCTCCTGGGGTCTCTGATTTCTGGGAGGGGAGTTGTGTTTCTGTATTACCTTTAACTTGTATATTTCTGTAACAATTCCTGTGTACAGTGTATATCTTTGCTTGTACATTGTGCTGAGCTGTAAATAGAGCTTCAGTCCTTAACTTCCAGCTGGCTGAGTCTAGTCTGGGTCATTTTACAAAGTGTGGGGGGTGGGGAACTCCCAAACCATCACACAAAAGAAAAGGACTACATTGACAAGCTTTGTCCACACTGGCAACGCCGTATTTGAATGTTTTAAAGAACAGCTCCTGGGAGAGTGGCGTGTTCAAAACCCCTGTCCTAGTCTGTGATGTATTGCCAAGCTCTGCTGGCCTCCTCTGGATGCAATGTGGATTCAGGATCCAGGAGAGCTTTCCCTCCTGATGGCCACAGGCCCCAGTGACAGCAGAGCCATCTGTGACAGCTCCCAATACATCAGCCCGGTTTTATTCTGCATTAGCTATCTACAGTGGCTCTAGAGGGCAAGGCTAGAAAGGTTAACAACTCCCTTCCACCCCCAAATTACTAAAGAGGGTTGGCACTGGGGACAGTACAACACTAGGCAGCTTTCTTTTACTTAGTCTGCTGCATCTCATGCAATGCCATGGATTAATGAAACTCCAGACTGTCTGATGGAGTTTTTCCCACGGAGCAAAATATTAACTAAGTCAATTGATTGCATTTTCATTTCTTGAGGGAGCGTTCAGCCCACACATCACATTGTCTGTCTGATCACAAAGGCACATCTGCTGTAGCAATATTGTGTTATCTCAGGGATGCTTTGTGCTACATCTTGTGCTGTTGCCTCTGATGTAAAAGGAAATGGAAGTTCTCACTCAGAAAGCCAACCTGACAAAGAAATAAATTCTGGTAAATTCAGTGCCCCAAATTTAGGAAATTACAGGAGCTGCTGCTGCAAAAGACTATGATAAACCCTCATCCATCTGGAATGTTTCCATAATCCACTTCAGATTGCCAATTAATTGCATACTTAGCTCTATGTAATAAGGTCAGATAATAGGCTGTATTTGTGCAAGTCCCCCAGAGGCAGTGGAAATGCATCACAATATTCTTAAATAGCATATTTTCACTAAAGCATTGCCTGCAAGCCTCTGTCTGGTGCTAGAAACCTATTGTGCTAGGGACTGTACATGTAATGAAAGACCAGATTTATAGCATATAGTCCTATTAAGTGAAGAACTTAATTGCTTACTTCAAGTACCAGGTTAAATAAACTGATCTCATCTGTTTTCTAATTAAATGTGGGAAGCTACAGTGTGGCTGGTTGGTACACAAGGTTTTTAAATCCTCTTCTAGAGCAGGAGGGACTGTAAAATAGTCTGGTTTATGCTGTTAAGGTGAAAATGAGACTGGTATCACAGAAAAATACCTTTGAACAATGGTGCATGAAATATTTAGGATTTTGCACACATAAATAACAGATTTTTTTTTTCCTCTGTTTGTTTCTTGATTTTTTTTTTGGGGGGGGTTGTTTGTTTGTTTGATTTATTGTTTTGTTTTTGGTGGTTGGTTTGGATTTAGACCAGAGTTCCTATTCATTCAACCAGTTACATCATGGGAAAATGTGCTTTTTAAATTTTTTTTTGTTAAAAAACCCACATATATTTCATCTTATTTGAATTAATCAACTTTTCCTGTGCTCTGCTGACCGTAGTATAGTTGATCAAAATAATTGTAATATTTTACAGCCGTGTTTCTGGGAAACAACTCAGTAAGCAGTAATTGCTGCCTGGAGGATTAAAAAAAAATATTAAAATTAATAATATGTGTGTTTTAAAATCAAGTCAGATTGTCACAGGTTCGTTAGGGTCAAAGGAAATTATGCTTCTTCATGTTTTTTATTTCATTTACTTCTACAGCAGTTCTTGCACACCTGTGACAACCCTAAGGGAGTTGTGTCATTTTTTAATTTTTTTTTTTTTTCAGCTTAAGATTTTTCTCAACATTTTATTTCTGTCTTGTGCAACTGGAAACATTTTACTACAGCAAGTCATAATCCAGGATATAACTCTAGGCATCCACATGTAAACACAAGTGTAGTACCAGCAGTGGTGCAGAGAATTCGTTTTAACTTAAATCGCTCTCAAAAAATTGCTCTCTCTCCTGTAGGCCCCCTTCAGATACTGGAAGGCTACTATCAGGTCTCCTGGAAGCCTTCTCTTCTCCAGGCTGCAGAGCCCCAACTC
>VWZE01017312.1:5441-25962 GCA_013396675.1 Eubucco bourcierii | reverse complement strand
AATATTCCAATTAGCCTCAAACCAGCACAGGAAGTTATAAGCCCTCAGCTTGGAAAGCTGAGTCCTACTCAGTCACCACTTGTACACAAGAAGAAAGAGCATGTGTGAAAATCCCAGACAACAGCACAATGCCTATAAAGAGGCATTCTTCTGCCTGACTCGCACTGTTGATTTCTGAGCTGAGAGACAGGTTGTGCCCATGCATCAAAACCAAAAGGATTTGTGTTTTTTAACCTAATCATAGAAACATAGAATCATTGAATGGTTTGGATTGGAAGTGATTTCCAAAGGTCATCTTTACCAACCCCCCTGCAGTCAGCAGGGACATCTTCAACTTCTGGTTGCCCAGAGCCTTGTTGACTCTAACTTTGAACATTTCCAGGGATGAGGCCCCAACCACGCCTTCCTGTGTAACCTGTTTCAGTGTTCCACCACCCTCATGTTAAAGAACTTGTTAGAATCATAGAATGGTAAGGTTGGAAGGGACCTCAAGGATCATTTAGTTCCAACCCCCTGCCATAGGCAGGGACACCTCCCACTAGCACAGCTCACTCAAGGTCTCCTCCAATATGGTCTTCAACACCTCCAGGGAGGGATCAGCCACAACCTCCCTGGGCAACCTGTGCCAGTGTCTCACCACCCTCACTGCAAACAACTTCCTCCTAACACCCAGTCTAAATCTCCCCTCTGCCACTTCAAACCCATTCCCCTTGTCCTGTGATTACAAGCCCTTGTCAATAGTCCCTCCCCAGCCTTCCTGTATCCCCCTTCAGATCCTGGAAGGCTACTCTAAGGTCTCCTGGAAACCTTCTCTTCTCCAGGCAGCAGAGCCCCAACTCTCTCAGCCTATCCTCATAGCAGAGCTGCTGCAGCCCTCTGATAATTTTTGTGGCCCTCCTCTGGACCTGCTTCATCAGACCTATAGAAATAGACAGAAAGTCCTTAAGCCTGGACCAGTGTTACTGGATAACTAAAGAAATTGTGCACTGCACTTCTTTCCCTGGACAAAGCACACACACACAAAAACCCCACCCAGACTACAATCCTGCAGTATTTTTAGTAAATCAAGACAAAAATCCTTACAGAAAGGCAATTCCTCTCAGTCATCAAAGTTATTACCTCATCTCTCAAAGCATTATTAAAATGCCATTCCCCTAACATCAGTTGGTCTTACTCCCACCAAAGAGGAGAATTTGAGTACGTGGAATATTTAATTTATAGTCTTTACTACACAGCTAGAAATACACCATCAGGTTGTAATTCTTCCTGGATAATAAGATGTAATATATACTTGTGGTTACTTTTTGGCTTCTAGCTATTTCTAAACCAGACCAGCATTTCCATTTTTCCACCAAGTTATTACAGTTTTAACAAAGATCAGGATACATTTAAAGAACTGATGAATTCAGTTTGCGGAAGGGCTTAGAAAAACCAAGCAAAGACTGTGTCACAACAGCATTATAGTGAGAAAAACCAAGAGGGAGTGTGTGCAACAGGTGAGGCTGCAAATCACAGACAAAACTACAGAGTTAATCCCCTGGCTAAATAATGTTCCAAAGGTTTGGAAGTTTTGTTTGGCTCTTTTAGGGGTGGGTAGGAGGTGAGTAAGCCATTACTGGTATCAAAACATCCAAGTTGTCATTGCTTTGCACACAAAGGTTCCAAGTTTCTAGTCCATCATATTTTTACACCTATAACAGCTCATCAAGAGTTAGAGCTGGGCTGGTCACTAGATGAGGCCTTCAGTGACCTGTACTAGTGGGAGGTGTCCCTGCCTATGGCAGGGGGTTGGAACTAGATGATCCTTGAGGTAGGTCCCTTCCAACCTTACCATTCTATGATTCTATGAGTGATGTAGGGTCTCTATGAACCCCTCTGCCTTCCCCAAAGGAAAGAGAAAGGGAATATGGGAGAGAGGCTGATGGGGTGGGAAAGAAACTAAGCCAGCTTTAATGGAAATAACAATAAAATGAAGTAGATACAAATAGATATGAACCAATGGGGATCCCAACCCCAGATGGCAATGACATGACTGTCACCACTCAGACTGAGGCAAGCACTGGCCAAGTCCCAGACTGAACTCAGTGGCAGATGGAAACCTGATTCAGGAGCTCGATTCTGGAACTGCATTCAGGAACTCGTTGGTTGAGGAATGAATGCCAAAAGGACAACCTTCCTAGGATACCATCCGTGGAAGCAGAGACTCAGCCCTGGTAATCCCTCTGTTTTATCCTGAAGATGTCATCCCTGGGAAGGAATCCCTTGCTGGTCAGTTCAGGGTCACCTCCCCAGCCCCTCCTCCCTGCAGATGCCACTTCTTACTGAACCTCAACACGGGGCACAAGATTCAGCAGTGCCCTTGGTCTGCAGCCCTGCCCTTGGCAGTAGCCCTCCCCATCAGCATTCTCACTGCCAGCAGCAGCCCCTAGCTGTGCAGACATGCCCTGAACTGCAAAAAGTGCCAGCACTAAGCAGAAACTGAGACAAAAAGTCACAACACTGAACAGAATTGTTTCTGTTCTAGTCCAGACCATGACTCGACCCCGCCAGAGTTGCTTTTACCAAGTCTTTGAAGCTGTAATGCTAATTGCTTAATAGAATTTTTCAAGTCATAGAATCATAGAATGGTCAGGTTGGAAGGGACCTCAAGGATCATCTAGTTCCAACCCCCTACCATAGGCAGGGACACCTCCCACTAGCACAGCTCACTCAAGGCCTCCTCCAACCTGGCCTTCAATACCTCCAGGGAGGGAGCAGCCACAACCTCCCTGGACAACCTGTGCCAGTCTCTCACCACCCTCACTGCAAACAACTTCTTCCTAACATCCAGTCTAAATCTCCCCTCTGCCAGTTTAAACTCATTACCCCTCATCCTGTCATTACAAGACCTTGTCAATAGTCCCTCTCCAGCCTTCCTGTAGCCCCCTTCAGATCCTGGAAGGCTACTCTAAGGTCTCCTGGAAACCTTCTCTTCTCCAGGCTGCAGAGCCCCAACTCTCTCAGCCTGTCCTCACAGCAGAGCTACTACAGCCCTCTGAGCTCTTCGTGGCCTCCTCTGAACCACTCCAACAGTTCCATGTCCTTCCTGTCATTACTTTCTTGCTAGAGCAATAGTTTCTGAAACAGCATTTAAAATATAGTTTTTGACTGGACAATGCAAAGGTCTAGCTCTTTTCTTATTCATAGGCTGTATCTGCTCCACAACAGTCTAGATGCTCTTTTCCTCATTCCAACCTAGAAGCTCATTTTAAAATAAGTGTCAGAGGAAACATCTTCACTGATTAGAAGTTCATTAAACTGGTTCTGTGAAAGGGCCACACCTTTAACAAACAGCAATGACATGGAAGCAAACAGGACAGGCTGAGAGAGTTGGGGCTCTGCAGCCTGCAGAAGAGAAGGCTTCCAGGAGACCTTAGAGTAGCCTTCCAGGATCTGAAGGGGGATACAGGAAGGCTGGGGAGGGACTATTGACAAGGTCCTGCAATGACAGGACAAGGGGCAATGGGTTTGAAGTGGCAGAGGAGAGATTTAGACTGGATGTTAGGAGGAAGTTGTTTGCAGTGAGGGTGGTGAGACACTGGCACAGGTTGCCCAAGGAGGTTGTGGCTGCTCCCTCCCTGGAGGTGTTGAAGGCCAGGTTGGAGGAGGCCTTGAGTGAGCTGTGCTAGTGGGAGGTGTCCCTGCCTATGGCAGGAGTTGGAACTAGATGATCCTTGAGGTCCCTTCCAACCTTACCATTCTATGATTCTATGATTCCATCCCAGAAGTAACCTTTGCAACTCATAACCACACTTTGGAGTTATCTTGCAGAAAAATAAAACAGGCTTTGGGATGCAAGACAAATTGTGCTGTCATTGATTTGACTTCTGTAAAGCAGATTTAGAAGAGTTGGTATGAATTATTATGTAAATTCACAGAATGAATCCAGGTCTCTAGAGAAATGAAGGCTGAGGGAAGACCTCCATGATGGAAGTTAGAGCCAGATAGGTGTTGCTTTTCTTTCCCTAGCAGCAAGTAAAAGCACAGGAGGATAGCAGCAAGTAAAATGACAAGAGGAAATGGCCTCAAGTTTCACCAGGGGAGGTTTAGGTTGGATATGAGAAGAAACAACTTAATTTGAAAGAGTTCTCCAAAACTGGCACAGGCTTCCAGGGAAGTGGTTGAATCCTCATCCCTGGAGTTGATTCAAAGAGGCAGAGATGTGGTGCTGAGGGACATGGCTTAGCATCAGCCTTGGAAGAGTTAGAGAATGGTTGGACTGGATGATCTTGAATAACTTTTTCAATCAAAATGTTATGATTAGTCACAACCTCCTTTAGAGGATGTCAGCATCCAAAAGCTCCTGCTTATATCCTATCCCACCCACTATTCCCATCCTCTCATGTTCTTTGGCCAGGAGTTTTTTGCACAGTGCTCAGATATGACAGGGCATGTGGAGTTCCCTCCACTCTATTCTCCACTAAAGGGAAAAGCAAACTTTTTTCCCCAGAATTTTACACCATCATCTACATCACAGACAATAAGACCTAGAATTTCTTCCCAAAAAAATTGGAACCAGCAAAGGATGTATGGTTGGGGAGGGTGAGGGGTGGAGTTCTTAGTTGTACTCTTCATTATCATGGTTTTCCAAGGAACTAAGTAGAAGAGAGCCAGAGATGACAAAGAAATGCCTCTCTTGCTAAGATCACTTTCTTCTATTACAAGCCTAACTTAAGAGAATAACAGAAAATTTCAGGTTTCCCTTCTCTGCTTTCTTAAACCTGAATCTATTTTGACTCTGTGGTCTAGATCTGTTTCCATACTTTCATCATTTCTCTGATTTTTTTTTCCCCCAGCAATTTATTCTAACACAAACATTAGTTTAGCATTCTTTTCAATTAGAGCAATGTTCCAATTCTTTCATTGCTGCTATTCTCTCTTTCCAAGGAGATTCTCCAACCCAAAGTACTACTAAGCTAAAGTTTTGGTTTTCTTCATTTTCTTCCTTCTCTGAGGGCCAAACCCAACTTTCACACCAGAGATGAGTTAATGTAATTTCATTTTAGTGAAAGATAAATAACTGGGGCTTGGGGAGCTGGGCAGTAAGAGAGGAAAGCAAAGATACTGACAGTACTTTAAATACTGTTTTAAACTTCACACCCTCCTCCAAACTACAGCTACTTCACCTGCTGCATAGCTGCCATCTAGGAAGAATGATGAGGTTAAGGTCTGCATTTGGGATTTTCTCATCTTTTGTTTTTTGAATCAGCAGCACAGAGTCACATTGGAGGCCTCTGGCTAGTGGTGTTCCCCAGGGGTCAGTGCTGGGTCCAAGCTTTGGGGATGTTGACTGATGAGAAGCTCACCATGAGCTGCCAGTGACCTCATGTAGCCCAGAAGGCAGCCATGTCCCAGGGTGCATCAAGAGGAGTGTGGCCAGCAGGGCAAGAGAGGGGATTCTGCCTGTTTATTCTGCTGTGGTGAAACCACACCTCAAATACTGCACTTAATTCTGGTGTCCACATGATAAGAAGGACACAGGCCTGTTGGAGTGGGTCCAGAGGAGGGCCGCAAAGATGATCCAAAGGCTGGAGCATCTCTGCTATGAGGATAGGCTGAGGAAGCTGAGATTGTTCAGCCTGGAGAAGACAAGACTCTGAGGGGACCTTAAAGCTGCCTTTCAGTACTTAGAAGGAACCTACAGGAAAGCTGGAGAGGGACTTCTCATAAGGGTGTCTAGAGACAGGACAAAGGACAATGATTTGAAGCTGAAAGTAGGTTTAGACTGGATCTTAGGAAGAAGTTCTTCAGTACTATGGTGGTGAGACTGCAATAGGTTGTCCAGGGAGGCTTTGGATGCTCTCTCTCTGGAGGTGTTTAATGCCAGACTGGATGAAGTCTTGGGCAACCTGTCCACGGCAGGGAGGTTGGAGATGATGATCTCTGAGGTCTCTTCCAACCCCTGGCATTCTATGTTTTCATGATCAGCAAACATTTAAACTTACTTACATGATGAAATCAAAGCACTGAATAATTAAGTGGAAGCCTGTAAGAAATTAAGGATAATCACATTTAAGAGAGCACAGAAAACAGCTCAGTTTCTCTTCATGCTCCCAGTACCCTACAGGACCAGACATCGCTTTGTAATCTGAGCTTGGTTCACACATTTATTGTATTGATTACATTTTGATAGCACTGCTGATGTGTAGTTCAGTGGCAGGCAATGTCAGTTCACAAGTAGGTTGTCACCATTTTGAGCTGCTGAGGCATTTCCTCAGCCTCTGACTCAGAGGGGGACACAGGGATGTACCCTTCCAAGCTTGTTAGCACAGACCAACACTGACATCTGGTGCCAGCAGAGCCATTTTACACTGGGGCAAAGATTCAGCTCCATAGCTCACTGAAGAGTTGCTAGTTCGACATAAAGATNGGAGTGGGTCCAGAGGAGGCCACGAAGATGCTCAGAGGGCTGCAGCAGCTCTGCTGTGAGGACAGGCTGAGAGAGTTGGGGCTCTGCAGCCTGGAGAAGAGAAGGCTTCCAGGAGACCTTAGAGTAGCCTTCCAATATCTGAAGGGGGCTACAGGAAGGCTGGGGAGGGACTATTGACAAGGTCTTGTAATGCCAGGACAAGGGGCAATGGGTTTGAACTGGCAGAGGGGAGATTTAGACTGGGTGTTAGGAGGAAGTTGTTTGCAGTGAGGGTGGTGAGGCACTGGCACAGGTTGCCCAGGGAGGTTGTGGATGTTCCCTTCCTGGAGGTGTTGAAGGCCAGGTTGGAGGAGGCCTTGAGTGAGTTGTAGTAGTGGGAGGTGTCCCTGCCTATGGCAGGGGTTTGGAACTAGATGATCCTTGAGGTCCCTTCCAACCTTACCATTCTATGATTTTATGATTCTATGATGCTGTAAATCAGCACCAAACTGCATCAAAATGTGGCAACAAGGAAAAGTAAGGATAGAGGAGACATACCAAGGATGTACTTAAAGCCAGGAGAAGATAGTACACTCCCAGAATGTTTCTGCAATGCACTTTGCTCAAGATGCACTGTTATAGCTCAATATCATTTTAGCTGCTGTTGCTAGAACAGGGAGCTCACTGAGAGTCTTGGGGTTGTTTAGTCTGCAGAAGAGAAGACTGAGAGGAGATCTGATGAATGAGTACAAATAGCTGAGGAGTGGGTGTCAAGTGAATTATAGAATCATAGAATCATAGAAGGTTAAGGTTGGAAGGGACCTCAAGGATCATCTAGTTCCAACCCCCTGCCACAGGCAGGGACACCTCCCACTAGTACAGCTCACTCAAGGCCTCCTCCAACCTGCCCTTGAACATCTCCAGGGAGGGAGCAGCCACAACCTCCCTGGGCAACCTGTGCCAGTGTCTCACCACCCTCACTGTAAAGAACTTCCTCCTGACATCCAGTCTAAATCTTCTCTCTGCCAGTTTAAATCTGGCTGGGGCAAATCTTTTTTCAGTGGTCAGCAGCAGTAAGACAAGGACCAACAGCTACAGACTGGAACAGAGAAGGCTTCACCTCGACATGAGGAGAAATGTCTTTGCAGTGAGGGTGACAGAGCTCTGGAACAGGCTGCCCAGAGAGGTTGTGGAGTTCCCTTCTCTGGAGACTTTCAAAACCTGCCTGGATGCATTCTTGTGTGACCTACCCTGGATGATCCTGCCTTGGCAGGGAGTTTGGACTGGATGATCTCTGGAAGTGCCTCCCAACCTCTAAAGTTCTGTGATTCTGTAATTTGGTGAGAATGATCTGTGCCAGGGCATGCAGAGATTGCACAGTAGAAAAATACCAGAGTTGCTTGTGTTCCAAACCCAAGTGCTCAAAACGTTGCTGTCATGAGCTCACCTTGCTTCAACTGCTACAACCACTCCAGGTCCCATTTTGTGGGTTGGGGAATTCACTCTGTGCCACCTCTTTTGCCTACTTGCCCAGAAGAAATTGCTTCCAGGCAATGAGGTGTTCAACCCAATCCTATCAGTAAGTGGAGCACAATTAGGGTTGGGATGCAATTTCTGTGTGTGTTCATTTTAGAATCTTCGAATCATGGAATCCTTGTGGTTAGAAGAGACTTTTAAGTTGAGTCCAACCATTAACCCAATACTGCCAGGTCATCACTAAACCACATCCCTCAGCACCACACCTGCAGAGTTTTTAAATCCCTCCAGGAATAGGCACTCCACCACTTCTCTGGGCAACCTGTTCCAGTGCCTCATAACCCTTTTAGTGAAGAAATATTTCTTGATGTCCAGTTTTTCCTGATGATGAAAATGGGTTTAAACTGGCAGAGGGGAGATTTAGACTGGATGTCAGGAGGAAGTTCTTTACAGTGAGGGTGGTGAGGCACTGGCACAGGATGCACAGGGCGGTNTGAAGAAATATTTCTTGATGTCCAGTTTTTCCTGATGATGAAAATGGGTTTAAACTGGCAGAGGGGAGATTTAGACTGGATGTCAGGAGGAAGTTCTTTACAGTGAGGGTGGTGAGGCACTGGCACAGGTTGCCCAGGGAGGTTGTGGCTGTTCCCTCCCTGGAGGTGTTGAAGGCCAGGTTGGAGGAGGCCTTGAGTGAGCTGTGCTAGTGGGAGGTGTCTCTGCCTATGGCAGGGGGTTGGAACTGGATGATCCTTGAAGTCCCTTCCAACCTTACCATTCTATGATTCTATGATTCTATGATTCTATGATTCTATGATTCTAAACTTCCCTTGGCACAACTTGAGGCCACCTCCTCTCATTCTATTGCTTGTTACTTGGGAGAACAGAGTGACCTCCACCTCCTTACAACCTATTTTCAAGGAGTTGCAGAGAGTAAGAATGTCTCCCAGGGCTATTCTTGCAGACCTCAGCCAGTCACTACCAAGAATAGCAAAGACAGGCTGACAAACCAGAGAGGATGATCCCAGTGCCAATCCAATAGCATCTTCCAGGACTGGGAAGAGCCAGTTACAAGAGAGTACAGTGACATTCTGTGACTCCCTGACTGTCTTAAACAACAAGAATCTAAATGTTTACACACCTCTTGATTCTGCCACCAGCTGCTAGCTCAAGCATGTCTGTGGAAGGTGCACAAACCTGCCACTTCCACTGTTTTCTCATGCAACTGGCCAAGAGAAAGCTGTTTCCAAAGCGTAGCTGTTCTGTGCATCAAGGCACTTTGCTACATGTTCTCATTCCCATAAGGCTCTCTGCAGCCAGCAGACTGTTGGAATAATATTATTTGCAAGACTAGACTTGGAAAAAAATGGCTTTTCCTTATTGCATCCTTGTGCCAGTGCAGACAGTATCCTGCCTTACCAGATGTTTCTTATTTCTGGTGGTTTTTTGTTTTTTTTTTTTTTCTCTCTAAACTGCACTTGGGCTTTTGGTATTTCTAGAATTTGAAAGTATCAAACAAAGGCATTTCTGTTACCTTAAAAAAGAAAAAAGTTAGCTTAACACTCTCTCAAAAACCTGTGATTACATGAGTGAGAAACACACCAAACTTCCATCCAATGGGAATGCTTTGGCTAACTTTTGTAACCCCATCCCTTTACAAATCATGGAAACCACAGTAAGCTCTGCAAGTTCCATGAGTGGAAAAGCAGTCAGAGAATCACACAATCATAGAATCATAGATTCATAGAATCATAGAACCATAGATTCATAGAATCATAGGATGGTCTGGGTTGGAAGGGACCTCCAAAGGTCACAGAATCACAGAAATATCAAGGAAGGAAAAGCCCCTCAGCATCACCAAGTCCAAACTAGAATGCTACTCTACAAGGTTCACCTTAAACCCTATCCCTAAGCACTACATCCAAACAACCCTTAGACACATCCAGGGTTGGTAACTCCACCATCTCCCTGGGCAGCTCATTCCAGTCCCTGACCACTCTCTCCATGAAAAACTTTTTCCTAATGTTCAATCTAAACCTACCCAGTCTCAGCTTGAAGCCATTCCACCTTATTATGTTCTGTCTCAAATTACCTGTGAGAAGAGACCAGCAGCAGCCTTTCCACAATGTCCTTTCAGGTAGCTGTAGACAGCAATGAGGTCTGCCCTCAGCCTCCTCTTTTTCACACTAACCAGGCCCAACTCCCTCAGTCACTCCTTATAAGATTTATTCTCCAGGCCCTTCCCCAGCTTTGTTGCCCTCCTCTGGACCCACTCCAGCACCTCCACATCTCTCCTATACTGAGGTGCTCAAAACTGAACACAATACTTGAGGTGTGGCCTCATCAGACCCAAGTCCAAGGAAACAATCACCTCCCTACTCCTGCTGGCCACAGCATTTCTAATCCCAGCCAGGATGCCATTGGCCTTCTTGGCCACCTGGGCACACTGCTGGCTCATATTCAGCTCCTGTCTATTACAACTCCCAGGTTCCTTTTCTGCCAGATAGCTCTCCAGCCACACTACCCCAAGCCTGTAGCATTGCTTGGGGTTGTTGTGACTCAAGAGCAGGACCTGGTCATCCAATCCAACAACCTCTGCAGTAAGCAGGGGCATGCTCAACTAGATCAGGCTGCCCACTGTGTGTTTTGGGGAGGAAGAGTTGTGCTTATGGCTTTTGGAGGCTTTTTCTTGAGTGTTGTCCTTTGTTTGGTTAGGTGTTGTTTTTGTTTTTGTTTTTTGGGTTTTTTTTTTTTTGTTTGTTTGTTTGTTTGTTTTTTTATTAAGACAGTGAAAAACACTGAGATTCCAGAATTATGTAGAGTTCTATATGTTGGAGGGAAAAATAGAGAAAAAAATATTGAGGATTCTGAATGCATGGGCAAGGAGAGAGGTCCAACAATGTGACAACTAATCATAAAATCCTAGAAACATTCTGGTTGGAAAAGACCTTTCAGATAATTAGAATCATAGAATCATAGAATAGTAAGGTTGGAAGGGACCTCAAGGACCATCTAGTTCCAACTCCCTGCCATAAACAGGGACACCTCCCACTAGAACAGCTCACTCAAGGTCTCCTCCAACCTGGCCTTGAACACCTCCAGGGAGGGAGCATCCCTCAGCACCACATCTCTGCCTCTTTGAAACACCCCAAGGGACAAAGATTCAACCACTTCCCCAGTTCTGGATAAGGAGTTATTAAACAATACATGTGAATGGTATCTAAAAGGTGTGTAGGAGCCATATCCTGAGCATCATGAGACCAACTTCAGTCTACTATGGTTATTTTTAAGCATAGTTTTGCCAATTTCAGTTTAATCTGCTCTCATTATAAACAATAACATTTGTTTTAAATGGATTGCATGGACAGCAGAGCAAGGGAGGTGATTCTGCCCCTTTACTCTGCTCTCGTCAGACCCCACCCGGAGTCCTGTGTGCAGTTCTGGAGCCCCCAGCACAGGAAGGACATGGAACTGTTGGAGTGGGTCCAGAGGAGGCCACGAGGATGCTCAGAGGGCTGCAGCAAGCAGCTCTGCTATGAGGACAGGCTGAGNGGTTGGAGGAGGCCTTGAGTGAGCTGTACTAGTGGGAGGTGTCCCTGCCTATGGCAGGGGGTTGCAACTACATGATCTTTGAGGTCCCTTCCAACTTACCATTCTATGATTCTATGATTCTATAATATGATTCAAAAGAGACAGAAAACAAGTGGAGAGAGTCCAGCAGATGCTGAGGGGGCTGGAGCACCTCTCAGACAAAGAGGCTGAGATATCTGAGGCTGTTCAGCCTGGTGAAATCTGGGAATGGATCTTAACAATGCTGATCAAGGTCTAAAGGGTACAAGGTACAAGGATGGGGCCAGACTCCTTTCAGTGGTGTGCAGTGACAGGGCAAGGGGCAAGAGGCAGAAACAGGAATGCAGGAGGTTTCACTTGAGCTTAAGGAAAAGTTTCTTTGCAGTGAGGGTCCTGGGGCTCTGGAGTAGGCTGTCCAGAGAGGTTGTGGACTCTCTTTCTTTGGAGAAATTCCAAACCCACCTGGACACTGTGATCCTGGGCAAACTGCTCTGGATGGCCCTGCTTTAGCAGAGGAATTGAGCTGCATGATCTCCAGAGGTCCCTGCACTGAAATTCTTTAAGTTTAGCCTGAAATGTAACACTTTACTATCAACTGTCCCACACATAGTAAAATATGTGTGAAACTTCCACACATTAATGTGTGTGAAAATGCTCTCAGCATTCTAGAAGAGTTTTAAAAATCAAGACAGCTCCAGCTGCTTATGTCACAGGTTGGTTGGGTCTCAAACTTCAAGAAGTACTTGGAATGCTTTTAAACCAACCCTATACACATTTTCAAGAGACTCTAGCTGGCTTATGACTGACCCCCACCTCACTCCAACCTCCTTTCAGGTGGTTGCAGAGAGCAATGAGGTCTCCTCTCAGCCTCCTCTTCTCCAGACTAAACAATCCCAGTTCCTTCAGCTGCTTCTCATTAATGGCAGCAACGTACTTTATCACCTCATTACAGACAGCAATGGAACATTCATTTGCTGTGGGAGAAGGGTATTGAATGGTGGGCATGAAAGCCTGGAGTGTATCCACAGAATCATAGAACATCAGGGGTTGGAAGGCACCTCCAGAGGTCCAACCTCACTGCCAAAGCAGGATCACCCAGGGAAGTCCACACAGGAATGCATCCAGGCAGGTTTTGAAAGTCTCCAGAGAAGGAGACTCCACAACTTCTCTGGGCAGTCTGTTCCAGGGCTCTGTCACCCTCACTGCAAAGAAGTTTCTCCTCATGGTAAGGTGAAACCTTCTATGTTCAAGTTTGTACCTGTTGTTCCTTGTCTTATTACTGTGCATCACTGAGAAGAGTTTGGCCCCTCCACTTAACACCCACCCCTCAGCTATTTATAGACATTGATCAGATCCCCACTCAGTCTTCTCAGCTCTTCTCTATCCATGCCTGGAAAGCTTTATTACGTCCTTGTGAACCTAATGGCATGCAGAGAACAGCTAAGATTGGCCTAGCTTTGCCTTCCTAGACAATCAGTCTTTGGTTCCACACCTCCCTACAGCTGCCCTTTGTGAGAACAAACAGATTTCTAGCATGCTTCAAGGCATGAGACACGTAACACTGCATTTTCCACCACTACCACTCATGCATTCCTCCTGCTTTACCCTCTGACATTTGACACAGAAGCCTGAAAAAAACCAGCTCTGAGTTTCATGTGGTAATCTGGTGCAGAATCTAAAGCTTGAGTAAACAATGGATTTTGGGTTTTTTCCCCCTTATGTGAACCATGTGCGCTCTGCTCCGTAATCTACCGCAGACGGCACTTTAATGGAGCCGTAGGGGTGTGTTTTATGAGAGAACAATATAATGCTGTGAATTCTAACACACATCTTCAAAACCAGCTTGAAGGGTAGTTTATAAAGCATAGGGAAGCACAGTGCTACCTGGCATGGATGTATATACAGAAAGAGAACAAAACAAGGCCAGGCAAGTTCAGCTGCTGATTCCTTTTGAACACATTCAGCATTTGTTAAGGGTTCAGAGAGACAGTTCCACTGTTTTCCACCTTAAATACCAAGCTGTGGATGATTTCTTTAGTTTAAGAGCTTGCCAAGAAACAAACCAAAAATCAAGTATATCCTCTAACACCTGTGAAAATACTGCAACTAATGGCTGCCTAGCAGAGAGGGTCAGAAGAGATTATATGGATGCAGAAAAATAAGACATTTCTGTTGGCTACAATAGATGAATTTTTTTATCATTATTAGATACGTATTTGAGGTCCTTTATTCAAATTGTGCAAAGAGTTTGAAAGAGGCTTTAGAGTAAAAATTCATCAACAGGGTATTATTAGATGGATGTGGGCCCTCTGATGTAGGATTAAATTCATGGATTCACAGAATGGTTTGGATGGGAAGGGACTTTAAAGATCACCTAGTTCCAGCCTCCCTGCCATAGGCAGGAACACTTTCCACTAGAGCAGTTTGATCAAGGCCTTATCCAACTGGAACTTGAGCACCTCCAGAGAGGAAACATCCACAGCCTCCCTGAGCAACATGTGCCAGTGTCTCACCACCCTCACTGTAAAGAATTTCTTCTACATCTCCAGTCTAACTCTGCCCTCCTGAAGCTTCAATACATTCCCTATCCTTTTAATCCAGAATCTTTCTGTAAATACTGCAGTACTCACCTTCCCTAACTGGACAAAACTTGGCCTCCTTTGCTAGTAGTAAACAAAATAAAACCTTCAAAGACAACTGGAATACTGTGTGCAGTTCTGGAGCCCTCGACACAAGAAGGACATGGAAGTGTTGGAGTGGGTCCAGAGGAGGACAAAAAGATGCTCAGAGGGCTGCAGCAGCTCTGCTANACTGGCACAGGTTGCCCAGGGAGGTTGTAGCTGCTCCCTCCCTGGAGGTGTTGAAGGCCAGGTTGGAGGAGGCCTTGAGTGAGCTGTATTAGTGGGAGGTGTCCCTGCCTATGGCAGGAGGTTGGAACTGGATGATCCTTGAGGTCCCTTCCAACCTTACCATTCTATGATTCTATGATTCTAGCACTACAAGCCCTTGTAAAAAGTCCTTCCCAAAACTTCTTGTAATGAATTAAGAGTGTAAATAGACTCCACCAACTGAAAGAGTTGGAGCTGTTCGGCCTGGAGAAGAGAATGCTCCAGGGAGACTATAGAACTGCATTCCAGCACTTGAAGGGCACCTACAGGAAGGCTGGGGAAGGGCTGTTTAGAAGGGCTTGGAGCGATAGGACAAGGAGCAATGGTATGAAACCGGAGCAGGGCAGATTTAGGTTGGACATGGGGAGGGAGTTCTTTACGATGAGAGTGGTGAAATACTGGAACAGGCTGCCCAGGGATGTGGTTGAGAAGAGTCCAGGTGAGACACTCAAGATCAGGTTTGATGGGCCCTGGACAGCCTGCTCTAGCTGGAGATGTCCCTGCTGACTGCAGGGGCATTGGATAAGGTAACCTTTGAGGATTCCTTCTAAGTCAATGCAATCTGTAAATCTGTGAATACTGTGTTTTGTTGACAGAAGCCAGGAGGATGTAGGTCTTCCTGGCCACAATTTGTTCATGGCTCAACCAGTTCAGCTGCAGCATAACAGAAAATAAACAAGAAAGAATTTCAGACAGAAAAACAGGACAGAATTTACTTAAGTGAAGGTTTACAGAGGGAAAATTAAAGTAGCTCTATGATTTCTTGGAAGAGAAACCAAGGAAGTAAGCAGAACATTGACATGGAAGTTATTATACATAGTTCTAAAGTCTGACTTTTTTGATATCTTTGAAAGCTGGTTCTGAAAGGAAGGATAGTTCAGGTTGTTTTTTTTTTTTGATTCCTGACCTTCTACAAACTCATGGTAAAGTTTGGATTCATATTTGCATTGAGAGTTTTGTTGGAATGAAAAGTGGGATTACAAAACCAGAAGGAGGATTGTAGCTGTAATATCAAATCCTTCGCCAAGATGGAAAGAGCTGTAATAAACAGCACAGAATGTTCCAAAGGCTGGTAGAGATGAAAAAGTTGTTTGGGTGGTTTGGGTTTTGTTCTTTTTTTTCTGCCCTGCTTGGACTAAACTTTGTGAAAGTTACCTCAGACAGACAAAAATGTCAGCAAGTTGCTACTGATTCAGACACAGGTAGATTTCTACTCTGAACTGAAATCATAGAGTCATAGAATCATAGAATGGTAAGGTTGGACGGAACCTCAAGGATCATCTAGTTCCAACTCCCTGCTATAGGCAGGGACACCTCCCACTAGCACAGCTCACTCAAGGTCTCCTCCAACCTGGCCTTCAACACCTCCAGGGAGGAAGCAGCCACAACCTCCCTGGNCAACTCTTGTAGCTTGTCCCCATAGCAGAGCTGCTGCAGCCCTCTGAGCATCTTGGTGGCCTCCTCTGGACCCACTCCAACACTTCCATGTCCTTCCTGTGCTGGGGACTCCAGAACTGTACACAGGACTCCAGATGGGGTCTGAGGAGAGCAGAGTAAAGGGGCAGAATCCCCTCCCTTGCCCTGCTGCCCACACTGCTCTTGCTGCAGCCCAGCACTCGGTTGCCTGTCTGGGCTACATGTGCACACCACAGAATCATAGAATAGTTTGGGTTGGAAGGGACCTTTAAAGGTCAGCTTGTCCAACCCCTCTGCAGTCAGCAGGGACAACTCCAACAACATGAGGTTGCCCAGGGCCACATCGAGTCTGATGTTGAATGTCTCTAGGGATTGGGCCTCAACCACATCCCTGGACAGCCTGTTCCAGTGTTTCACCACTCTCATTGACTCAGAACTTGTGCAGCTAGATCAGGTTGTTTATAGCCTCAACCAACATATTGAATGTTGTCAGGGATGGGGCATCTCCCACCTCTCTGAACAGCCTGTGCCAGTGTTGCATCACCCTCAGCACAAAAAAAACCTCCTTCAAATCTAGTCTAAATCTCCTCTCTTCTAGTTTAAAAACCATCACCTCTTGTCCTGTTCCAACAGACTCTGCTTAAGAGTCTGTCCCCATCTTTCTTATTAACCTCTTTTAATTGCTGAAAGACCACAGTAAGGTCTTTCTGGAGTCTTCTTTTCTGTAGACTGATGTGGTTTTCAACCTCCTCCCTGTATCTCAAGCAAGAGGAACAGGTGACACTAGGAGAGATAGTATACAAAGCTCAGGCTGATAGTTTGCACAAAAAATCATTTAACTTTTAAGAGTGAAGAACAATTATTAAAAAGTTTCCTGGAAAAGAGTTTTGAGAGCTACATGCTGAGAAGTAAAAGGGAAGATTTCCAGCTGTCCTGTATCAGCACTTCAAGATATTGAAGACAGAAGGCCATGTCTTCAATATCTTGAAGTGATTACCAGCTCTAGTCACTCCCATTCTCATTACCTGAGAGCATTGTCTGAAATGCTACTGATTTCCCAATCCTCTTCAAACAGGCTTAAGATATAAGCAGTAGCAGCAGTGTTTGTGTCAAAGACCAAGGCAGAGTGCCCCATGGTGCAATGACAACGATGTCTTCAAAATGTGGACAGGTATATATGCACCTACACAGCAAGGCCAAGTGCTGGGTCCTGCCCTTGAGTCACAACAACACCGTGCAACACTCCAGGCTTGAGGCAGAGAGGCCTAGTGGAAAAGGACCTGGGGGTGTTGATTGACAGCAGACTGAAGATGAGCCAGCAGTGTGCTCAGGTGGCCAACAAGGCCAATAGCATCCTGGCCTGGTTCAGCAATACCAGGCCAAGAGGAGCAAGGCAGGGATCGTCTCCCTGTACTCAGCATGGTGAGGTTACAGCTTGAGTACACTGTTCAGTTTTGGGGCCCTCACTACAAGAAGGACATTGAGGGGCTGGAGCAGGTCCAGAGAAGGGCAATGAAGCTGGCAAAGAGCACAAGTCCTGTGAGAAGCAGCTGAGGGAAACTGGGGTTGTTTAGTCTGCAGAAAAGGAAGCTGAGAGACCACATTGCTCCCTACAATTCCTTGAAGGCAGGTTGGAGCAAGACAGGAATCAGTCTCTTTTTCCAAGTAACAAGTGCGCTTGCAGCTCAGACAGCCAACCGAGTGCTGGGCTGCAGCGAGAGCAGTGTGGGTAGCAGGGCAAGGGAGGGGATTCTGCCCCTTTGCTCTGCTCTCCTCAGATCCCACCTGGAGTCCTGTGTGCAGTTCTGGAGCCCCCAGCACAGGAAGGACATGGAACTGTTGGAGTGGGTCCAGAGGAGGCCACAAAGATGCTCATAGGGCTGCAGCAGCTCTGCTATGAGGACAGGCTGAGAAAGTTGAGGCTCTGCAGCCTGCAGAAGAGAAGGCTTCCAGGAGACCTTAGAGTAGCCTTCCAATATCTGAAGGGGACCTACAGGAAGGCTGGGGAGGGACTATTGACAAGGTCTTGTAATGACAGGACAAGGGGTAATGGGTTTGAACTGGCAGAGGGGAGATTTAGACTGGATGTTAGGAGGAAGTTGTTTGCATTGAGGGTGGTGAGACACTGGCACAGGTTGCCCAGGGAGGTTGTGGCTGCTCCCTCCCTGGAGGTGTTGAAGGCCAGGTTGGAGGAGGCCTTGAGTGAGCTGTACTAGTGGGAGGTGTCCCTGCCTATGGCAGGGGGTTGGAACTAGATGATCCTTGAGGTCACTTCTAACCTTACCATTCTATGATTCTAAGTGATAGGATAAGAGCACATAGCCTCAGGTTGCACCAGGGGAGGTCTGTGTTGGATATGAGGCAAGATTTCTGTACTGAAAGAGTGGTTAAGCCCTGGAACAGGCTGCCCAGGGAAGTGGAGGGAATCACTGTCCCTAGAAGTATTCAAAAAATGGTGTAGATGTAGCACTTAGGGGCATGGCTTAACAGTGGACTGGGCAGTACTGGGTTAATAGTTGGACTTGATCTTGGATGACTTTTCCAGCCTCAGTAATTGAATGATTCTGTAAAAAACTTACATATCTAGGAAGAAAAACTCCATTAGCAAGCTAAACTTTGGATTATGTCTCGCTGCATTTGCTTTGCAGTAGTGTTCCTGAAGCAGAAATTATAAGCAGGAGATGAGAGGAGCCATGGAAAAACTGACCTTTTAGTTGAAAAAAATCCACTGGCTTATTTTAGAAATGATTTAACTGGCAGCTGCTACACTTGGCCTTTTATCTGTTCCACAGCATAAACCCTGACAGTCTAGCACACACTTTCTTTCTCTCACTGCTGGTCAGTTCAAAGTGTGTATTTTCCATGTAAAGCTGGTTTGGACTGATGTCGTGGCTGCCACTCCAGCAGACCTGTTAAAAATTACAAAACCTAAACATCTAGACTTTAAGCTGTTATCCAAACCAGAAACCTGTAACTGCAGGAGCAAGCCCTGCCACCTTGGAAAGGGATTTTGTTGTACAGCATCTGTTTTGCTGAGAAGTGTGGTAGATCAGAATTGTAGAATGGGTTGGGTTGGAAGGCTTAAAAATTGCCTAGTCCAACCCTCCCACAGTGAGCAGGGACATTTTCAATTAGAGCAGGTTGCTCAGAGCCCCAAACAACCTGACAATCTCCCTTATGAAGACAGGATGAGAGAGTTGGGACTGTTCAGCCTGGAGAAGAAAAGGCTCCAGGAAGACCAGTACCAGAAGAGAGCCTACAAGAAGGCTGGGAAGGGACTTTTTACAAGGGCTCGTCATGATAGGACAAGAGGGAATGAATTGAAGCTTGAGGAGGGCAGATTTAGACTGGAGATTAGGAAGAAATTCTTCACAGTGAGGGTGGTGAGACACTGGAACAGGTTGCTCCAGGAGGCTGCGAATGCTGCATCCCTGGAGGTGTTTAAGGGCTGAGCTGGATGAGGCCTTGAGACAAGCTTCTCTAGTGGAAGGTGCCCCTGCAGGAGGGTTGTAACTGGATGATCTTTAAAGTCCCTTCCAAGCCAAATCATTCTATGAGTCTATGAAACATTCATAAATGCTGAAGCACACTGTGCTGATGAATGTGGCTGTACATATACCACCCTGGAGCATAGGAGGCCCTGGTGACAGTGTAGTATCTCTTTGTCTCCACATATTCTCCTCAGCTTTGGACATCATTTTTCCCTCTTTTCCAAAAGACTCATCTATCTTCCCTAAATCACAGAATCACAAACATCTAGGTTGGAAAAGTCCCTCAGGATCACCAAGTCCAACTCAGAACCCTACTCTACGAGATTTACCTTAAACCATATCCTCAAGTACCACATCCAAATGACCCTTCAACACATCCAGGGTTGGTGACTCTACCAGTCATTCCAGTCCCTGACCACTCTCTCCATGAAAAACTTTTTCTAATGTCCAATCTAAACCTACCCACTATCAGCTTGAGGCCATTCCCCCTTGTTCTGTCTCCAATTACATTTTTGAGAAGAGACCAGCAGCAGCCTCTCCACAAGGTCCTTTCAGGTAGCTGTACACAGCAAGGAGGTCTCCCTCAGCCTCCTCATTTTCACACTAACCAGGCCCAGTTCCCTCAGTCACTCCTCATAAGATTTATTCTCCAGGCCCTTTCCCAGCTTCATTGCCCTCCTCTAGACCCACTCCAGCACCTCCACATCTCTCCCGTATTGTGTACCCAAAACTGAACACAACACTCAAGATGTGGCCTCATCAGACCCAAGTCCAAGGGGACAATCACCTCCCTACTCCTGCTGGACACAGCAGTTTTAATCCCAGTCAGGATGCCATTGTCCTTCTTGGCCACCTGGGCACACTGCTGGCTCGTATTCAGTTCCTGTCTATTACAACCCCCAGGTCCCTTTCTGCCAGGCAGCTCTCCAGCCGCACTGCCCCAAGCCTGTAGCATTGCTTGGGGTTCTTGTGACCCAAGTGCAGGATCTGGCACTTGGCCTTGTTGAAACTCATCCCATTAATGTTGGCCTATTGACCTAAGCCTACCCAAGTCCCTCTGAAGAGCCTCTCTACCCTCATTCAAATCAACACTGCCACTTAACTTGCTGTCATCTGCAAACTTACTGCTGACAATCTCTGTGCCCGAATCAAGGTCATAGAATCATAGACTCATAGAATCATAGAATGGTAAGGTTGGAAGTGACCTCAAGGATCATCTAGTTCCAAATCCCTGCCATAGGCAGGGACACCTCCCACTAGTACAGCTCACTCAAGGCCTCCTCCAACCTGGCCTT
>VWZE01017311.1:37939-79415 GCA_013396675.1 Eubucco bourcierii | reverse complement strand
GTGTGGGGGGGCGGGGAACTCCCAAACCTTCACAGTAACAAAAACCTTGAGAAATGCACTGTAAATGCTTTAGTTTAAAAAAGGTTACCTATTTGTACAAGATCTTTCAAATCATGTCTGCAAAGCCTAGAGGTTTCGCAGTGCTTTCAGGTATGCTATACGTGACAGATGACATTACCTTGTTTAAGGTCCAAATAAATGATGTATGAGGAGGGGAAAAGTTTATGTCTCACATCACATTTATCACTGATCCATAATAGAATACCATTTGAGTGGCTGCAGATGGACATCCCAGAAAACTTTAAAGAAAAATCTGATTTTTAAACCTAACCACTCCCCACCTATCTAAAAATATTTTCCTCCTCTTTTTTTTTAATCCATACTTAGAGTTTATCAGACTCATTTTTTTTAGCATCTTAATAGCATTTAGTAATCAGAACAATGATCCTGCATCTTATATTTTTCCAAAGTAAGTCACCCTTACAGCCTGAGTTTTGAAGGGCAAAAGGCCAATCCAGTCAAAGTCACAACTAATGTCACTCTTAGAAATTAAACAAAAGAAGAAACAAACAAATGAATCAAAGAAAATTTCTATAGCCAAATGAAGGGATATGAAACCATATGCTTTAAGTAGGCCTAAATGATGCACTTGACCATGCAACTCTTACTTGTGCTCGTTTGAGGCTAATTGGAATGTTTTAATGAAAAAAACTGTAGGTTGTGAAAAGCAAAAGAGGTGATGTCTGCTGCACTCATAGGCTGCTCTCCTCAGACCCCAGATGGAGTCCTGTGTGCAGTTCTGGAGCCCCCAGCACAGAAGGACATGGGAGTGTTGGAGTGGGTCCAGAGGAGGCTAGAGGAAGGCTGGGGAGGGACTGTTGACAAGGGTTTGCAATGACAGGACAAGGGGCAATGGGTTTGAACTGGTAGAAGGGAGATTTAGACTGGATGTTAGGAGGAAGTTGTTTACAGTGAGGGTGGTGAGACACTGGCACAGGTTGCCCAGGGAGGTTGTGGTTCCTCCCTCCCTGGAGGCTTTCAAGGCCAGGTTGGATGAGGTCTTGAGTGACCTGTTCTAGTGGGAGGTGTCCCTACCTATTTCAGGGGTTGGAACTGGATGATCTTTGAGGTCTCTTCCAACCTTACCATTCTGTGATTCTATGATTCCAGTTACACTTGTAGTACCTCACATAGCATTTTCCCTCCTTTAATGTGTCTTTTTGGGACTAATACAGTGTGGCACCCACTCAGGTGCAAACCTTAAAACTCCTTCTGTCTTTATCATTCACCCTGACATTTTTGTGTATTTTGAAGAAGTTCATCATCAATACATTACCCCACTCCTATAAATTACTCATTACTTTTCATAAATGTTAAGCTGCATGACTGAAACATTCCAACATTTCTCTTAACTCCACAGTTCAGTGGCCATCCCCACTCCTGCACGCCCTGAATGTCCCTTCTTTTCTTTCTTTAATCACCTTTGTAATCTCCAAGAGCCAGTGAGAGAGAGACCAAAGGTTGGAAGAGGGAAGACCATTTGTATTTTTTTGCTGTCAACACATTTTAAAAAACAAGGGAAAAAATGACTTATTTTGCACATCAGCAAACTCTCTTCATCAAACCCCCTGGGAAAAAAAGGTCAAGTAAAGTAATAAGTGAAAACCCCATGCTAAACAACAGAGCTACTGTGTTTTTAGCAGCAACTACAAGCCAGTTCTCCTGCATTGCTGGGGGCAGGAAGCGGGCACAGTTTCCTCTCCTGGCTTGACAGCACAAGATTTAGCTTCAGGAATTTAAACAGAAAAAGATGGAAATACCTCATACACTTAAACCAGGAAAAACTTCTGAAAATTTGGAAATGCGGTGAGAAATTGCGGCACAATTAATCATCCCATAATTGATCAATCCTCTTTTTTCTTTTCTNNNAAAACTCTCATTTTTTAATAAATCTTTTTTTTTTTTTTTTTTTTTTTTTTTTTTTTTTTTTCGTGTAAAATAGAGGAATGGGGTGAAACTGTGCTTCTCTCCACCAGCAGGCAGGGACCCCCAAGCACAGCTCTTCTGCCTCTGGCTTCCAGAGGGAAAACAAAATAACCCCTTTGCCTGTCCACAGCACCTCAGCTTTGCTGTCTGTGATGGTTTGGGAGTTCCCTGCCCCCCCATACTTTATAAAATCCCCCAGACTAGACTCAGCCTGCTGCAAGTTAAGGACTGAAGCTCTATTTACAGCTCAGCACAATGTACAAGCAGAGATAGACACAGTAGACAGGAATAGTTACAGACATATTCAAGTTAAAGGGAATACAGAAACACAATTCCCCTCCCAGAAATCAGTCCCCAGGTGGGGGGTCCCAACCACCTTCCTCATTCTCCCCACACCTATACCTTACCCTAGGGTTTGCCTTACGAGCAAGGTGAGTTTGGAGGATCAGCCAGGGGGGGTAGGAAAAAATGTGGTTAGCGAGGTTACTCAGCAGAGAGGAGAAGATGAGAAGCTGCTAGACAGCCCGAGAGTGTCTGCAAGCCCAACTGTCTTATCTTTGTTTTGTATTCTTATTCTTAAACATCTCAGCAAGCCTATGAGTGCAGCAGACATCAGAAGTGTTTTTCCTTTCACAGCCTGTAATATGATTTTCTCTATTAAAATATTCCCATTAGCCTCAAACCAGCACACGGCCTCTCCAGGCCTGCTCATCCACTACCCACGCATCCACCAGCAACCTTCACTTATCCATAAGGAGTGGGAGGATGCCACCACATCAGCTTGTGGATGTTATACAGGAACATATGCAGGGCCACAGCACTGCCAAAGGTTTTGTTAACATATGTGGATCCAATAGTTTAGCCTTTCAATTTTTGAATCATCTGGGGTGGGGTTTTTTTTTAGTATTTTGATTCCCTAGGAATCAGAGGCTTAAAGCAGGTCACTGGCTCACAGAAATGAAAATGAGCATTGTAAGAATTGACAGTCCACTGCTCCCATCTCCTAACTGCACCTGAGAGAAGACGATTGATAGAAATGCGCACGCAGTTCCCTTTGCAACGTACCCAGACAGTCAGGGCTACAGTGCAGCTTAAAATAACTCAAACATATCTGAATATGGAAATTAATCTTATTTTTGACAGGTCCTTATGTCAGACAGTGATCACCATCATGGAATAATAGTCAGTCATTTCTAATTACTCTACACACTTCACCTTACCTCCTCCCCTCCTGCTTTCAAACCCTTAATTTTCCACGTTCTCTATCAGGATAGAGGCTGTGTGGCAGCCATCATCATCAGTAGTTGTGGACGTTATCAAATCTTGAAATAATCAAACAGTATTTCCCAACCATGTTTTATGTGCATGTATTCAATACAAATAATCAAGAGTGAAACTGTCAGCAGCTGTGTAGTTTGTGCAAGCTGTGACGGTTACAAATATTTATGTCACACACATTTTCTCCCTCTCTAATCATAGAATCATAGAATCACAGAATCGTAAGGTTGGAAGGGACGTGATCAAAGATCACATTCGGTGCTTCTGTGCTCCACAACCTCCCAGGGCAACCTGTGCCAACGTCTCACCACCCTCACTGCAAACAACTTCCTCCTAACATCCAGTTTCATTCTCCCCTCTGCTAGTTCAAACCCATTGCCCCTTGTCCTGTCATTACAAGACCTTGTCAATAGTCCCTCCCCAGCCTTCCTGCAGCCCCCTTCAGATACTGGAAGGCTACTCTAAGGTCTCCTGGAAGCCTTCGCTTCTCCAGGCTGAATAAGATTTTGCTAATTTCATATTACTGAAAAATATTACTGAAAAATATTATTGAAAAGAAGGTAGAAATCCTCTTTACTGTGTTCTTACCAAATGGAATCAGTACATTGGCTCATTCATACAGCTTGAGCACTTAAATCATATAACATCCACAATGGCTTTAAAGGCCCTTGGGACTACTTCCCAAGTACTTACCCCTTGCTTAGTAGGTAAGGATGTGGAGTTTTTATGGCTCAGTTCCTCATTTCACACAAGGTCAGCATAAGCCTGAGTTTTTACATTTCATGGGAATTTCACAAAGTATTAAAAAAAAAAATTACATAAAACCTTAAGATTTATTTTCTTGGAGGCTGAAAGCAGCCCAATGCCTCCCAGCCTCAGTCAGTTTTAAAAACAAGGGAAATCCATGATTTTATGGTGGTGTTACTGCTGAATTCCATGTAGACCATGAGAACCCTATATCCTCCTCAGGAGCAGTCCAAACATGAAAGATCACTTCTTATAAGACACAGAGCAAGGAACAGCTCATTTTATTTGTAGATGCATAAATTACTCTAGGGTGTTTAAACTTTTGAACTCAGATTTGCTTCAGTGCCAATTCCCACCCCAGACTGGGAGAACTCATACTGCAGGCTGTATGAGAAGCATGTGGCTCTGCTTCCAGATGGATTACGGGTCAGAATCACATCCAGTATAAAGGGAGGGAGAGAGGGAGAAGGAGGGGAGGAAAGGAGGAGTGAGAGGCAGTGCTTGCTCTACAAACTAAGGGAATTCTTAAGGTTGTGTTTGGTAGGAAACTCAATGTAATGCAAGCAAAGGACAGGTCTAATAAATATAAGTATTAAATGTGTAGCTGAGAAATGGAAAAAGGAAGGAATGAAAGCATAAAGAGGAAAGCAAGGAAGACTTTTCTGCTCTTTTTAATCTGCATGGTTTCCATGGCCAAGCTCACCCAATCATCTTTCCACAAGTAAACAAATGCATTTATTGTCAAAGAACTATTTGCAGAAGTGAAAGAAGATGATCAGAGGGTTGGAGCTCCTCACTTGTGGGGACAGGCTGAGAGAGTTGGGGCTGGTCAGCATGGAGAAGAGAAGGGTCTGGAGAGTCCTTATAGTAGCTTTCCAGCACCTGAAGAGAAGAGACTTTTACAAGGGGGGGTTGCTGTGGTAGGGTGAGAGGGAATGGGTTTAAGCTTCAGGAGGGTCGATTTAGACTGGATGCTAGAAAGAAATTATTTTCATCAAAGGTGGTGACATACTGAAACAGGTTGCCCAGGGAGGTAGTTGATGCCCCCTCCTTGGAGGTGTTCAAGGTTAAATGAGGCCTTGAGCAACCTGTTCTAGTGGAGGGTGTCCCTGCCCATGGCAGTGAGGTTGGAACTACATGGTCTTGAAGGTCCCTTCCAACCCAAACGATTCTTTGATTCTGGTGCAACGAAGAACATTGCCATTCCATTCTTTCTAAGAAGTTCATTAATCAGGAAAATTCCTAAGTTTTCATTCCATGGTTTTTCAAGACATGAAAAGAGGTACATCTGGAGCTCTCTGCACACATGCAGTGGGAAGAGGTACTGAGGAGTAGCTCTGCTTTTTCTGAGACTGTCACGTTCGACGCAAGCTACAACAAATGGCACCTACAGAGCTCACTGATGGGAAGCTGCCGCTGTAGCATATTTGACAAAGGGAGATGGCCTGGATGCACCACAGCAAGGCTCTCCCTAAGCTCAGCTTTGCTGCTCATCAATGGCTCTTATTAGTATATGTACACTAGAATCAGAGAATCATAGCATCATAGAATCATAGAATTGGTCAGGGTTGGAAGGCACCACAAGGATCATCCAGTTCCAACCCCATGGCCCTAGATTAGGCTTCCCAGAGCCTCATCCAGCCTGGCCTTAAACGCCTCCAGGGATGAGGCCTCAACCACCTCCCTGGGCAACCCCTGCCAGGCTCTCACCACTCTCACGCTGAAGAACTTCCTCCTCGCCTCCAGGCTGACTCTCCTCACCTCCAGCTTTGCTCCATTCCCCCCAATCCTGTCACTGCCTGAGAGCCTAAAAAATCCCTCACCAGCTTTTTTGTAGCCCACTTCAGATCCTGGAAGGCCACAAGAAGGTCACCTGGGAGCCTTCTCTTCTCCAGACTGCTCAGCCCCAAATATTTCAGTCTGTCCTCACATTAGAGCAGTTCCAGCCCTCTGAGCATCCTTGTGTTCCTTCTCTGGACACACTACAGCATCTCCACATCTCTCTTGTCCCAAGGGCTCCAGAACTGGATGTAGTACTCCAGGTGGGGTCTCACTAATTAGCTATTAACTTGTTAACACAGTTGTGGTTTCTTTCATTGGTTTTGGTTTGGGTTTTTTGGTAGTGGTGGTGGGGAATCCAGGTTGTGTCTCCACGTGGAGCTCGCCACACTACATGGGCTTAACAAGCTCCAGGTGGAGTTGCCGTATGTCGATATGGCTTCGTGGGACTGCATTCCGATGTCGGACATAAAATTAATGATGTGGATGTTCAAATCCCCACAGGACAAGTGTTCAACTCTGATATGCCTTCTGAAGGACTCAGCAGAAAGATCAAAGAGATGAATTTACAATGAGACTGAGCCAGCAAGTTCCTCTCAGAAGCAACACTCCTAAGCAATCAAGCTCTAAGCACCTGATTTCTCTTTAAAGCACAGGATGTTACTACAGCTACTTCAAGATCAGTTTACATAACATTTTAAAGCACTGAACATAGTCCGTCAACTTGAATATACAGTGATATGTGCAAGGACTTCACAGTCACATACAGATATCTTCATACTGAAGGTTAAGAGAAGAAAGGCAGTAAAGCTTCTATATTGGCTTCAAGAAAACAGATGATACGTTATGCCTAATCATGTGCTGCCTGTTCCTATTTACCTGGGGCTGGGAGATACTCACATACAACTGGAAAAAGTTTTCAAAGTCCTCCAGCTCACACTGTAACAGGAATAATGCAAAGCTATGCATGATGCACAGCACTGGCTCCAATTTCACTACTAAATTTCCATTGCTACCGTCTGTTTCACTGCTGTGGCAGCAATCCTGCCAGACACATCTATTTAAGACAGGCAAAGCCTCACACAGACTGAATTTCTAACCTTTTGATATCCACACAAACTCTAATGATACATTCCATCACATATATTTACTGCAGAAAAAATTGTTTCCCCATGCTAAACACTGTGTAGTATCTAACCTTGAACACAAAAGGCCAAAGCCAAATAATCTACCAATGTGAGGGAGAAAAATGGAAGAGCACTGGAAGCATTCATGTCTTTATAATGAGAAGTCTTTTCAATAAAAAGAGAGACAGATGATTCCTGGAAGTGGATCATGCCTGTGTTACAGTCAGCTTATGAACCCCAAGCATTCCTCACAGCACTTGGTGTGATGCAGAAATGCCAGCGGCTCACTGATAACTTCACATCTGCCTTTCAGAATGAAAGGGTTATCAGCAGCACCTTCCACTGCCTGCTTGCAAAACCTCACCCTCACCTTTGACTTTCTGCAGATCCTTGACATCTTTTGGGCACACAGGGTGCTGGTGACAGACAGTAACCGGATGGTATTTTAGCGTACAGCACTGAGCCACTGCAGGAATTTAATCTGATTTCCCAGAACACGCTCTAAAGTTGGCTGCAGGTAGGACCACATGCCTCTGCCTTTATAAATAGGCCTAAAACATCTGTGATTGAGCTGTCTGCTGGGCACTTTAGAAAACTCCACCCCTTTCCTGGGCATTCAGCAGTGATTCTAACTCACTCCCCTGGCTCCTGTGCATGTTTGACTACCTTGTCAAATGGTTCAGCGTCTCCTAATTCCAACAGCAATATAGCTTTGTGCTTTACAGCCAGTAGCTCTTGCGGGAATTCTTCTCCACTGTTTGTTGTTATCAGCTACACTATATTAGAATCATACAATGGTAAGGTTGGAAGTGGCATCAAAGTTCATCTAGTTCCAAGCCCCTGCCATAGGCAGGGACACTTCCCACTAATACAGGTCACTCAAGGCCTCGTCCCACCTGGCCTTCAACACCTCCAGGGAGGTTGTGAAGCACAGAAGCATCAAATGTGATCAAAGATCATGTTCAGTGCTTCTGTGCTCCACAGCCTCCTTGGGCAACCTGTGTCAGTGTCTCACCACCCTCACTGCAAACAACTTCCTCCTAACATCCACTTTCAGTCTCCTCTCTACCACTTCAAACCCATTGCCCTTTGTCCTGTCATTGCAAGACCTTGTCATTAGTCCCTCCCCAGCCTTCCTGTAGCCTCCTTCAGATACTAGAAAGCTACTCTAAGGTCTCCTGGAAGCCTTCTCTTCTCCAGGCTGCCGAACCCCAACTCTCTCAGCCTGTCCTCATTGCAGAGCTGCTGCAGCCCTCTGAGCGTCTTCGTGGTATCCTCTGGACTGGCTCCAACAGTTCCATGTACTTCCTGTGCTGGGGGCTCCAGAACTGCACACAGGAAATACAAAATATAGATTCAGCATTACCTTGCAGCAGCAGGAAGCAGGAGTTACCAGAAGGGTAAATCCCCAGACATGACTATGTTTTTTTTCTTATCTCTCTCTGTAAAGGTTGACTCCCATTTACCAACTAGAAAGATGAAGAACCAATAGGCTCCCCCAGCCTCATGCCCCAGTGAAGGATTGGAAAATTTCAGACTCAACTCCAGTGAGTTGCTGCTTCTTGAGAACTTCTCCACCACTGTGCATTCACAACTGCACAAATCGCAGATACCAGGCTTGAAGAGAATTACTCCAGTGGATCTCTGCTTAATTTAGACACATAGCAAAGGTCAGCATGTGATGTGGAATTATTTCTCACACATGATTTCTGTGGTTTAAGAAACTTAATTCTTCTTGAAGTTTTAGGATTCACATAGGATTTTATATGCACTTGCTGTTCACAATTTTTTATTTACATTTCAGGACTTATTTCTGTAGAAGCCTCCCATAAAATTGCTTAGAAGTCCTGAAGGGCCTTGCAAAATGAAGAGAGAAAATAAAATAGGGGGGAAAAAAAGAAAGAAAGAAAGAAAGAAAAAAGAGCAAACTTTCCCAACCTAAATGATTCTGTGATGATACATATACTTAATTTTAGATTTTAATACTAGTTTGGGGTTTGGGGGAGGGGGGAGTTAAAGTTTAAATATTGCCTGAAACCATAACCCTGAGGCTCCTGCCAAGCAATTGCTTTGCTTTATTTCGTCTTCTTAGAAAAACCCAAACAAAATTAAGAACATCTCTCATCCAGACATTCAGCCCAAATCCTTATTCCTCATATAAGCCCACAGCTCTCACTAAATCAGAAAGCTGCAATCAAAAGATGAATTTGATTCAAACATAGTCTAGAATGACCTGGTTTTGTCTCAGCTCTTTAAAATTTTATCCTGTACCAAAGTCAAGACCTTTCCCTACTCAGACCAGGCACCTGACTTGTGGTTTTCAGACCACATGAACTAATTTTAGCTTTCATCTAAGTATGGATACCCCTAAATACTGATTTGGATCCATAAGCAGGCAATTAGGGATCCACCTATACAAATACACTCTGCTAAAGACACTGGGTAACTATCTGACAGTCTCCCCAACATATGTGAGGAACAGACAGGATAGGATCATACCAGGCAGAGGGGAGATTTAGACTGGATGTTAGGAGGAAGTTGTTTGCAGTGAGGGTGGTGAGACACTGGCACAGGTTGCCCAGGGAGGTTGTGGCTGCTCCCTCCCTGGAGGTGTTCAAGGCCAGGTTGGACAAGGCCTTGAGTAGCCTGTACTAGTGGGAGGTGTCCCTGCCTATGGCAGGGGTTTGGAACTGGATGATCTTTGAGGTCCCTTCCAACCTTACCATTCTATGATTCTGTGAGTCTCATACCATGATGTCACCAGACTCATCCTGACCCCTCACATCTCATATATTCAGTTCACTTCACAAATATTTAAGCTTTGGTCTGCAGAACCTGCTTTTCTTTCACACTCTCTCGACATCACAGAACAAATTAACTAAATCCATGGAGCCCGTCATAATTCAGTCAATTATTTAATTAGTCTCTGCTCAGCCAGGGTACTTAATGTGTTGCTTTCTCACTCTAAGCAAGGAATAAAGGATCTCAAAATTATTCCAAGAACATATTGAAAAATTACAATAAGATTTACATTAATCCTCATCAATTTAATCTATTTCTCAACCATTTCCATTTATTTTTTAATATTCAGGGGATATCCACCACACTGCAATCTTTCAACTGGCACAGAAGCTTTTGACTTCACTGCTATGAATGGAGTTCATCATCCTGATGAATTCTCATCACCAAAGGGGAAAAAAAATGAAGGGGGAGTAGATTGAAAGGTTGTTTCTATAAGGGTAAAAATTATCCCTCAAAACACAGTTTCTTTAGATATGGATAAGAATTAAAAGGAATATCTAAGAATAAAATTAGGCTGAACAAAACTCTGAACTCCTGAGGGAAGCCCTGGTTACTGTTGGTTTAGACTTTACATCTGACACGAGGGAACAATTTAGGAAAAACCCTAGTCCAGGGGACTACCATGTTGTGGTAGGCCTAAGCAGGTCAAAATAGGCTTATCCATGTCCTGGTTCGCCCAGAGATGTTTTTCTGCTCTCCCTCCTTCTGTGTTGAGTAGAAGCAACTGCGGGAAAGAGGACAAAGAAGTTGGAGCCACTGAGTCTGAGGACTGTGGCCTGCCCAGACTTATTTTGAACCCTACAGTAAACAAGGTACACAGTTTGGCTTGGGCAAGGCTGTGCTCTGCCCACATTTGGGTAAAGTAAGCCTATGGTTTCACCTAATATGGGCAGACTTGGCTAACTGCCATTCTGATTGGCTATTCTGTGTCCAAAGGCCCATTAGTCTCAGGCTGTATGGATAAAAGGAGATGAGTAGGGAGTACAACCTGTGCTCTGCTGTTGCATCCATGCTTGCTTATTGCAAGTATCCTGAACTGCCTGGAAACTGCCTGCCAAGAGCTTATCAGGAACAGGCTCTAAATACCTGCGGGTGCTGATCCTGCACAGTCAGCCTGACATTGTGCCAAGTCTGCACACGGCATTGCATCCTGCCTGCCCCTCTGCAAGGCTGCTGCTGAATGGAGAGTCAAGAGGAACCAGGTCAGAGACTGTGTCAGACTCCATTTGCCTGAGAAAAGAGCCTGGGAAAACTCCAAAGCCTCTAAAGCTTTGAGACCACCGAGAGTAACCCCTCCTGTGCTTTGGGTACTGTCTGATAATATTTTGTGAGTGAATACTTCAAGCCTCTTGTAATCACTAATTGCCTTCTACCATAAGCAGAAAGGAGCTTCCTGCTTCCATCCAGTGGCTAAGCAGGATAATGAACTGCCAGTGGTGTAGTGACCACAGGAACCTTCTCTTCCAGTATCACGTTTGCCTTTGTTGGGTACATCTTACAGTGTTCCAGTATTCCCTGTTCCCTGTGTGTACAAATTTTCAAACCCTGTGTTTTGAACTTTGTAACTAAGTTTTTTGGTGAGATTTAATGTTAATAACCAATTTTCATAGTTATTAACAATAATAACTGCTTGGATATCAAAATTAATATCCATTATTAATTTGGCATCATTTGTAACAGACCACTGCAGATAGAAATAGCCTCTCCTTAGCATTTGAGAGTGAAGTGTCTGAATTTCTCAGTGTTGTGTGTAAAAGTCAAATTTGTCTTCACTCATCCATCTAAGTAACTAAAACTTTTGTGACATAGTTGATCATTTTTTTTGCAGCTTGGTCTGGCTTTGAACCAAGTCAAAACCACTAAACAGAAATTCACAACCAGGTATCATTACAGCAGAACAGTGCAGACCTTTGAGGAAACAAAAGCAATGTCCTGAAGAACTAACTTGTGTCTGGGAACTCAGTGAATGACCAACAACCCTCACATAAAACATGGGTTTCCAGTCTATTTGCACTCATAGGTACAAAGCTATTTCTTGAAGCATACAGGTAACTAAGTTCACAGTAAACACTCAGAAATCACTTGGCCAAGATGATGGGCAGCCCTGCATGGCAGAGCCCTGGAAAGCAACTGCTGTGACTAAGAGCACTATTTACTGTTACAAGCCCTGGAAGCTGGATTAGGATCACAAAAGGAATTAGACTGAATGTGCTAGAGAAACACAGCCAGCATGACAAATCCCATCACTTTATGATTCAGAGTAGTGAAAATAAGGAGGATGTATTCCACTGCAAAAGGATCTGCAGAATAAGGACACCATAGCAGTAAGGTACAACAATTCTAGACAAAGACAATTTTTGTTTCTTTTATTTATTTTTTTCCAAATCTCTGTAAGTTAACACTGAGTTCAAACTTTACAGGACCACCTCAGTACCAACTATGACGTATTCCTAGCAAAACTTACTCATTAATTCACCAGTCCTTCACATTTAGTAAAATGAAGCCCTGCCATGATACATATAACTGTCACCAAAAACCAAAACCAACCAACCAAACCAAACCAAACAAAACCAAACAACAAAACCACAAAAACCAAACCAAACCAACCAAACAAACAAAAAAACCCAAACCAACAAACAAACACCACCCCCCCCCCCCCAAAAAAAAACCCCAAAAAAAGCCCAAAACAAACCCAAAAAACCAAAACCACCACCAACAACAAAATTCAACCAGTCACGGAATCACAGAAATATTCTGGTTGGAAAAGACCCTCATGATTACCATGTCCAGTAGATATCCCTACTCACCTTAACCCATATCCCTAAAGCACCACATCCAAATGACTTTTAAACACAAAGAATCATAGAATGGTAAGGTTGGAAGGGACCTCAAGGAACATCTAGTTCCAACCCCTTGCCATAGGCAGGGACACCTCCCACTAGTACAGGTCACTCAAGGCCTCCTCCAACCTGACCTTGAACACCTCCAGGGAGGGAGCAGCCACAACCTCCCTGGGCAACCTGTTCCAGTGTCTCACCACCCTCACTGTAAAGAACTTCCTCCTAACATCCAGTTTCAATCTCCCCTCTGCCAGTTCAAACCCACTGCCCCTTGTCCTGTCATTGCAAGACCATGTCCCCAGCCTTCCTGTATTCCCCCTTCAGATACTGGAAGGCTACCCTGAGGTCTCCTCAAAGTCTTCTCTTCTTCAGGCTGCAGAGCCCCAACTCTCTCAGCCTGTGCTTGTAATTATCCTATATAACATGCAAGAATTGGGACCAAATCGGAAGCCTATTTCAAGACACTCCACAAGAAGTTGCAGTAGACCTGTGAAAGCTCCAGAGCAATAAAGAATTTGGAATGCATTTTCTTTACCTCTCAGGATGTAGTTCTGATAGTTCTGGTCAGCCTCTGCCCCCACTTTGATTAAGCACGTCAGACCTTCGGCAACAACAAACTCATGAACCAAGTCCTTGTCATCCTGCCACAGGAGAGAGGAGAAGTGAATTCTAAGAGAGCTAAACAAACAAGATACATTACAATGCAAAACAAAAATGCATATTAGAATTCTGAGAGAGCTTATACAAACAAGACACCTTACAATGTAAACCACAAAATGTATACTAGAATTCTGAGAGAGCTAAATGAACAAGATACATTACAATGTAAAATACAAAATGCATGCCTGCAACATCATCTTCATGTTTCAGATGATGCAAGCAAGCTGATACAAAAGTTACTATACAGCAGAGAAGTCTAATACTGAATTTTAATAGAGGGAATTAACTACATAAATTCAGAGCATGAAAAGAGAAGCTTTGACCTTTAAGTCAACTATGACTGATCAAAATCAATAAAATATGAATGTGATTTTTTTTTCATTAAAGGCAGACATTCTCCATGATATTATAATCTCATCACATCATATAAAAAGACATCCTGAAAGCCGTAAAGGGTCAGGATCAACAAGAAAAGGTCATCTTTAAGCCTCAGTGCAGTTTTAGTTTCAGTAGTACAAGTGCATGCAGCAATACTTTAAAACTGGTTCTTTTTGCAATATAATATCATATTCATTACCTCAACAGAGGATTAATTAATTGTATTTAGAATGGAAAGGTACATTGTTGAGTATAAGAATGTTAGCAGATAATATTCCTGCACTGTGATGTAAAAGACATCAAACCTAAAAGAAAACTCATCTTCAGGATTTCATGGGAGCTGTTAAAGTGCCTCACATTTTTTTAACCACTGCTCCTTTGCTCAGGGCAGCAGAATGGCTCTGCATCACAGCTATGTGACACCAGAGAGGAGGGCTTCAGTGGGTGCTACAGGCATACTACTATGCCAAGGGATTACAGAGCACTGTATCTAAAGCTTGCTGCCTCTTGGAGAAGGCTCACACAGAAACAGAAGGTTATTAAAAACCTGATTAAACACAACCTAATGAATTAGCTGTAAAATGTAAGCATAACAATCATTTAAAATATTAATGGGAAAAAAAACTACCATGGACAATCATAGTTACCAAGTTCCTTCATTTGAGTATTTTTAATGTTAGGTTTTCACACACAACAGTGTATTAGATACAGATTTCAGCTTTCCAACAAGTCCTGAGAAGTCAAGACCCAGAGAGCAGATGTTTTGTTGAGAGTGATTTCTGACTTAGCTGCAAACACTTAGAAAACTGTCAAGAGAAAAAAAATAATCAAGGCCCTTCGAGTGTGACCACAAAGATGCTGAGAGGGCTGCAGCAGCTCTGCTGTGAGGACAGGCTGAGAGTTGGGGCTCTGCAGCCTGGACAAGAGAAGGCTTCCAGGAGACCTTAGAGTAGCCTTCCAGGATCTGAAGAGGCCTACAGGAGGCCTGGGGAGGGACTATTGACAAGGTCTTGTAATGCCAGGACAAGGGGAATGGGTTTAAACTGGCAGAGGGGAGATTGAAACTGGATGTTAGGAAAAAGTTCTATGCAGTGAGGGTGGTGAGACACTGGAACAGGTTGCCCAGGGAGGTTGTGGCTGCTCCCTCCCTGGAGGTGTTCAAGGCCAGGTTGGAGGAGGCCTCGAGTGACCTGTACTAGTGGGAGGTGTCCCTGCCTGTGGTAGGGGGTTGGAACTGGATGATCCTTGAGGTCACTTCCAACCTTACCATTCTGTGATTCTATGATTCTATGAATCATATCCATGTTTCTATGAACTGACTTAGTGCAAATTTCTTTCAGCCTTACAGTTTATTTCTTATTAGTGTCCTTTTCTCACCAGAGCTAAGTTACACAATTCTCAAGGGCTGACCAAAGGGGAGATTTAAAATTCCTGAGAAACTTAGAAATTGATTAAAAAAAAATCTAGTTAATGTTTCAGAAGATCAGATTTGTTAATCTAATTCAGATACATATTACACAGTCAAGTCTAGATACACAAATGTATCATATGATAAAGGTGAATTATCTTTCAAAAAATAGAGAGAACAAGCATAGAGTCCCCACATCTCTGCAAAAGCATGTCCAAACCCACAAAACATGAAAGAGAAAACCCACTGCTGTCCACACATATTGATTGCTTAATCTTGATGTTTGAATTTTTTGAGAGTTGTTTTTTGTTTGTTTTGGTTTGGTTTTTTTGGTGGATGGATAGCCCTGACAATGATTTCTGAAGAGCTATGAAGTTTACAAACTCAAGTCAGACCAGGGTACTAGAGATGAATGCACACAAGTTAATGAATACATCAAATTGCCTCAATCTGTTTACCATACACAAAAGATGGTGGGACTGTTGGCAGAGGGAAAGTACATTGACAATCTGCCTGCGTTCCAGAGCACTCCAAATTCCTTCCTTCTACCCTTCCCTGAGGGTTTGAATGGGGAGAAGAAGGTGCAAAAACTGCTTCCCTCACCCCGCCCTGCAGGCTTGAAGGGAGAACAGCCAAAGGCCTTTCTCCACCCATGTGCTGAGCTGTGTGGCAGCCTGTGCTGGAATTGGGCTGGTGGCTGCCTGAGTCTGTGTGTCCAGAAGAAATTGGGACATGGACACTTTGTCTAGAAAAGCATAAACAGCGCAAGGCAGAAGGTGTCAGGTGCCTGCCTTAGAAGAGTTCCAGCCTTATGAGTCCCCTGCCTTGACAGAGCTCCTGTTTTGGACTGTCCTCACTTTTGAATGGCTCCTACCTTTTTGCACAGCTCTTGGTTTTGCACCATCCCTGCCTTTGGATGCCTCTCCCCACTTTTGCACCATTCTGTGCAAAGTTGCAGGCCTGGTAAGCCCTGGGGTCCATTTGAGAGAGCTGCTGGCAGCACCCAGACCCAGCAGCTGCTCTTGGACCTTCCTGCAGCTGATTTCCTGGCTGCTATTCCATGCTGGGCAGACCTGAGTGGTTTGGCTCTCTCCTGCTGAGGCAGTTTGGCTCTCCCCTGCCGAGGCAGCGTCTTTCCCACAGATCCCTGCCTTGTGGCAGTTGTGTTTGGAGACACTCCTGACTCTGGCAGCTCTGCCACCTGCCTTGGGCTGCTGTCACCTGGATCCAGACTATTGGATATTGCTTGCAGTGTCAGAAGGCAGCCAAGTCGCAGAGAAACCCAGCAAGGGAGCATCACCCAATGCCTATCTCACCTCTGTGAGCAAAGCCTGGTACTGGGCCCTTAATTCTCTGCTCATCCTGATTGATAGTGGAGTGAAGCTGTGCTTGTAGCTTAGCCTTTTCCAATTGCTGACTGCCTAATTCCCTAAATCTAATAACATCCTGTTGAAGAATTCCCTGTCAAATTAGAACCTGTAAATAAATTAAATTAATTTTGTGTATAGTTTGGGGTTGGGGGTTTCAGGGAATTAAAAAAGTCTATTTTTATAATTCCTGACTCGGCCACGTTAATTCCCTGCCTCCACAACAACCTATTAATACAGATTCCAAGTAGGAGCAAGACTATTCTTTGGGTGTTTTCTACCCCTTTTACACATCTACCTAAGAATCCTTGGTATGGGGAGGAGGAACAGGAGGAGGCCTCCTATATTTAATGGAGTGGGTCCAGAGGAGGCCGCAAAGATGCTCAGAGGGCTGCAGCAGCTCTGCTATGAGGACTGACTGAGAGAGTGGGGGTTCTGCAGCCTGGAAAAGAGAAGGCTTCCAGGAGACCATAGAATAGCCTTCCAGTATTTGAAGGGGGCCTATAGGAAGGCTGGGGAGGGACTATTGACAAGGTCTGGTAATGCCAGGACAAGGGGCAATGGATTTGAACTGGCAGAGGGGAGATTGAAAGTGGATGTTAGGAGGAAGTTGTTTGCAGTGAGGGTGGTGAGACACTGGCACAGGTTGCCCAGGGAGGTTGTGGCTGCTCCCTCCCTGGAGGTGTTCAAGGCCAGGTAGGATGAGGCCTTGAGTGACCTGTGCTAGTGGGAGGTGTCCCTGCCTATGGCAGGGGTTTGGAACTGGATGATCTTTGAGGTCCCTTCCAACCTTACCATTCTATGATTCTATGAATTTTATTCTGTGGGCTTTGGGTTTCCAGGAAGCTGTAAACCAGAACATTTCCCTTTTTGAAGGTGGGGGTTATGTTTCCCCTTTTCCACTCAGCAGGGACTTCACCAGGCTGCCATGACCTCTCAGATACAATAGGCAGTGGTTTAGCAACTTCATCTGCCAGTTCCCTTAGGAACTTCAGAGGGACTCCACTAGCTACAGGCCTCCAACTAGACTCTGTCCCATTAAGTGCAACTCTCTAACTTCTTTCCTTCGATCAGCTCACATCCATATCACTACCTAATCATTCAGAACACACTGCCTCAGTTCAGCTGTGAGGGTGTTGTGGGAGACAGCTGCTATAAGGTCTCCTTGAAGTTTTCTCTTCTCCAGGCTACAGAGCCTCAACTCTCTCAGCCTGTCCTTATACCAGAGCTGCTCCAGCCCTCTGATCATCTTCATGGTCCTCATCCACTGCTCTACCATCATCTATCCACCTGGTTACTTCTTCATCAAAGGCTATCAGGTTGGTCAAACATGATTTCCCTCTGGTAAAACCATGTTTACTGCTCCTAATGTGCCTCTTGTCCTTGGTATGGCCAAGGACAGCACCAAGGATAATCTACACTGGATAGACTCACAGTCAAATAAGCAGAACTTGAAAAAGAAGAATATGGTCTGCACATTCAGACATTTCTAATAGACTTTTCATGCCTGTCTGGGAAATGGAAGAAACATTTGCATAGTAGAAAAAGCTCCTTATGGTAGTTCAGCTTCAGAGACCTTCAGGTCAAACCCAAAAATCAAGCAATCAAACAAAAAAAGAAACAAAACCCAAACATTTAACAGCACATAGCCATTAAGGCTTGGTGGATTTCAATGAAAGATAAACATTTAAATAATTATCTTTTAACTGTAAGATGTTCCCCATCATCTTAAACAGTGAATGCATATTACAGTATCACCTGGGGGAAAAATATAATTTGATTCTTGAAATAACTCATGTTACAGATCTGCTTTGTGTAGATGATTATTCTCTTTTCCTTTATTTTTATTTTAACATGTACCTTTCCAAAGCAAATTGTGAGAACTGCTTTCTGGAAATATTTTGAAGCATCTGAAGGCAAAAACCACTGCAGCATAGATTCATCCTTGACTGAAAGGAGATCTATTGAAGCGGAACAGCAGAGGAAATGAAGAGGGTGAGCAAGCAACCTGCTTTTGGAAAGCATTGAATAAACAAATCAAATGTGAATTAAAAAAAAAAAAAAAGGCTTTTGAGGCACTTCTTTCCTAAATGAAAGGAGAAAGAAGGTGTAATGAAGCACAGTACAAACATGCCATGCTAGAGACATAAATCTCAACTCAGTAATTATCAATCCCATCAGCATATAGGATGAGAGGAAAAAAGCAAACATCTGGAATGTACAGCCAAAGATTAAAGGTATCCAAGCCCATGCATTCTACAGTGAAAGGAGAATATTTACATAGGTTTAGGTCTAGGACAATTTTAAGACCCATTAACTCCCTAACTTGCCAAGTTAGGTGACCTCAAAAGTAAAGGCTACTTCCCAGCAGTGGTAAGAGGCTCAGGTTTCCAGGAAGAGAGCTTTCATTGTGTGACAATGACATGTACAAGTAGCTGCCACATGTGTGTGATAAGTTAAAAGGAGGTAGGGAAAGTTTGTAATTGGCTATGAAAATGGAGTCCTCTGCTAATATCACAAAGATTTATGACCCCTTAATCAGCAGGCGTGAAGACACCGATGAGAAAAGTAGCAAAACACAGGCAAAGCTCCCTAATTTTCCTGCTAAGCTCTTGCAACCAGAAAGATTGTCGAGTGACACAAAGGCTGGCTACTTAAAGTCTTTAGGAAAAGATCATCTTGAACACATTGGACAGCTACACTTTTCACAGACTTGTAATAGATCACATCTACACTTTTCTTTAGGCATCTCAGAATGAAAAGAATCCAAGATCAAGTAAGTCGATTTTTGTAGAGCCCTAGTTTTGGAGCATAATGAAAAAGACTCAAACCAGTGAGTTTAAAGCTTGCTTGTATGGCTTGACAAAACCCACAAATCATACATTTACGGTAGTTCACAAATCATACTTTTACCTCTGCAACTCAGCTTAGCTATTAAAAAGACCTCACAATCCCAGTGATCAGCAGCCTCAACAGAATCATAGAATGGTCTGGGCTGGAAGTGACCTCCAAAGGTCATCCAGTCCACCCCTCTGCAGTAAGCAGGGGCATCCTCAACTACACCAGGTTGCCCAGAGTCCTGTTGAGCGTCACCTTGAATATCTGCAGGGATGGGGCATAACCACCTCCCATGACAACCTACAGTCATGGCAAAGAATTTGTTCCCAACATCCAATCAAAATTTGCTCTTCTCTAGTTTGAAGACATTGCTCCTTGTCCTATGACTACAGGCCTTTGTAAACAGCCTCTCTCCATCCTTAATGTACACCCCCCTCAGGTACTGAAAGGCTGCTATCAGGTTTCCCTGGAGCCTTCTCTACTCTGTACTCCCTCAGCCTGTCTGTAGCAGAGATGCCCCAACCCCCTGATCATTTTCATGTCCTGCTCTGGATCCTCTCCATCAGGTCCATGTCCTCCCTATACTGAGGGTTCCAGGCCTGGATGCAGTACTTCAGGTGAGCTCCCACCAGAGCAGTGTCAGAATCAGCTCTCTGGATCTGTTGGCAGTGCTGCTTTTGATGCAACCCAGGATGTAATTGGTCTTCTGGGCTGCAAGCTCACACTGCTGCTCATGGCCAGCTTCTTGTCCATCAGCATCCCCAAGTCCTTTTCCACAGGATTTTTTTCTATCACCTGCTCCCCCACTCTGTATTGATAGTGAGGATTGCTCCTGCCCAGGTGCAGAGCCCTGCACTTGCTCTTGTTGAACCTGATGAGGTTCACCTGGGGGTACCTCTCCAGCTTGTCCAGGTCCCTCTGGATGACCCCCTGTCGCTCTGAGGTGTCAACAGCACCACTCAGTTTGGTGTCACCTGCAAACCTGCTGATGGTGCACTCAATCCCACTGTCTATAGCATTGATCAAAATATTGAACAGTCCAGGTCCCAGTAGGGACCCCTGAGGGACACCACTTGGCACTGCTCTCCATCTGGACTTCAAGCCATTGAGCAGCACCCTCTGGATGTGACCACCCAGCCAGTTCCTTAGCCACTGAGCAGTGCACCCAGCAAACCCACATCTCTCCAATTTGGTGAGCAGGATGTTGTGGGGGATCATGGCAAAGGCCTTGCAGATCACATCCGTAGGTCATCCCTTGTCCAATGACATAGTCACTTCATCATGGAAAGCCACTAGTTTGGTCAGGCAGATTTGCCCCTATAAAGCCCTGCTGGCTGTCTGGAATCACCTCCCTGTCCTCCATGTGCCTTGGCATGGCATCTAGAAGGGGCCTGGAGCACAGCCCTGTGAGGAGAGGTTGAGGGAGCTGGGGGTGTGCAGCCTGCAGAACAGGAGGTTCAGGGCAGACCTCATTGCTCTCTACAGCTACCTGAAGGGAGGTTGTAGCCAGGTGGGGTTGGGCTCTGCTCCCAGGCACCCAGCAACAGAACAAGGGGACACAGTCCCAAGTTGTGCCAGGGAAGGTCTATGCTGGATGTTAGGAGGAAGTTGTTGCCAGAGAGAGTGATTTGCATTGGAATGGGCTGCCCAGGGAGGTGGTGAAGTTGCTGTCCCTGGAGGTGTTGAAGCAAAGCCTGGATGGGGCACTTAGTGTCATGGTCTGGTTGATCGGCTAAGGCTGGGTGAGAGGTTGGGCTGGGTGAGCTTGGAGGTCTCTTCCAAGCTGTTTGATTCTATGATTCTGCGATTCTATGACCTGTTCCATGACCTTCCCAGGCACAGAGGTGAGACTGGCAGGTTTGTAGTTGCCAGGGTTCTCCTTTCTACCCTTTTAAAAATTGGGTGCAATGTTAACTTTCTCCCAGTCCCCAGGGACTTCACCTGACTGCCAGCACTTTTCAAATATCAAGGAGAGTGGCTGGGCAACTACATCAGCTAATTCCCTCAGGACTCTGGGATGCATCTCATGAGGTCCCATGGACTTGGGTATCTTGAGGTTCCTCAGATAGTCATGCAGTTTGAGGGACTTTGTCTCCCTGGTCTCCATCTTGTGGGCCTCCAATGGGAGAGCCTTGACTTGTTCTTTACAGTGAGGGTGGTGAGACACTGGCACAGGTTGCCCAGGGAGGTTGTGGAGCACAGATCAAATGTCTTCGATCACATTGGGTGATTCTGTGCTCCACAACCTCCCTGGAGGTGTTCAAGGCCAGGCTGGAGGAGGCCTTGAGTGACCTGTACTAGTGGGAGGTGTCCCTGCCTATGGCAGGGGGTTGGAACTGGATGAGCTTTGAGGTCCCTCCCAACTTCACCATTCTATGATTCTATGATTCTATATGTTCATGTGCAGAATGAGAAGTGTAGGTGAGATTCCCTTCCTTACTGTCCATTCTCCTGTCTCTGTTCCATTTGATATATTACAGTGAGGGTGGTGAGACACTGGAACAGGTTGCCCAGGGAGGTTGTGGATGTTCCCTCCCTGGAGATGTTCAAGGCCAGATTGGATGAGGCCTTGAGTAACCTGTACTAGTGGGAGGTGTCCCTGCCTATGGCAGGGGGTTGGAACTAGATGATCCTTGAGGTCCCTTCCAACCTTACCGTTCTGTGATTCTATGATTCTATGATTCTAATGCAGATTTGTAGGATCTTATCTGAAGGTTGAGATGGAATAAGTTTGTTTCAAGGAAAGGCACTCTGCAAGAACACATCTTACCTGCTGTGCAGCTTCCATGTGCAAAGAGGAATTATTTATATACTGATAAGGATAAATATTTCTGCAGCCTCCTATTAATGCAGGGCATAGGTTTGAAAACTTTTGCCCAAAGAATGATCATTTTTATGCCACAAGAAAGAGGCTTTGCTTCCTAAATAAGAACTGAGGTTTTAGAAGACAGCTTCTCAAGGGGATTTCTTTTTGTTTTTTATAAAACTAAAAAGCACTGCCGAAATCTCCATTTCCAGTGCTTGGGGAAACTGGATTAGAAACTGAATTAGAAGCTGGGCTTTTGGATGTGCACATCCATATTTCTCTGTTACGTGGCTAACAGCTGTGCAGAACACTGTCTGCCCAAGGAACCATACCAAGATGCTTGCCCGTGAGATTTTCACTAAGGAGAAGCTTATTTTCACATTTTTTTCCCTTTCATAAGCTGTTCCATTGTTTGCTTGAGCATTCCTATATTCAGCCCTGTGCCAGGCAATTCTCTCGTTTCTGTTACTAAGTTAAACGTTTTTTAGTGTTCACTTAACTCAGCAGCCATGTGACTTGCCAATCTGTGATCTCCACACCACACGTTACAGAGTGAGCCAGCAATCACATTCTGTACTGGCCAAGCTTTCCAAAACATGAAAATTACAACAATCCAGCCCAGAAGTGAAAGCAGCACAGGCAGCCAGGACACCAGCCACAGACACAAGAATCTTCTTGCTGAGCTTTGCCTAAAGGTTTATAGCAGAGGCTTGCACCCACAGAGGCCTCCAGCAGTTGACACACTTCCCACTTGTGCTGCTTTGAGGTTAATTGGAATATTTTAATGACAATAATTAGATTATAGACTGTGAAAAGCAAACACAGGTGATGTCTGCTGCACTCATAGGCTTACTGAGATGCATAACAACAAGGACACAAATACAGATAAGACACTCACACAGAGAGTATTGTTTTCTCTGGCTGTTGGCTTGGTCTGGACCTCCCTGCTAACCTAACTAAACACTCTCCTTCTAACTCCCCTTGTCCACCCTCCAAACTCACCTTGCACATAAGGCAGACACTGGGGCAAGGCAGAGAGGTGGAAAGAAGGTGGAAGGGTGGTTGGGAGTCCCTCCTGGGGACTCTGATGTCTGGGAGGGGAATTGTGTTTCTGTATTCCCTTTAACTTGTCTATGTCTGTAACTATTCCTGTCTGTTGTGTCTATCTCTGCTTGTACATTGTGCTGAGCTGTAAACAAAGCTTCAGTCCTTAGCTTCCAGTCAGCTGAGTGTACTCTGGGTGATTTTACAAAGTTGGGGGGTGGGGGGTAAGGAACTCCCAAATCATCACAACCCTCTGAGGAAGACCTCCCCTTTCTGCCCTGTCATGTTACAACAACTCTATTAAGAGAGATTTAAACTTTGATTCTTGGGCCATTTCTTACTTGGTCTGCAGAACAAACCCAGTGCTTTCATGAAGATATACTGCACTCACATGTTGCATTACGATAATTCACCCAGGCAAAGGACAAGATAAATATTGCAAATTCACTGTGCAGTGCAGCTTTCAGAAGAGAAATGCAAACTTGACTGGATTCAAAGAGGCAGACCCTCCTCTGCTGCCCGAGCTGGTGGGACAAGCCCCCTGACAGCACACCACAGAGCATGGCTCATTCAGATACTGGAATAAAAACGACTGCTTTTTAAAAGGGGAAGCCAGGGAAATCTCTGTTCCTTGCTGAGTCCATCTATCAAAGAGCATGCTGGGAAAGTGCTCTGCCCCCATTCTACAGTAATACACTGGAACAAGGTCTCTTTGGTAACCTCTCCTCCTCAGATGCCTTTCCCAAGAATATATGCTGCATAGCAAGGAGACAAAACTGACACACAGTTCCTACATGATCATAGAATGGTAAGGTTGGAAGTGACCTCAAGGATCATCTAGTTCCAAACCCCTGCCATAGGCAGGGACACCTCCCACTAGTACAGCTCACTCAAGGCCTCCTCCAACACCTCCAGGGAGGGAGCATCCACAACCTCCCTGGGCAACCTGTGCCAGTGTCTCACCACCCCCACAGCAAACAACTTCCTCCTAACATCCAGTCTAAATCTCCTCTCTGCCAGTTCAAACTCATTGCCCGTTGTCCTGTCATTGCAAGACCTTGTCAATAGTCCCTCCCCAATCTTCCTGTAGGCCCCCTTCAGATACTGGAAGGCTACTTGAAGGTCTCCTGGAAGCCTCTTCCCCAGGCTGCAGAGCCTCAACTCTCTCAGTCTGTCCTCACAGCAGAGCTTCTGCAGCCCTCTCAGCATCTTCGTGGACTCCTCTGGACTGGCTCCAACACTTCCATGTCCTTCCTGTGCTGGGGGCTCCAGAACTGCACACAGGACTCCAGGTGGGGTCTGAGGAGAGCAGAGCAAAGGGGCACAATCCCCTCCCTTGCCCTGCTACCCACACTGCTCTTGATGCAGCCCAGCACACAGTTGCTGTCTGTGCTGCACTCACAGGGCAGCCTCGTGTTGAGCTTTTCATCACCCCAGACCCCCAGGGCCTGTTCCTCAGGGCTGCTCTCAGCCATTCTCCACCCAAACTGTATGGTTTGTGTTATGGTCAACGCAGTGGTGGGGAAAAGGAGGATGTAAGGAAAAGAATGCCAAGACACTCACAGAAAGTCCCTCCCAAAATTCAAATGATGAACCACTCTTTTCAGAACTGAAAAACAACTTCCTCTCCTCGCCCCTCCTTTTTTTTTTTTTCTTTTTTTTTTTTTTTTTTTAAAATCTCCTACAAATCAAGACAGGATCACAAAGTTCAGATGCTCTTCAGAGGATTAAGGGTTAGGGATTAAGCTTCATTCACTTGAGAATGTAAATTAGCAGCGGAGTGACAGCAGCTGACTGGTGAGGAAATGGAGGAAGGAGGAAGCAGGCCAAAGAGCAAAGTATGCAGGACTGCAGGCTTTCACTGGCATAAATGGCAAATGACAATACCTCTGGTGCTGCACCACATGAAAGTAAGATGCAGGAGGAGTATTGCTCAATGCACTTGAAAAGCCTCCTCTCCTATTAAGCAAATGACAGTGGAACGCCAAACACCACATTTCTGCTAGGAAAATCACCAGTGATGGATAGGTCCTTATTCCACTCTTCCTACTTCTAGTTGTGCAAGGAGAATAGACATTTATTGATCTCAATCCCTAATTATTTTTCTGGCTCTGGCAAACTCTTACATATACAAAAAAGACAAACCCAGAGCTTGCTCCTAACCTGACTGCCCTGGGCATCACAGTGCTGTGACCAGAGTGCAATTCTATTTCATGTCCTCAGCTCTCCCGTATGATTTCAAGATGCCCAAGAAGGAACGGAAAATTGTCAGTCACTTTCAGCCCTTCTTTCAGTTGCCTAGCTCAGTGAACTGAGAGTCTACATAAGAAATAGACCACAGTGATATACCTACCTTCACTATGCGTCACATTGTAGGGGAATACTTTGTATTAAATGGACATGTGAGCAATCCAACCTGTGCTGCTAATTGTGAGCTGAAAAGTTTCACAGACTGCATGAAGTTTCATCTGAAGGGCAAGGACACCAGCTGCAGCAGCCCTCAGAAGTCAACAACAGGGTGATGAAAGCAAAAACAAAGACTCACATGAAGCATTTGAAACAATTCCTTAACGCCACAGAGCTTGTGCCTTAATGATTTAGACCAATTGTTTAATGCCACAGAGCTTGTGCCTTAATGATTTAGACTAATTGCTTAATGCCACAGAGTTTGTGCCTCAATGATTTAGACCAACTGTTTAATGCCACAGAGTTTGTGCCTTAATGATTTAGACCAACTGCTTAATGCCACAGAGTTTGTGCCTTAATGATTTAGACCAACTGCTTAATGCCACAGAGCTTGTGCCTTAATCATTTAGACCAATTGCTCAACAATGAACTAACCCACATAGTCTGTTAGAAAGTATAGAAGTGTATGTTCATACTCAATAAATGGGCATTGCTTGGATCATATTGGTCTGTGTACAGTTTTGGCCAGGAGCTTCTGCATCACATCTATTAAAGTTCTATTGCTACCTGCCTTCACTATGTCTCACATCTATTAAAACTACCAGCAAAAGAGCTACTCCCATTGACAAGACTACAGTGATGTGGTAATAAAAGCGTTATGCCATGCTCTATTAAAAACAGAAATTCCTGATAATTTCTGGAGTCCATCTTTTTCATTGGCTAGAACAACAGGTTGCATCATGGAAGCTCCTGGACAAAGCTATATACAGAGCAGTACGATCTAAGTATTGCTCATTTTTTGAATATGAGCATGCACTTATATACTTCCTAAGAGACTATGTGGGTTAGTTCATTGTTGAGCAATTGGTCCAAACCATTAAGGCACAAGCTCTGTGGCATTAAGCAATTGGTCCATGTGATGGTTTGGGAGTTACCCGCCCACCCCCCACCCCCCTCTTTATAAATCCCGCAGCCTAGACTCAGCTGGCTGAGGAATAGTTACAGACACAGACAAGTTAAAGGGAATACAGAAACACAATCCCCCTCCCAGATATCAGATTCCCCAGGAGGGGCTCCCAACCACCCTTCCACCTTCTTTCCACCCCTCTGCCTTACCCCAGTGTCTGCCTTATGTGCAGAGTGAGTTTGGAGGATCTACCAGGGAGGTTAGAAGCAGAGTGGTTAGTTAGGTTAGCAGAGAGGCCAGCAGAGACACACCACCCAGAGAGACAGAGACTCAGAGTGTCTTATCTATGTTTGTGTTCTTATCTTGTACATCTCAGCAAGCCTATGAGTGCAGCAGACATCAGCAGTGTTCGCTTTTCTCATCTTATAATCTAATTATTTTCATAAAAATATTCCAATTAGCCTCAAACCAGCACAACGGGCATGCATATAATAGGTTGGGAAAGTAAAGGCTGGGGCAGAGAAGTGTGTGGATTGGCACAGAGGAATGTAAGGAAAAGCTTGGAGAGCAAAGTAGTGAAAACTGTGGCACAGGTGGTAAGGACACTGTGATGGTTTGGGAGTTCCCTGAACCCCCCCCACTCTATGAAAATCCCCCAGACTAGACTCAGCCAGCTGGAAGTTAAGGACTGAAGTTCTGTTTACAGCTTAGCACAATGTAGAAACAGATACTTACAATATATTATAATATTTACAATTATATACAAGTTAAAAGTGATACAGAAACACAAATTCCCTCCAAACCAATCAGATTGCCAGGAGAATCCCAACCCAAACCTCCCCCTCCCCCCTTCCCCTTCTTCCCCTCCCTTCAGCAATACCCATATCAATCCCTGTATAGCTCATGTGGTAAATCTGGAGAGATCTGAGGTAGAGATGTCAAAAAGAGGACCAGGAAGTTAGAGGAAATAAAGGGTTAGGTTGGATTGGAGTTAAGGCAGAAAGCAGCCACAGACTGCCAGAGTGAAGAAGCAGAACCACAGGTACTGAGAACTCCCTGAGCAGTGTGTGAGCAGTGAGTGTCTGAGCTATACTTTGCCTGGCTGTGCTTCTCAGCAGAATGAGTGATAGAGGTTGCTGTTGTTGTTTTTCTTTCTTCTCACAGCTAAGGATTCGATTGCTCTCAGTCAAACATTCCAATTAACCTCAAACCAGCACAACAGTGAAGTAGGTGAAGCACAATTACAAACCACAGAGCTTGTAAGTGGAAGGAGCTTCCACTGAGGGACAAATGGGTTGATAGGTCCACATCAAAGCCTTTGCTGCTAAAAATGCTTCTGCTACTGTCTTGGTTGCCTCTACCAGCTAACTACAGTTCTGGGACATTCCAGTCCAGGCCAGTCTTGTCCTCAAGGAATCATTCTAGGTACACTGAAGGGAGTGTGGACAGAGGAAGACAGCAAACAAACTTACCTAACATTTTTGTCTTGGGATATTTTCTGGGTTGCAAATTATCAGGAAGTCAAAATACATGTCTTAGAGGGGTGGACTTTTGGTGACAGAAGAAGATTCTACTACTACTACTACCCCTGAAAGCTGTGTTTTGATTATCTTCTAAAAAACAGTGTTGTGCCTCAAAGCAGAGCTGAGATTTCAAGGTTAATTACAAAGTTTCCCTGCTTAACCACTGGCTTATCTGGTCCCTAGACTTGTCCGTAGACTTGTCTCACAGCTGCTTAAATACAATTTAGGTTGAAATGGCAATACAGCCTTGTAGGAATTCAGTTTATGTGTGTGTATAAATATATTCATGTGTGTACAGTTTTTTGGAATGATTTCTTTCCGGATTTATTTGCAGTGGATAATCTGGCTTCTAAAATGAACCGAAATAAACAGCAATGATTCAACTAGACAGTATCAGGCACTTCTGGATTGACAATGTAGTATTTTAATTATATCAATAACTATGGATTCCAAAGAACTGAACTGTAAAGTGTGGGAAAGTTACAGTATCTTGGCAGTCCATGCTCATCCAATCACTTTCTGACTATGTTTATTCGTTCTTTAAGCCAAATTGAGCTTTTCTAATTGCAAATATTGCATGCCAATTTCATCCATAAAATGCAATGTAGGGAAATACCTTGCTTTAAATGGACATATGAGCAACCCAACCTGTGCTAACTGCTAATTGTGAACTGAAATGTTTCACAGCCTGCATGCAGGTTCATCTGAAGGGCAAGGACACCAGCTGTGAGCTGCCCCCAGGAGAAGTCAACAACAGGATGATCAAAGCAGAAACAAAGACTCATGTGAAGCATTTGAAAAGATAATGGCTAACCAATTGCTTAATGTCACAGAGCTTGTGCCTTAATGATTTGGACTGTGCTGGTTTGAGGCTAATTGGAATATTTTAATGAAAAAAATTAGATGCTAGGCTGTGAAAAGCAAACAGTGGTGGTCTGCTGCACTTAAGGCTTGCTGAGATGTATAAGATCAAGAACACAAGCATAGATAAGACAGTCTCTTGGTCTCTCTCTCTGGGAGCCAGTGTCTCTTTTCCTCTCTACTGAGTAACCTAAGTAACCACTTTGCTTCTAATCCCCCTGGCAGATCCTCCAAACTCACCCTGCACATAAGGCAGACACTGGGGTAAGGCAGAGGGGTGGAAAGAAGGTGGAAGGGTGGTTGGGAGCCCCTCCTGGGGACTCTGATATCTGGGAGGGGAGTTGTGTTTCTGTATTCCCTTTAACTTGTCTATGTCTGTAACTATTCCTGTCTGTTGTGTATGTATCTGCTTGTACATTGTGCTGAGCTGTAAAGAGAGCTTCAGTCCTTAACTGCCAGCTGGCTGAGTCTAGTCTGGGTGACTTCATAAAGTGTGTGTATGTGGGGGGCGAGCAGATAGCTCCCAAACCATCACACCTGTGTACAGAACCATATGTACACAGGCATGACACAGTGTAATACAAAGCCATCAGTATTTTCACACTACTCATTTTTTTCCTATTCTCACATCTATTTACACGGAACAACATTTTACAACGCCCATGGGAGGACTGAACACCCCCTTTACTTTCAGCACCTGCAGTGCAAAGTTTGGCTACTAATGACAATCCCAAAGAAAATTCACCCTCAAGTATCCGTCCCATTGCACGTCCTTGACATGAGTCAGTTGAGTAAGCAGCAATCACCAGATGTTATCAATTTTTTCCCAGCCTTTAAAGCACATCTGTGCCAGCTAATGATAACACTATATCACTGAAGTCTTAAAAAAAGAAATTTCCTTTCTTGCCAAGACAAAACCACTTCAAAGACAAAACTATTGCTTATATGTAGTTTCACCTTGACACAAAAGTGTGCTATCTACAGCCGTGAATCCCCTGTAGCCTCCCCTGATACAATACCCTCAGTCCAGAAAATAAATATTTTGCTGTTTCTCAAGAACTTCTTTTGTATTGTGCTAAAAATGTCAGAAAAACAAATGTCACATATTCAGGTGTTTGGTGTTAGCACATCTGAGAAGCTGCAATGCTGCTTATTTCAAACCTCCTTTAGAGAGTGGGCAGCAGGGTGAGGGAGGTGATTCTGCCCCTCTGCTCAGCTCTGCTGAGACCTCACCTGGAGTACTGCAGCCAGTTCTGGAGCTTCTATTGCAAGAGGGATGTGGATGTGTTGGAAGGTGTCCAGAGAAGGGCCACAAGGATGTTCAGAGGGCTGGAGCTGCTCTGTTATGAGGACAGACTGAAAGAGTTGGGGCTGTGCAGGCTGGAGAAGAGAAGGCTCCCAGGTGACCTTCTTGCGGTCTTTCAGGATCTGAACAGGGCTACAAAAAAGCTGGGGAGGAACTTTTTAGGCTCTCAGGGAGTGACAGGGCTGGGGGGAATGGAGCACAGCTGGAGGTGGGGAGAATCAGACTGGAGGTGAGGAGGAAGTTCTTCAGTATGAGAGTGGTGAGAGCCTGGCAGGGGTTGCCCAGGGAGGTGGTTAAGGCTCCATCCCTGGAGGTATTTAAGACCAGGCTGGATGAGGCTCTGGGCAGCCTGGTCTAGGGTAGGGTGTCCCTGTCCATGGCAGGGGGTTTGGAATTGGATGGTCCTTGTGGTCCTTTCCAACCCTGACTGATTCTATGACTCTGAATTTTAAATTGTGTTATCTTCCTGAAATTTCTTTTGGATAGCTGAAAGAACATATGGTGGACAAAAAATAGATCCTTTCATAGTTACCATCACTTTACACATTAAAACATGTGAACACATATCCAGTATTTAATGCCATGAAATAAATATGCAATCACCCTACAGACAGAATTTCTTCAAATGTTAGGGTGTTGGGAGGTTCTCTAATCTGAAAGAGGTTCAGACATCTTTCAATTATTTCAATGCATCTAAATTTTTAAAACCAAGGCTTTTATATGAATAACTTTTCAATAATGCAAAGATTTCTACAAGTTGCTCTCAAATGTCTCCAATTCCTCTAATGCCAGACATGGAGACATCTGAGACACCCAGCACTAGCCCCTGGGAGCTGTCCCAGCAACTCTCCTGCAGCATATTAACAAAATACCTTGAGGAAACAAGTAATGGACAAGAAACAAATCTTGCTTTATTAAATCAGTGGAGATCCCTCAGTCAAATGAGGGTTTATTACACACTGTTAAGGTATGCTTAGAGCCTCAAGTATCAGCCAACAAAAATGGAAGGAAAAGTATGGTAGAAGGCAGACAAAACTTGCTGAATACACATATGAAAAGATTTAAATGTTTAAAATGTTTCTTGGAAATCTTTCTTTTCCTTTTATTCCCCACCCCCCCCAGTTTTAAAAAGTGATCTTACCTAGTGAGTTCAACACAACTTCTTAGAATTAACTGTTCTTTCCTATTCGGGGTGCATGAAAAAAGGCTGAATGTAAAAGCTGAAACCTTTCAGTTCATATTTATATTATTTTATCAAGGTCCAAGGCAGCATTTCCCACTCATTTACTGCTTCTTTGTCCTGAGTGAGATGCATTTCATTTGTCAGATGAATGAAGAATTGCTCTTTTAACCCTTTGTGTTTCCTTTTTTTCTGCCTTTTGGATACTTGCAACAAATCCTTAGAAGGACAAGGAGAAAAATCAGACTACATTTTTTAATGTTTAAATGTTTCTGATAGACAATCGGTCTGTAAAAGATGTGTATTGGAACTTTGTGTACGGAAGAAAATAGAAGTTTCTGCAGCTACGACAACAATCTTCAGTGGTGTGATGGTTTGGGAGTTCTCTGCCCCCCTACACAATGAAAATCCCCCAGACTAGACTCAGCCAGCTGGAAGTTAAGGACTGAAGCTCTCTTTACAGCTCAGCACAATGTACATGCAGAGATAGACACAATAGACAGGAATAGTTACAGACACAGACAAGTTAAAGGGAATACAGAAACACAATTCCCCTCCCAGAAATCAGAGTCCCCAGGAGGGGCTCCCAACCACCTTCTTTCCACCCCTCTACCTTACCCCAGGGTCTGCCTTATGTGCAAGGTGAGTTTGGAGGATAGGCAAGGGGGGTTACAAGCAGAGGGATTAGTTGGGTTACAGAGCAGAAGCCCAGCAGACACAGCAGTTCCAGGAGAGAGACTCTCTCTGTTATCTATGTTTGTGTTCGTGTTCTTATCCATCTCAGCAAGCCTATGAGTGCAGTAGACATCACCAGTGTTTACTTTTCACAGCCTAATATCTATTTTTTTTCATTAAAATATTCCAATTAACCTCAACCCAGCACAAGTGGGTACAGCTGAAATCCCCAAAGGATGACTCATGTCTTAAGTTGATTAAAGACGTTAAAAGGTGTTCTATCACTGGAAATGGTGCATTGGTATTGCACAGACCAATAAACCAATGCATTTGGGTTTTTAATAAGAGGGAACTGAATCCTTATAACAAGTTGAAAGAACATGGAAAATAAACTCTGCTGCTATTTCAGCATGAACATCTGGAAAGAACTGCTTGCTTTCAGTATTTTGTTATTTCATTTAATGAAGGCAGAGGTAATGACAGGATCATTTCCCCCACATAACTACTCTTTCCCCTGTGAGTGCAAGAAGCAAACAAGCAAAACCAGCATCAAGTGACATCCTTCAGGGGTCACCGATAGCACCAGTGCTGTTTGACATCTTTGTCAGTGACATGGACAGAGGAATCAGTGCAGCCTCAGCAAGTTTGCAGATGGCACCAAGCTGAGCAGCACGGTCAACTTGTTAGAAGGCAGGGATCCATCCAGAGGGACCTGGACAGGCTGGAGAGGTGGGCCCAGGCCAACTTCATAACATTCAACAAGGCCAAGTGCAAGGTCCTGCACCTGGATAGGCACAATCCCAAGCACAGCTCCAATCTGGGTGGGGAATGGTTGGGAGTAGCCCTGAGGAACAGGCCCTGGGGGTGTGGGGTGAGGAAAAGCTCAACCTGAGCCTGCAGTGTGACTGCAGCCCAGAGAGCAACTGTGTGCTGGGCTGCAGCAAGAGCAGTGTGGGCAGCAGGGCAAGGGAGGGGATTGTGCCCCTTGGCTCTGCTCTCCTCAGACCCCACCTGGAGTACTGTGTGCAGTTCTGGAGCCCCCAGCACAGGAAGGACATGGCAGTGTTGATGTGGGTCCAGAGGAGGCTACAAAGATGCTCAGAGGGCTGCAGCAGCTCTGCTGTGAGGCTGAGAGAGTTGGGGCTCTGCAGCTTGGAGAAGAGAAGGCTTCCAGGAGACCTTAGAGTAGCTTTCCAGGATCTGAACGGGGCTACAGGAAGTCTGGGGAGGGACTGTTGACAAGGTCTTGCAATGACAAGACAAGGGGAATGGGTTTGAACTGGCAGAGGGAAGATTGAAACTGGGTGTTAGGAGGAAGTTCTTTACAGTGAGGTTGGTGAGACACTGTCACAGGTTGCCCAGGGAGGTTGTGGCTGCTCCCTCCCTGGAGGTGTTGAAGGCCAGGCTGGCTGAGGCCTTGAATGACCTGTGCTAGTGGGAGGTGTCCCTGCCTATGGCAAGGGGTTGGAACTGGATGATCCTTGATGTCACTTCCAACCTTACCATTCTATGATTCTATGATTCTTGCTAAGCTAGATCCTACCCTGGTTGTCTCTGGGAGCTAGAAGTATGCAGAAAATTCACAAATCACTGATAAAAGCAACTGTTGTATCCTAGTAAGGAGGGAGAGCTGCTAGTGCAGCTGTTCCTGCTGGGAGTCATTCAAGATAAGAAAGTAGCTATGTAGAAGGTAGTTATGTTAAACAAGGATGTAACATAGCAAAACAGGGCGCCTGATCCGTAACTGTGTTGAAGGCACTTACCAGTGTGTGAACAGCTCAAGAAGAGCTGCCTGTAACCAATCAGAGAATGCATAAGGTGTGCCCAGGCAGTCTATCCTGTACAAGTCCATCCTGACTTGCTGCAATAAAGGGGTGACCTTGACTGTATCACATTGCTATGTGTGCTTGTCCCTCCTCATGTCATCCAGCCCCACACTGAGTGATCCCCGACATCGTCTGATATGGTTGCATGTGGTGAGCCCCGACAAGCAAGAGCCAAAAATCTGCCAGAAAATTCACTCAAAGTGGGTTGAAAACTACTCCAACAGGCTGTCAGTTAAATTTGTGTGTCATTTTTTTCATTTCTTTTAGGGTCAGGTGCTTTATATACCTCAAGTCTGAACATTATTTTCCTTCCTCTGCAAGTCCATTTGTCAAAAAAGCAGGCAAATCAGAGGAAGAATACTTCAGTCCAGCCTAGTAAAAGATCTTGAGTGTGGTTATCTTGACACTTCAGAATGGATGACAGGACCAGAACAGCATTATTGCCAAAAAAAACCTACACCATGCAGCCTTTACTGTTTTGCCTAGACTGGACCACCAGAAGAAATCAAAGAGAAATTCCAAGTTTGGACTTTTAACTGAATCTCTCATTTAAAATTTGAAACCTAAGGCATTTCTTTTGCCAAACCCTGGCAAGCTTTGTTGAGGCCCTGCATCAAAATCAGTTTAGAATCAGTTAGGGTTGGAAGGGACCACAAGGATCATCCAGTTCCAACCCCCTGCCATGGGCAGGGACACCTCACACTAGACCAGGCTGTCCAGAGCTTCATACAGCCTGGCCTTGAACACCTCCAGGGATGAGGCTTCCATGACCTCCCTGGGCAACCTGTTCCAGGTGCTCACCACACTCATGGTCAAGAACTTCTTCCTCATGTCCAGTCTGAATCTCCACATTTCCAGCTTTTTTCCATTCCCCCCAGTCCTATCACTACCTGACAGCCTAAAAAGACCCTCCCCAGCTTTCTTGTAGCCTCCTTCAGATACTGAAAGGTCACAGTATGGTCACTTTGGAGCCTTCTCCTCTCCAACCTGCACAGCCCCAACTCCCTCAGTTTGTCCTCACAGCAGAGCAGCTCCAGCCCTCTGAGCATCCTTGTGGCCCTTCTCTGGACACACTCCAGCATCTCCACATCCCTTTTGCAAGAGAGGCTCCAGAACTGGATGCAGTACTCCAGGTGGAGTCTCACCAGTGTGGAGCAGAGCGGCAGGATCACTTCCCTTGCCCTGCTGACCACACTGCTCCTGATGCAAACCAGGCTCTGATTGCACTCTGGGCTGCAAGTGCACACTGTTGGCTCCTGTTGAGCTTCTCATCCACCAGCACCCCAGGTCCCTCTCCTCAGGGGAGGAGTGTCTGCTCTCCAGTCAGGCCCTGTCCAGTCTGGATTGGTGCTTGGTATTTCCTTGACCCAGCTTCAGGACCTTGCACTTGATCTTGTTGAACCTCATGAGGTTACCTTGTGCCCACCTCTGCAGCCTGTCCAGGTCCCTCTGGATGGATCCTTCCTCCCAGCTGTCAGCAGCACCACATAGCTTGGTATCGTTGGCAAACTTGCTGAGCCTGCACGCAGTGCCACTGCCCATGTCCAAATTTGATGTAAAATCTTGGGCTTGTTCCCTCTCCATGAAAGTAAGAGACTGCATGTTACTTTTAAATTAAAAATTATATTGACACAGAACTATGTTAAATTAACTCGGTTATGACGAAATGATTCTAAGCCATGGTGTTATAAACTCTCCTGCCACTTAAAGATGTGATGATGTCTCCATAAAACTAAAACTAAACTAAACTAAACTAAACTAAAATAAAGACTGGTTTTGAAGTCAACATTTTATTTCCAAAATATATTTGTAAGGAATGTAAAATACTAAATATGATGAGATACAAAATCAAACAGGTATTAATATTGAAAAATATCCTTTAAAAAACCCTTTTACAATAGTGACTAATTTTTAATGCTGACTTACTTTAAAGTCATAGACTAAAGAAATAAATTAGCTATGACTTTTTGGACAACACTGTTTTGTCTGTAACATAACCTTCTAATATTAACTGGTATTTTTCTTCACTAAAGAATTGAAGTCATCTTATATTCTCTCTCATGGTTCATTATGAGATAAACTAAAATGCTACTCAAAAAATATGTCCTTAGCAATGCCAGTAATTGTTATGGGCAGCAAAGTGTAGTGGTTTAAGACTTGTTGGAAAATTCCAAATGAGAAACTGGGACTTGCCCAAAAACTCAGTGCAGAATGTATATAAATTAGAGGATTGGTTGTAAAAAGAACAATGATGAAGTCTGTATCATTCATTTCTTTGCTAACAGGGATAAAAGTCACTGCATAAACAATTCTTTCTTCTTTCTGTCCCTGGTTTCCATCTCCTTGCATCTCTCTGCTTTGCACTGCTCCCCTTGTCTCTATCCTAACCTCCTTGCTGGTACAAACCGACTGGGAGGTAACAGAACAAGGGAAGGAGAGGGAGGAAGGAGCAAGTCTGATTGCTGGAAACCCTTCTGGATTCATCCAGGGAGTTGTGCAACAATTCGGCAGGATCCCTGTGAGGGTCTTTGTGTTGTTTCTACTTTGTAAATAATTGTAAATATACGTAAATATATTTTGTACATATGCATTGTATTATATGCTTTTAGATGTTAGCTTGCTTTAAATCTACTGCTTCACTTGCTGCCAAGTCTTCTGAGTTAGCCTGGTGATTTTATTTGGGGGTAAGTCTCAACCCACCACACAAAGTTTACAGGAAACAGGAATTTACATTACACATGGCATCATTTTCCACTTTGAAGTGTACTACCTCAAATACCTGAGATTACGATATCAAATCACTGCAGCTTGGAGAAGACTTCTCAGCTATCTACTAATAAGAACCTGCATTTTGAAAGTATATAAAGATCTTTTTTTAAGGGTATGTTTGTTCAACAAACCGCAATGCTTCACCCAGAAGTAGCCACAGACAACTCCCGCATTCTTTTCTCTATGATGTGCATTAGGAAGTGCTGAAGTTGAATTCTTCAAGGAAAACTACATTCTGAAACTGTTTCAGAATGTATCAAATCCATACACAGATAAGTGTTTATGAGCATTGCTTTTCCTTTCCCTGTCATTATTACAACTCAGTCAACTCCAATTAGATTTACTGGGATAAATATGCAAGCAGCATTTCCATAAACCTGATGATCAGCTGGAAGTGATCTGCTGTGCTCACTGAAAGCACAGAGCACTACATGCCCAGAAATACCTACTCGACTTTACAGAATGTACACATATGAATATCCAAACTGAGAAGAGTCATGACAGGAGGTATAGGAGGTGGAGGATGGGTGGGAAGAGGGGTTTAGCACTCACTGTGAAATCACAGAATGTCAGAGGCTGGAAGGGACATCAAAAGCTCATCCAGACCAACCCCCTGCCACAGCAGGATCACCTGTAGCAGATCACACAGGAACACATCCAGGCAGGCTTTGAATACCTCCAGAGAGGGAGACTCCAAAACCCCCCTGGGCAGCCTGTTCCAGGATTCTGTAACCCTCACAGGGAAAAAAATCCTCCTCATGTTTAAATGAAACTTCTTATGCCTCAGCTTCCACTCAGTGCCCCTTGCGCTGGCTCTGGGCATCACCCAGCAGAGCCTGGCTCCAGCCTCCTGGCACTCACCTTTACATCTTTATAACCATTGCAGAGGTCACCTCTCAGTCTCCTCCCTCCAAGCAGTGCAGCTCCAGCTCTCTCAGGCTCTCCTCCTACAGAGCTATTCCATTCCCTTCAGCATCTTTGTGGCTCTGTGCTGGACTCTCTCCAGCACTACTATGTCCCTCTTGAACTGGAGGGCCCAGAACTGGACACAGTACTCTGGATGTGGCCTCACCAGGGCAGAGCAGAGGGGCACAAGAACCTCTATCGACCTCCTACCCACAGACCTTCTAACCCACCCCATGCTGGCATTGCCCCTCCTGGCCACCAGAGCACTTTGCTGGTTCATGCTCAACCTCCCATCCACCAGGACCCCCAGAGCCTTTACCCCTTCACTGCCTTCCAACAGATCAGTCCCCAACCTATCCTGATCCCTTGGGTTGTTCTTTCCCAGGTGCCAGACTCTCCCCTTGCCCTTGCTGAATCTAATTTCACTTCTCCCTGCCCACCCTTCCAGCCTGTCCCAGTCTGGCTGAATGGCAGCACGATTCTCCTGTGGCAGCCACTGCACCCAGTTTGGTGTCATCAGTAAACTTGCTGACAGTGCCCTCTGTGCCCTCATCCAGGTCACTGATGAATATATTGAACAGAAATGTGTGGTGACTGCCCAGATTAACCTGTGGAATACATAAATCCAGGGAAATACAAATGTTTCCCAGAACTGAAGTGACCAAAAGCAGAAGAAACCAGAGAATACTCATGGAAATCTAATTTCATCTGAGTACTCAAGCTCAGCACTCAGCAAGCTCACAGGGAAACCCACCCTGCATCATTGTGACTCTCAAACAAGCCTTGAAGAGGCACTATTTTTTGCAATTCGTAGCCCTGAGATGACCAGGTTGTTTTGGAGCTGTAACTTCTTCTTTGTCCAAAAATTTAAAAATTCAAGGACTTTTTTCTGACACAGAAAATTTCTTCACTTACCCTTTTTTTTTTTTTTTCCATGAAATGGATTATCCTGCACTCCTGTCGTGGCAGGCCTAAGCAGGCCAAAATAGGCTTAGACATGTCCTGGCTTACCCAGAGATGTTTTTCTGCTCTCACTTCCTTCTGTTTTGGGGAGAAGCAACCAGGGAAAGAGGACAAAGAACCTGGAGCCACTGAGTCTGAGGACTGTGGCCTGCCCAGACTTGTTTTGAACCCTACAGTAAACAAGGTACACACCTTGCCTTGGGCAAGGCTGTGCTCTGCCCACATTTGGGTAAAGTAAACCTATGACTTCATCTAATATGGTCAGACTTGGCTAACTGCCATTCTGATTGGCTATTCTGTGTCCAAAGGCCCATTAGTCTTGGGCTGTATGGATAAAAAGGCATGAGCAGGTAACACAATCTGTGCTCTGCCTTTCTATCGATGCTTGCTTTCTGCCAGCATTCTGAACTGCCTGGAAACTGCCTTCAAAGAGCTTACCAGGCACAGACTCTAAATGACTGCATGTGCTCAGCAGCTTCCATAGCCAGCCTGACATTGTGCCAAGCCTGCACATGGCATTGCATCCTGCCTGCCCTTCTGCAAGGCTGCTACCGAATCACGAGTCAAGAGGAACCAGGCCAGAGACTGTGTCAGACTCCACTTGCCTGAGAAAAGAGCTTGGGAAAACTTCAAAGCCTATAATGGCTTTGAGACCACCACCAGCAACCCCTCCTGTGCTTTGGGTACTGTCTGATAATATTGTGTGAGTAAACACTTCAAGCCTCTTGTAATCACTAATTGCCTTCTGCTATAAGCAGAAAGGAGCTTCCTGCTTCCACCCAGTGGCTAAGCAGGATAATGAACTGCCAGTGGTGTAGTGACTGCAGGAACCTTCTCTGCCAGTATCATGTTTGCCTTTGCTGGGTACCTCTTACAGTGCTCCAGTTTTGCCTGTTGCCTGTGTGTATAAATTTCCAAACCCTGCGTTTTGAACCTTGTAACTAATTTTTCTGGTGAGATTTAATGTTAATAACCAATTTTCATAGTTACTAACAATATCTGCCTGGATATCAAAATTGATATTTATTATTGATTTGGCATCATTCATAACAACTCCCTATTCCTATCATGCAGAAAATTCTTGATTTTTGGCATTTTCTAAATTCTTAGTGCTTAACTGTGAAAACTGCAAAAGTCATTGTGCGTTTTGGACTTAGAATCACAGAATGGTAAGGTTGAAAGGGACCTCAAAGATCATCCAGTTCCACCCCCCTGCCATAGGCAGGGACACCTCCCACTAGTACAGGGCACTCAAACCCTCAGCCAACCTGGCCTTGAACACCTCCAGGGATGTAGAAGCCACAACCTCCCTGGGCAGCATGTGCCAGTGCCTCACCACCCTCACTGTAAAGAACTTCCTCCTAACATCCAGACTAAACCTTCCTTCTGCCAATTTAAACCCATTGCCCCTTGTCCTGTCATTGCAAGACCTTGTCAATAGTCCCTCCCCAGAGTTCCTGTAGCCCCGCTCAGATCCTGGAAAGCTACTCTAAGTTCTCCTGGAAGCCTTCTCTTCTCCAAGCTGCAGAGCCCCAACTCTCTCAGCCTGTCCTCACAGCAGCCCTCTGATCATCTTTGCGGCCCTCCTCTGGACCCACTCCAACACTTCCATGTCCTTCACGTCGTGGGGGCTCCAGAACTGCACACAGTACTCCAGGTGGGTTCTGACAAGAGCAGAGTGAAGGGGCAGAATCCCCTCCCTTGCCCTGCTGGCCACGCTTCTCTTGCTGCATCCCAGGACTTGGTGGCTGTTTGGGCTGGATGTGCACACTGCAGGCTCATGTTTTGCTTTTCCTCACCCCAGACCCCCAGGGCCTTTTCCTCAGGGCTGCTCTCAGTCATTCCTCACCCAGCCTGGAGTTGTGCTTGGGATTGTGCCTACCCAGGTGCAGGACCTTACACTTGGCCTTGTTGAATGTCATGAGTTTGGCCTGGGCCCACATCTCCAGCCTGTCCGGCTCCCTCTCTTTCAGAGTTCCTAAATGCCATTACTGTGCTTCAAATAATTGACTAAAATAAAGCAAAAAAACCCCAAATGTTAAATAACTTGAAACCATTACACCTACCTCCTGTTGTCACCTTCCATTTGGTTCCATTAGTAAAGAAGGAGAGGTAATTTTTGTATTGATTTTGCTTATATTTACTGTCAGAAATGGAATGTGTCACCCTTAGTTCCCTTTTAGGACCACATTGGCAGTACACTCTAACTCTCACTCATGTTTTCTCTTCGTCTTTCCTGACCTTTTCTCTCCAACAAGTTTCCTTCCAGTTTTGCACATTTCCTGAGTGCTTACCCAGTAAAATCAATTTGAAAGCCATACCTACTTGTCTATCACAATGGCTACTTCCCCGCAGGATTCACAATTCTGTTGATTTCAGTTCTCCTCCATAACAAACACATTCAGACATATCTTTACTTAAACAGGTCAGGTACTACCACATACTCCTCATCTCTACAAAGTATTATTTTATCTCTTCAAGAAATACTTTCCTTTAACCTAGATTCTAACACCTTCAGAGTTTTCCCACTGCATCTTAGTTCCTCGTCAAATCTGTCACATGTCTCTTAAATCCTTTTTCAGTTTTTGATCTGGCTTAAACTTAGTCTGTTTGTCAATAATTAGAGCAACATTGGGCCATGACCCCAGCTCATGGTTTTCTATCTCCTCTTTTCATATCCCACTTCTGTATTTCCCAGCTGTGCAACTGTATAAAGAGCAGCAAGTTTTCATCTTACAGTCCCAGTTTCTTTCTTTGTTGGTAGGTTCCAAGCATTACTCTAAATCTCATCCTGCTGTCTGACAGACTGAAGGAACAGAGGAAGGTTTGCAAACCATAAAAAGGCCCTAAGAAACAAATGGTTAATTGCACTTTACAAAAGAAGTCTTAAAATTCTCTTTTGCAGGAACAACAAGTTGCTCTCTATTGTGGGTTTAAAGAGCTGACAGAGTGAAGCTCTCAAACGAATTGGAGAAAAAAAGAGAATTATATTTGGAGAGAGAGTTATAGATAGAAATTACAAAGCAGATACAGAATCCATAAGTGAACCCCCTGAATTTCCCCCCAACCCAAAACTAAATCTATACTCCCTAGT
>VWZE01017311.1:20282-35856 GCA_013396675.1 Eubucco bourcierii | reverse complement strand
GTAAAGGGGTAGAATTCCCTCCTTTGCCCTGCTGCCCACACTTCTCTTGCTGCAGCCCAGGACTCGGTTGCTGTCTGGGCTGCATGCACACTGTAGGCTCATGTTGAGCTTTTCATTTCACTTAAAGTTATAAACTTAGAGGCATACTTTAATTTCTCTCACTTGAAAATGCACTGGCATATGAAACTGCATTTCTTGGCAGGATAAAGAGTGATTTTTTTAAAAGGAAAACTTAAAGAATAATAAAGTTTTTTTTAGGACCCAGTCTGACAACTTTATAATGCCATATTACACAAAATATTCCTCTTTGAAAAATACCTCCGTCTGGCATTTGTTATTATTAACTTCCTTCTCTCCATAATTCACCAACATCACTACAAGCAGAAGGCCTCCAAACAAGGCAGTATATTATCATCTTAATTAAGAGAGGCACCGATTCTTAAAATGCTGCCAACTCTGTACTTAAATATCAAGGTCCTAACAAATGACATCTGTGGGTCTTGGTCTTAAAAAACAACAATCATCACATGGGCCCTGGGTAATGTCCTAACAAACCATTGTTATGACACAATAACGCTGGTTGCTTCCATTGCTGTGTGCCGAGTGTTGGTATGTCTCTGAGGAACAATGACAGGCATTTTTCTTCTCGCTCTGTTCACAGAGCATAACATCATCTTTGGCAATCGGCGCAAGCAATGCTCTCCCTGCTTGTGTGGAGCAAAGAGGACAGAATAACTGCAGCTCAAAAAGGACTCTGTCATAAGAGCTGAAGAATCAATAGTTACTGGAAGTATCGAGTTTGGTAACAGCGGCAACAACAAGGCGGTAACACAGATGGCAAACAGTTGAGAGGGTCTAGCAGCCCTTGTGAGGAGTGACAGTTTAAGCAATCATCTCAGAGACGACATCTACTACCGGGATGCAGCGAGCTACGTAGAGAAAACGCATGTTTGCAGATTCCTCTGAAAGGGAAGTTTGTGGAATCAGCTCAGAACACAAGCTCCTAACCTTCTTCATCTGATATGCTTACACGCAGGCACTGCAAGAACCATCTAGATAAGTCTTGGCACCCACTTCTTAACAGTGCTGGCAACCATCAGAAACATTCATGGAGCATAAACCAAGGAACAAAGCAAGACTCCAATCCCTCCCTGGAGTCATGCTACGTCAGATGTTTTGGTATAGAAATTAACAGTCCAGAGCAAACCTCATCTAGGACAGGACAATCTTTTACTTTTTTTTTCATAGAATAGTAAGGTTGGAAGGGACCTCAAGGATCATCCAGTTCCAACCCCCTGACATAGGCAGGGACACCTCCCACTAGTACAGCTCACTCAAAGCCTCAGCCAACCTGGCCTTGAACACATCCAGGGAGGCAGAAGCCACAACCTCCCTGGGCAACCTGTGCCAGTGCCTCACTACCCTCGCTGTAAAGAACTTTCTCCTAACATCCAGTCTAAACCTTCCTTCTGCCAGCTCAAACCCATCTGTGCAAACCAAAGTACTGCACAGGTCACTTTTAAAGAGCTTGTATATTTATTGTATTTCTGTGTACTGCTTATCAGAAAACGATAAATTCAGAAACCAGATTACAGCTCTGGGACACTTGGCAAAAAGGACACCCAGTTGTTAGCAGCAACTTTAAAACCACAAGTCTCTGGCAGTGAAATACATCTCCTATCCTTCCCCAGATCAGGTACAGGCTGGACACATACTGCACTCACACAATAAAAGGTTAGAACAGATAAAATAGGGAGTCAGGGAGTCTGACATAGCTGACTGTATCTATCTATAATGACTGCATTTCTACCAGTTATGTCAGAAATTATAAGCAACGCTGTTGTAGTTCTTTTTCACCACTTTTCATCATGAAAAACTGCATCGTTGGTTGTGAAACAGACTAATGGCAAATACCTAGAGAACAGAAAATTCTCTTAGCAGATCCCTCAGATGTTAGCTAACACTAGAGGGCACTGCTTATTTCTTTATTTTCTGAAAGAAAAGGCACTCTGCCCTTTCATATTCCCACTGATTCAGCAATACTATGCAGGATGCTGAGTTAGTATTTCAATAACCTTGAAACTTTGCTTTTTACCTACAGGCTGTAGGCCATCCCGAGAAATTAAAAATCATCAACACTGTCAACCTCACACATTCACACTCAGAGTCAACTCCTTTGAAACTACTGGATAGAAAACCAGGTACTGATATGGGCTTGAATTTTATCTCTCTTTCTGTAACAAGGAAGAGTCACATTTGTTAAATTACCTTTCAAATCATAACAACTAGGTGTACAACCCTGAAAGACAAAGAGATTCCCATAGCTGACCACTTCTTTCTCTAGGAAGAGGATCAAAGACAGCCAGGCTTATGATACAGACAGACACGTGTGAGAGTTAACAATGCACAGGTGCCTATTTTCTTACAATGGCAGCACTTTGGTCAAGAGAAGGCTTCATAGTCTAAAAGAAAACTGTTCTTCATTCTTCAGTGTTTTTATTTGCTTTTACTTTTGTAAAAACAATTCCCCAAGAGAGGAAAGGAAAAAACTCATTCTGAGTGAAAAGGGATTTCTATATGTGAATCGGGTGTCAATGGCAGGCAATGATTTGTTTTGCAAGCACCATCTTTTCAGAAGGCAGGAGAATCATAGAATGGTAAGGTTGGAAGGGACCTCAAAGATCATCTAGTTCCAACCCCCTGCCATAGGCAGGGACACCTCCCACTAGCACAGGTCACTCAAGGCCTCATCCAACCTGGCCTTGAACACCTCCAGGGAAGGAGCAGCCACAACCTCCCTGGGCAACCTGTGCCAGTGTCTCACCACCCTCACTGTAAAGAACTTCTTCCTGACATCCAGTTTCAATATCACCTCTACCAGTTTAAACCCATTGCTCCTTGTCTTGTCATTATAAGACCTTGTAAATAGTCCCTCCCCAGCCTTGAAGCCTTTAAAGATCTTTATCAGACCACTGCTAGAACAGAAACAGAAGGTCTGTTTCTGATGGTAGAGACATGTATCCACTCAGAAGGTGAAGGAATGGTGTCTTTTTCCTTTGCCAACTGGGATATGGAGGTTTTAATATCCTCTTCCAATTCTTTCATACCAGTTTTTATATCACCTTTTATCTCTATAGCCAGAGCTTTCATGGAAGAAAAACTATAGAAGTGTGCAACAAACTGTCCTCCAACTGCCTCATTTGGTCAGCAACATCACCAACAGTAGGAAGTCTTCCATCATTGGTCTTTCCTACAAATCTCCTTGCCAAGATGTTAGCATAAGATGGTGGAGTAAGTTTAATAAGCTTCTTTAAAAGACCTGTTCCAACAGGAATTCCATCAGGATTCTGTGTACCATGAACTCCATAAAGTGTTTCCTTCACAGTAAACTCCCTCAGAAGCTTAATTCCCTGCTCAATTCTAGTCCAGTTCCTAAGTGCCCATGGCAAATCATCTCTGGAAGGGTACCTCAGTAGCACAGTCAACAGGACGTGCATCCAGAGGGTAACCTTACCAAAAGGGTGTGCCATGTATTTGTCAATTACACTTTCTCTTGTAAGTGACCCTATTTGTTTTGCAGACTTGTCTCCTACTTCTAGAACACTGGCACCTACTCCTCTACTCTGCCCTGATGAGGCCATGCCTGGAGTATTCTGTCCAGTTCCAGGCTCCTCAGTTCAAGAGGGACAGATAACTACTGGAGAGAGTCCAATGGAAATTATTAGGGAACTACAGCAGCATTTCTTTTACAAGGACAGGTTGAGAGACCTCATTATATTCTTAATGAAAGTATTGACTTTTCTCCCACTTTTTATGGGAAAATACACGTTTTCAATCCACAGTAATCAAAGACAAAGACAGAACTGGTTGAATATTGCTTGGTTCAGTACTATGTGTTACCTGACCTCTACAGACATTGTCCTCCCTTCCTCTTCCTTCACATTCATTGATTAGTCCCTGGGATATAGCAATCTATGTAGCATCAGTCTTTTGAGTTGGCAAAGGGTCATGAACATCTGGTTGAAAATGGAAGTTGCCTGGCTTCACTTGCTGCTGCCCGAATGACCTCCATGTCTCCCATTCATGTCTCTCTGTTTTAAAGTACAACTTCAAGATGAAGCTCCTTTCCTTCTATAAACATAAAAAGGAGATTAACTCCGTATTTGATTACATTAGCAGGGTACATGGTGCAGATCTAATTAAGTGACATTTGAAACGTTTCCTGCCTTTCATTTCTAAAGTCCCTGCATGGGAGAGAATTAGTAATATTCTCTGGCTTCTACTAGCTACTTGTAAACTGGACAGTACTTAAAAAATAAAGACTTAATTCTTGTCCCTGCAACAATGAATAAAACATTAGTTTATGTGCTCTCTAGGAAGAAGTATGTATCAGAGAAGCAATAGTGACTATCTTTTAGAATGCAAGTGAGTTGCCTAGGTTTCTACTATCACCAGGTGGGGGAAGAATAAAAACAAACCAAAACACCTCACCAAAACCCATGAAAAAAAACCCAAACCCAAACAAAAACAAACAAACAAACAAACAGAAAACCTCACAACAAAAAATGTTTAAAACAATTAGAAAAACCTTGCTTTCTATGACTGGCAAGCGCCACACCTCCACATTTATAACTACGCTGTTCTGATTTTAAATGAGCGTTATTCTAGCTGAATGAGTTGATAAAACTGGGCAAAAATCTGAGCAGCAAAGCAAGAAGGCCTGCATACAGGTCTGGTTCTGTGAACAGGCTTTAGGAAGCAGTCTGATCGGCTTTACTCGGTTACTCAAGAGGGCCCAGGGGTACACATAGTGTGTTGCATCCTATTAATGAGGGAGAGCTGCTAGCACAGCTGTTGCTCCTGCTGGGAGTCATTCAAGATAAGAAAGTAGCTATGTAGAAGGTAGCTATGTTAAACAAGGATGTAACATAGCAAAACAGGGTGCCTGACGGTGACCGTGTTGAAAGGTTTTCATCAGTGTGAGAACAGCTCGTGAAGAGCTGCCTGTAACCAACCAGACAATGCATAAGGTGTGCCCAGGCAGTCTATCCTGTACAAGTCCATCCTGACTTGCTGCAATAAAGGGGTGACCTTGACTGTATCACATAGATATTGGTGGTCGTCCCTCCTCATGTCATCCACCCCCCACAACTAGCGGTCCCCAGCGTTGCCTGATCCTGTAGCATTTGGTGAGCCCTGACAATAGTGCTGCAGATCTGCAATACAACCATGTACAGAATTAACTACTGCTGTGTGTCAGTCTTTCACTGTATGTTGAACCAATCAAAGCAGTCTCTCAGAAAAGACCTGGGTTTATGCCATGAATTAGGCTTTCTTTTTAGTTTAGTTTTATTTGGGTTTGGACAAAAAAGCAGGGAGGACTCCAAGGTGGAATCTCCACTGAGAATGAAAAATACCTGATAGAGCCAGCATGTCAGAACCACTCTTGTTCTTGTCCTTAAGCACAACTCTAGTGCTTAAGGAGTTCTCTGTTTCTGCAAGGGCACAAGTCTGCTCTCCTGCTGCCACAAGAAAAGAGCAGCAGAATTTCCCCAGGGAGAGCCCAGAGGGCAGAACCTCCTCGTTGTGAAGAAGGATTTGAACTAACCTTGTTTGAATCTCTTTCTGGCATACCAAATGTCCTAACTTCTATGACAAGGGATCTAACAGAAACCAAGAACAATTACGCATTTAAACTTGGTGATGCATATCCAGCTTCTCCAGGTGTGAGCCTCCATGAGGCACATCCCAATTCTTACTCCCTTGTTTCAAAGAGAGACAAGATGAGATTCAATCATTTGTGGGAAAAGAAGTAATGACAAGAAAACTCCAGAGAACTAAGGAGAAAATATGACCCTGAATATGGTGACTTAGACACATGAAACCACAGAGAAACAATGTAAAGAGAAGTAGAGAGGGGCAGAGTGAGAATACAGCAGGAGAGGCAAAGGTCTGAAGTGTCAATAATAGCAAGGCAATAATGCTTAAAGAAAGCAAGCAGCAATGCCTAAACCACCCCCTACAGAGATCTAAACTTACTAGAAAGACTGCATGAGAAAATAGATATAATTTTTTTAAAGTAGAGACAAATCATCCTTTCAGGGTAGGTCCTTTTCTTTGTGAACACATTACTCCTCAGCATCTGGAGACTCCTTTAGACTTGGCTCTAAGTTTTAGTCAATATTTGAGATTCATTACCAACCTAGAGATAAACTACAGCAACGTCTAAGTAATAATGTGAGACCTAAAAAAAAAAAAAAAAAGACTTTCCAGTCTTCACTCTACAAGCCCAGCAGGTCTAAACTAGGTCTAAACTGATCTCCCCTTTCACAAAGCCCTAAATTACTATTATTTTGCTCCTATAAACCCAATCACAGGCACTAGGAAGAACATTTGGCACACTGCAGCAAACAAACATCAACGAATCACACTAAAAAAGAGATATTAAAACACAGTAAGTGGTTACATAGTTAAGTGCAGGTGGAAATCTTAGTTGGCATTGGCTGGATCCTGGGAGTTACAACTGTGGAATCAGGTACTCTGTATGTTACACTGTGTTATGCTAAGTTCTTGAAAGCTGATGGTCTCAAACCTTCCTTTCACTATTTCCATTTCTACCTTACTTGGTGTACTAAGGCCCCACTTACATGCAAGTGAAAGGACATAAGTTAAGGTTAGGCTGGCTGACAGCAAGGGCTAGGACTTTCTTTTTTTCATTTTATACCTCTGTGTTCACTCTTGTTTTCCCAACTCTATACTGCAGAAACCCATTTGCTTCTGCTGCTGCTGCTGCTGTGGGGAAAAGGACATAAGCAACTAAAAAGCCCAACAGCAGCAGAGCACAACAGCAGATTGTAAAATGAGGAATAACATTTTTGGTGTGAAGAGTGATGTAACCCTGGAGGGTTGTGAAGTCTCCCTCTCTGGAGATATTCAGGAACTGCCTGGACACATTCATGTGTAATCTGTTCTAGGTGATCCTGCTCTGGCAGGTGGATTGGACTGGATGATCTTTTGAGATCCCTTCCAGCCCCTGACATTCTGTGGTTCTATGATTCTGTGAAATGCAACCACAAGAGTTCCAACACATTGAGATCTTAATGGTTACGAAACCAAAAACCCTATGGCAGGGGGTTGGAACTGGATGATCTTTGAGGTTCCTTCCAAACTTACCGTTCTGTGATTCTGTGATTCTGTGATTCTATGATTACCACTTGAGCATCATTTCTTCCTATTTCCAAATCAATTCTCTCACACATACAGTTTCGGTTTTGCAATCTAGAATACAGATTTGTGCTTTATGTTTATATTTGCCATCTAGTCTGATACCTTCTGATGACTTCGGACACCTTTTTCCTGCTGTTGGGAACAGTGGCATTGAAGTAAATACTCTGTGTAGGTCTATGAACACAGTACAGATCTAGAAGGAATTGCTCAACCAGCTCAGTCTTGTTTCCTTGGAATAAAAAGCAACATTAGAAAGATGTATTTGAAAGTAACAGTCTTGCCAACACGGTAACAAAATAAACATCTCTGCCTCTCCAGCTCATCCACTGCAGTTATGACACAGGCACTGTATCACACTTCCCTGCAATGATTGATTTATGCAGACCCTCTCCACTTGAACACAGAAGGCACTGATACGCTCTTTAGTTCTGAAGTGCAGGAAGCACCACTTTGGGTTAATAACTTCAATGAAGGGCACTTCTGCAGGTCCAAAAAACGCTGTGACTGCTTTTCTGCAAAAGTCAAAGGATTACAGAAGAGAAAAGGTCAAACTTTACAGCACCACATTACAAAAAGTGGTGATGGAAAAGACTCAAGGAGTCATCTCATTCATAGCCCTTCTAATGTAAAACCATTCCCTAGTGAGTAATACAGTAGGAAGCTGGTTGTTATACTCAAATATAGATTACATGATTTAAGAGAATGAGGCCAGGGTAAATTGCTAGAAAAGAAAATAATATAGAAGAATTTACTGCCTTCTTTAGAGATTGCTGCAGCCAATATGAAGCTAAAGTTAGATGATAAAAAACCCACATCTTGAGGTCAGTCTTCAATGTTTGTTTCACATTACAAGCAGGTCTCCAAACTGCTGACCTGAATGTTTGTGCTTCAACGACCACATCACTGTCTCTTGGATTGCAAGCATTTAGTAACAAACTGCTAGGGCATGATTGCCGTTTTCTAGGTTTATGGCATTTTAAACAGGGTGCCAACGTGCTTAATCAGTGTTAGCTGGCAAAAAGCAACACACAAATTATAGAAAACTATCTCCAAAAATCACAGAATGATAGAATGGTAAGGTTGGAAGGGACCTCAAGGATCATCTAGTTCCAACCCCCTGCCATAGGCAGGGACACCTCCCACTAGTACAGCTCACTCAAGGCCTCATCCAATCTGGCCTTGAACACCTCCAGGCAGGGAGCAGCCACAACGTCCCTGGGCAACCTGTTCCAGTGTCTCACCAACCTCAAGACAAAAGCCAAAAAACGTAGGCACACCCCACTCCTCCACCCGCCCAATCCATGGAATTATGGATGCCTTATCTGTGCTGACAGCACGGACAAGACATCAGTGCTTCAGACTGAGAATGAGAATGAGCTCCTGAGCTTTGAATTCTGATCAAGTTTTACTCTCACCTAAAGTATGCCTAAGCATGTTGCAACCTCTCTCCAAGATTAGGCCATTCTATTGATTGCAGTGTGTGTCCTCCAGAAGCCTATCAGGATTTACCAGCCTTTCACCTTAGAGGATGCAGCCTCCTAATTAAGTGCATGCATTCAACACCATCAGAGGTAATTTGCAAATTAACACAGCAATTATGGGTTGCTCTTCTGATAGCAAGACAGTAGGCAAAAGACCATCATTAGCAACTGCTAGTGAAAAGGGGAAAATGCTGCTTCCCCTCAGTTTGCTGCTAGTGACTACATTACCATATAACTTTTATGTATCTGAGCCTCCCTTGCTGACATACATGTGGTATGTGATATTTTACAGAGGCACTGAGTGCAACCTCAGCAAGTTTGCTGACAACACCAAGCTGTGTGGTGCAGCAGACAGGCTGGAGGCCAGGGATGGCATCCAGAAGGACCTGGGTAGGCTGCAGATGTGGGCACAAGGCAACCTCATGAGGTTCAACAAGACCAAATGCAAGGTCCTGCAGCTGGGTCGAGGTAATCCCAAGCACTAATCCAGGTTGGACAGTGCCTGGCTGGAGAGCAACCCTGAGGAGAGGGACCTGGGGGTACTGGTGGATGAGAAGCTCAACAGGAGCCAGCAGTGTGCACTGGCAACCCAGAGAGCAATCAGAGCCTGGGTTGCATCAGGAGTAGTGTGGGCAGCAGGGCCAGGGAGGGGATTCTACCCCTCTGCTCCACCTGGAGTACTGCATCCAGTTCTGGAGCCCCTGGGACAAGAGGGATGTGGAGATGCTGGAGTGTGTCCAGAGAAGGGCCACGAGGATGAGCAGAGGGCTGGAGCTGCTCTGCTGTGAGGAGAGACTGAGGGAGTTGGGGCTGTGCAGGTTGGAGAAGAGAAGGTTCCCAGGTGACCTTCTTGTGGCCTTCCAGGATCTGAAGGGGGCTATGAAAAAGCTGGGGAGGGACTTTTTAGGCTCTCAGGTAGTGACAGGAATGGGGGAAATGGAGCAAATCTGGAGGCGGGGAGAGTCAGACTGGAGGTGAGGAGGAAGTTCTTCAGCATGAGGGTGGTGAGAGCCTGGCAGGGGTTGCCCAGGGAGGTGGTTAAGGCCTCATCCCTGGAGGTGTTTAAGGCCAGGTTGGATGAGGTTCTGGGCAGCCTGATACAGGGTATGGTGCCCCTGCCCATGACAGTGGGGTTGGATCTGGATGATCCTTGTGGTCCCTTCCAACCCTGACTGATTCTATGTTCCAATCTCAGCCATGGGGCTGGGGGCCACAGCTTCCAACATAATGTTAGGTATATTTTTACCACTTTGAGTGGCCAAGAACAAGCATCCACTACAAAACCCTTATGCATAAAAAAACAATAGATGTACCTGTGACTAAGACAGGATAAAGATTTATTTGTACTTCACCATAGCCCAGCAGCATCAGCCACATAGTCATGAAGATCTCTTCTGGAGGGCTTCTAGAGGGAGCACTCAACTCATCTACAGGATTTTTTTTCTCCCCAAATTAATTAAAAAGCAGAAAAAGCAAAGAATTCAGATGGTAATGCAATAGCACCTCTAAGATATTACAGTATGCCACTACATTTACTGGTGAGAATACAGATTTCCAAACCACTGTTTTAGAACTGAACACCTCCCCAGTCTGAACTCCACAGAACAGCCTTCTCCTTGCATGAAACAGCTTTACTTGTAACACTTCTTTCAGAAAGCATCTCCCTGCCCTTGTGCATTATCTTGTAGTGAAGATCTTCTGTGAAGGTTTGGGAGTTACCCACCCACCCCCCACCCCCCCTTTGTAAAATGACCCAGACTAGCACTCAGTCAGCTGCAAGTTAAGTGATGAAGCTCTATTTACAGCTTTGCACAATGTACAGCAGATATTTACACTATATACACAATATTTACAGAAATATACAAGTTAAGGTTATTCAGCAACACAACTCCCCTCCCAGAAATCAGAGACCCCAGGAGGGGCTCCCAACCACCCTTGCACCTTCTCCCCACCCCTGTACCTTACCCCAAGGTTTGCCTTACGTGCAAGGTAAATTAGGAAGATCAACCAAGGGGAGTTAGAAGAAAAGTGGTTTGTGAGGATTAATCAGCAGAGGAACCAGAGCCAGAAGCTGCTAGATCCCCCAGCAGCTGCTGTTCCAGCAAGAGACAGACAGAGACTGACTTATCTAATGTTTTGGTTATTGTTCCCAAACAATTTCTTAGCAAGCATATGAGTGAAGTAGACATCATGATGTTTTCCTTTCACAGCCTAGAGTGTAATTTTCTCTATTAAAATATTCTAATTAGCCTCAAACCAGCACAACTTCACACCTTTAAATCCCCAAACCCAGACACAGGAAATTAACTGATGCTTTATTGATTCAGATGACAGGATAAGCATTGCAGCAGATGAATTGGTTTTGCTTTAGTATTACACTTACTCAACAAACAGAAATCACCTAAGCAATCATCACATAGTGGCTAGAAGACATAAGCTCAGTTGAAAACATTAGACTAGTTAGCATAGAACCATAGAATCATAGAATAGTAAGGTTGGAAGGGACCTCAAGGATCATCCGGTTCCAACCCCCTGCCATAGGCAGGGCCCCCTCCCACTAGTACAGGTTACTCAAGGCCTCCTCCACCCTGGCCTTGAACACCTCCAGGGAGGGAGCAGCCACAACCTCCCTGGGCAACCTGTGCCAGTGTCTCACCACCCTCACTACAAACAACTTCCTCCTAACATCCAGTCTAAATCTCCCCTCTGCCAGTTCAAACCCGTTGCCACTCATCCTGTTATTACAAGCCCTTGTCAATAGTCCCTTCCCAGCCTTCTCGTAGGCCCCCTTCAGATATTGGAATGCTACTATAAAGGTCTCCTGGAAGTCTTCTCTTGTCCAGGCTGAGAGGCCCCAACTCTCTCAGCCTGTCCTCAGAGCAGAGCTGCTGCAGCCCTCTCAGCATCTTGGTGGCCTCCTCTGGACCCGCTCCAACACTTCCATGACCTTCCTTTGCTGGGGGCTCCAGAACTGCACACAGGACTCCAGATGGGGTCTGAGGAGAGCAGAGCAAAGGGGCAGAATTCCCTCCCTTGCCCACACTTCTCTTGCTGCAGCCCAGGAGTCGCTTGCTGTCTGGGCTGCACTCACATTGCAAGCTCCTGTTGAGCTTTTCATCACCCCAGACCCCCAGGTCCTTTTCCTTAGGGCTCTCTCCAGCCCTGAGGAAACCCTAGTTAAGCAGTTTCATTCAGATAACCTGATCTGTCTTTTCCCACGTGTCTTCATGCATTTTTTTAGGATTCTGTACTGATATAGTTAAATTAACAGAAATTAATGTAACAGAGACTGATTTGCAACAAAAAGGGAGGGAAGAAATCTGTGCAGAAGGACAGAGCACAGCAAAGTTCCTGTCATTCTGGAGTCTCTGAGATCTATGAAAAATGTATCATTTTGGCAATTGAAAGGAAAATTAAATTCCAGGAATAAGCTGGAACAGAAACACTGAGATTTTGAGCTAAACCCATGCAAACGTGCAGCTCTCAAGTGACGTGGATGCAGTACACTGGAGTGCCCTAGGTCCTCGCTGTTTGTTGAACCTCCGGCAGTCCTACCACTGCTGCACCATGCACCTCACCATCTCCTGGGTCACACTGGCACATACTGAGTGCAGGTGGTTGGCACGTTGATGCTCCATCAGCCATACCATGCCTTACAAGTAAGAAAGATATGAACAGGCATCTCGAGAACATCACACAGGCATTGCAGTAAGTGCAACATGCCAGCAGGGAAGGCAATGCCACAGAAGAGCCAATAGTCTCAAACTTCACATGCTGCATGCAATGGTTGAGCAAGAGATTGCCATGGTAGGCATAAGCAGGCCAAAATAGACTTATCCACGTCCTGGCTTGCCCAGACATGTTTGTCTGCTCTCCCTCTCTCTGTTTTGAGGAGAAGCAACTGCGGGAGAGAGGACAAAGAACCTGGAACCACCGAGTCTGAGGACCCTGTCCCTTTGCAGCCTGTGCTAAACAAGGTACACAGGTTCAGTTTGTGTATGCCTTGTGCAAGGCTGTGTTCTGCCCTAAAAAGGGTAAAGCAAGCCTATGGCTTCACCTAATATGGTCAAGCTTGGCTAACTGCCATCCTGATTGGCTATTCTATGTCCGAAGGTCCATTAGTCTCGGGCTATATGGATAAAAGCAGATGAACAGGGAGTACAATGTGTGCTCTGCTGTTATATGTGTGCTCTGTTCTCTATTTGTGCTCCTACTACCGTACATCCTGAGTTGTGTGGAACTCCATTGACCAGGATCGGGCTCTGATGCCTCCACGCAATCAGCCTGCACAGCCAGTGTGACACCGTGCTGAGACTGCACATGGTGTTGCATCCTGCCTGCACCTGATAGCCTCCTGCCAAGACAGGAAGTCCTGGAGATACACAGATCATCCAGAGGAGATCAGGACCAGGTCAGAGATGTCTTCCTCCTTTCCTCAGCAGCCTGGGAAGAACCAGAAGTCTCAGTGGCTGACAAGAATTCCCTGAAAGCCTTTGGGTACTCTCTGGAGCTATAGCCAGCCCTGCCAGTCGGGAGATCATTTTGTGAGTAAATACTTCAAGCCTCTTGTAACTCACCATTGCCTTCTGCCATAAGCAGAAAGGAGTTCCTTGAGTCCCTCTAGTGGGCAAGCAGAGTATTGACCACTAGTGGTACAATGACAGCATCAACCTTCTCTGCCAGTTCAATAGATTTCAATTAATGTTAGATATTATCAGTAGTTATTGCTAGAGCCTGTTGCAACCTGCATAAAGTTTTCATGACCAATGCAAACTACTATTATTAAAATTAGTGGTTGGGGTGGTGACAGTTCTGAATAGCGAATAGTAATCAACACTATTATTTTTTAAAATATCATCTCACAGTAATTAATTACTCCCTCCACTACAGAGATCATTGCAATTCCTATCCTTTATTCCTTTACAACAATTTATTTGTCTTTCGATTGCTAATTTTTATTATTACTCAGTTTGTTGTGAATAGAAAGCACAACAGTGGGGATGCACCTTCAGACTCTCTTAAGGACCTATAGATCAGACTGCAAAGATTTAACAGTACAAAGATTTAGGGACTTTAGACAAAAATGAGGTAAATCAAGGTACTGCTCCACATTTCAAGAAACGTGGTTTGGATCAAGGGAGGTGACCAAAACCACACATTAAAATCAGGAAATCATCAATAAAAGTCTTCATTGATTAAGTGAGAACTTCACTTCTGGAAATTCTTCCCCATTTTCACAGGTGAAAAATATTCCAGATGTTCCAGGAACAGGATGTGTGATATTGATGAGCTCCTGGTAGAAGCTGTCAGTTGGGTTGTTCAATGGGAAGGTCCTGATGAGACTCAGTAAGCACTTTAGTGTGTGAAATCCAAACTTACTGAAAGTGCTTGGACTTGTCTTGGCCACATTGCTGTCTTTCGTGGAGTGTTGTGTCATGCAAAGCACCAGCCACACCAGAATAGAGACAATATTCCTGAATGAAAACCATTTCTTCTCTAACACTTCTGGATGAAGAGCGCTGTCTAGAGGCTTGTGATTCAATTGAATACCAGCAATATGATACTTGCCTGTATGGCACAGGCAGGAGAGTGAGAAAACATAGGTTGAAACCCAGTGTGCATTTAATCATAGAATGGTAAGGTTGGAAGGGACCTCAAGGATCATCCAGTTCCAACCCCGTGCCATAGGCAGGGGCACCTCCCACTAGCAAAGGTCACTCAAGACCTCCTCCAACCTGGCCTTGAGCACCTCCAAGGAAGGAGCAGCCACAACCTCCCTGAGCAACCTGTGCCAGTGTCTCACCACTCTCACTGCAAACAACTTCCTCCTGACATCCAGTTTCAATCTCCTCTCTGCCAGACCTTTTCAAAAGTCCCTCCCCAGCCTTTTTGTAGGCCCTTTCAGATACTGCAAGGCTACTAAAAGGTCTCCTAGAAACCTTCTGTTTTCCAGGCTGCAGAGCCCCAACTCTCTCAGCCTTCCTCACAGCAGAGCTGCTGCAGCCCTCTGAGCATCTTTGTGGTCTCCTCTAGACCCACTCCAACACTTCCCTGTCCTTCCTGTTCTGGGGGCTCCAGAGATGTACACAGTACTCCAGGTTCATATAGTCCCAGCAGTTGCTTAACTTCATGTCAGTTAAGACATGAAGTTACTGGAGACTATAAACCTTTAAGTCTCTTTACCAGTTGAAGGACAGTCAGAGACAGTCGATTCAGCCTACCAAAAGACTTGAGTTCATCATTGACAAATATTGTTCTGAAAAGTTCTAATTTTCAGGGGAAATCTGCTGAGACAAAACTCTCACTATACACATTTAGTTGCAGAGTTGACTCATTTTTTTACCTATTTGGGCTGAGGAGGGCAAGGGAAGAAGGCAAGCAGGCAGCCCTGTGTAAAAAAACCACGGCTATTTCAGCAGACAAGTTTCATATGTTCTTCACAGCCTCATCTGATCACTGAGATTTGTGCCGCTGTAAGCACAGTGTTCAGATTCTGCTGCCTATGGATATCTTCTTGTGAATCTTTTGGTCCTAGCTGAGGAGTATTTCTGTTCTGTTTAATGCACTGAGGTACTTTATCTGAGTTATATGAGAAAGTCCTACTTGCAGTTTCAGGGAAACGCTTAGTTTGTAAATTGTATGCATTAGTTTTCTGGGTGGTCTAGCAGTTATCCCAACACCAACTGGCCTTCCATATAGTGATTATGGAGCTTGTTACAAATGAAGCCAAATTGACAACTGATATTAATTTTGATATCCAGACAGATATTGTTAATAACTATGAAAATTGTTTATTAACATTAAATCTCACCGGAAAAATTAGTTACAAGGTTCAAAACGCAGGGTTTGGAAATTTATACACAGAG
>VWZE01017308.1:646646-727779 GCA_013396675.1 Eubucco bourcierii | reverse complement strand
AAAAAAAGCATACATCCACCATTTTGTACCTCTGCAAGATTCATAGCAGGGCCCTCGCAATATGGTGTTTAAAATCTATTAGTCGAGTGAAATAAATGTATGAGAGAAACAGTCGCGTCTCTCTGTCGTGGAAGGGTGGTTAAAAATGACTGGGTGCGCAGAGCATGGAGCCCTTTGCTCCTTTTGTGCGTAAAAGCATGTGCTGGATATTTACGGCTGCCCCTCACATTCCTCTTTAAACGCAGTTTACTGTAGTTAACTCACTAGGCTTTCGTGGTTTTTCCATTTCGGAAACGAAAAGGGTCACCTGTGACTGCAAAGGCTTTTGCCTAGTTGCAGGCTCTTCGGGTTTCAGTTGCATGTTTCCGCAACGGCAAAGCAGGCTTTGGTGGAAATGACTGTAAACACATTTGCATTTGTTGTTTGATGTGTAGGAGACCAGACCTGGGTGTGTGGTAGAACATACACGTGCATGTATGGTCGTTTGTTGATTGCTTTCAAGGGAGCCCATAGGGAAATAACGGACACTGCACCAACATGAGAAAGAGAGCGCAAACAAAACAAAAAAAACAGCACAGGGGAAGCCAGGCACTGGGGAGAGGCTTGGCCTCCATGGAGTGCTGGTGCAATTTTGGAAAGCCTCAGTAACGTTAGTGAAAGCTGCTCCATCATGAAATGCGTTTTAATAACCTCGGAATTCAGACATTTCATAAACACCTGAAGACTTGGGAGAATGCTGATGAGGGGACTGGGGGCAGAAAATCCTGGAAACCTCCTTTGTTGTTCTGCTGCTTGCTTATTGTGATGATCAGACATAACGTTTCATTACTACGATGGCAAATTCCAGTTTATCGTGAAGGCACATTTTCCCTCTGAGGCTCAATTTAGGTTGAGTTGGCAGATTCCTTTAAAGGGGAAAAATAATGGAGAGAGAGAATGCAAAGGTATTTATTATGCATTACTGAAAATGTTTCCAGACCTGTGCCCTGTCCCCCCCACCATTTGTGATGCAAAGGTTGAGCCAAAGATTGTGGTTGTCAGTTATATGCTCACTTTCCAATTCCTGTCTCTAGTATCTGTAGTCAGGATTGGTTCTCATGTTTAAAAAATGTCTTGTGACTGTTCTTTCTTTAATGCCCGAACACAAGGGACGCAGTATGCATTTTACTGAAATGAAAATCAGCCTGTGTAAGAATATCATGCTGCTCTGGCAATACCCACGTTGATCTTTCCCTGTCCTGGGAAGCCACATATTGAGAGGAAATGACAACAATAATTTATGGCTTGGACAGCTGAAGAAGAGAGTGGTGGTGGTGGTGGTGGTGGTGGAGGGTGTTTCATTGGTGCTGCAGGACCTGAAAGCAGCTGGAAAGCCAAAGCTGTCCATATTGTGAAGATTTTTGTTGTTCTGTGTAAATACCCTTATAATCCCACTGCAAGGTACACTGTGGTGGTTCTGTTGAAGTTGGTTCTTTAAGGCCTTTCTTTCAGTGTGGAAGCCTGTATTTAGAAGAGCTCACGTGAACATTTTGTGCCATGCGGTGTGGGGTTTTTTTGCTTGTTTTTTTAAATTATTCAGGGAAGCAGTCTGGCTCTGCAAAAGCTTTATCTTGGCAAGCATGGTACGATCCAACCAGACACTCAAACACCACCAATCTGCAGAATTAGAGGTGTCACCCTGATTTTTTTGGCAGCTACCCTCCATGGTGGAAGGCATGGATTTGTAATCTGCTATGAATGCTTTAAAGTAATCTCTAGCCCCCCAGAATACCATGTTTATGAAAATACAGTGCACTGATTTCAGTTGCAGCAGCTGAAGAAGGACAAATGGTAGGACTGGTTTGAGTAATATGCTGAAGTTGTAGGAGGGAGAATACATTGAAAATTAGAATCAACAAATGTGTTTTGGATGGTTTGCGTCTCTATTTTGTTGTTGTTGTGTTGTTTCAGTTTTTAATTAGACAACAACTTAGTAGGCTTTTAGCTGGAAGTGCAGCTGTTCTCTCTTGATGGATAGTTTCTGTCTGCATTTATTTTTAAAGGGTCATTGTCCACTGCCTTTCTAAATGTTAGTTTCGGGAGGAATGACTAGTGCGTATAAACTTAGTATTTTATGGAAGCCCTCCTTCCTCACAGGAAACGGATAGGAAGTCCTCTCACATGAAAGTTGTGGGGATCAGGAATACAAATGCAGTCTTTGTCACTCAGAAAGTTGTAGGGAAGGAAGTATCCCAAAGCACATGGGCTTTCAGGAGGGCTGAATTCTGTTTATCCAACCGTTTAACCTCATCACCATTAGCATTGCTGTGGTTCCCTTTTAATTAAATGGTGCATTGTTTGGGATGGGTGAAGGGTGGGAAAGAAACCTTAAAGTTTTGCCTCAATTACACTGCTTAGAGTATATGAAAAAGCAGGACAGTCAAGCAACATTCAGTAATCTGTTAAAAAGCTTGAACTGTTAATACTTGAGTATGACCGAATGAGACATGGAGAATTGTGTATGTATTCTTTCAGCACAGAGAAATACTGAGTTATGTTGTTGCAGTCAATGGTGTGGTCTTTTATTTGGGGAAAATAGAGTCTCTAAGCAGAAGTATGTTTACAGTGGAAGTGCAGACCTCATGCCAGACTGGTAAAGCAGACGCAGTCTTAAACAGCCTTTTCAATAAAACTAAGCAAGGGCTGGTTTGATACTTTATTGATTAGAAACAGCATTGGTGGTTGGCAGTCAGATTTTCAATACTTGGGCAACGAACTGCCCATAATTATTGAAAATTGATGCAGACATAAGGAAGTGGGGAGGGAAAAAAACAGGTAATTTTGAAAATTACACATTTTTACTGCTGAATAATCTCTTGATAAATGCTATTAAATCGGCTGTACTCCAGGGTTTCTTTAGGCCTCCTAGCAACCACCAGGTTCAAAGGCCATGCAAGGAGTTCATTGTTCATGTGGAATATTAATTTCCCAGTGGAGGACTGACTTGGTGAAAAAAACACTGAAAAAGAAAACTACAATAATATAGAGCTTTGACCTTGTGTGAAAAGAGATGTTGAAAGTTTGAATTCAATAAAATTTATACACATTACCGAAAAGGGGGAGAGACTTGAATTTTTTGATAGGTTGTTGCTTTATTGAAGGGAAAATAAAGAAGTTGTATGAAACTGCCTGACAGGGCAAAACTTACTGAAACTTAGGAGAACTCCAAACAGTCACATAAAATAATATGTATAGCTTTTGATGTGTTGGAATTTTCTTGCCTTTTTTTCCCCCCTCCTAAATAACGAAGGCAAATCCCGGGTTTTGTTTTAGTGGAGAGAGGAACATTACCCTGTGGTTGATCCAGCCATTACATGTTAGCAGAACTGCACAGTACTTGGAAAAGAAGTAATTTATTCTGCACCCTTCCTTGAGCTACTTTAAATGAAGATCTTGGTGTTGGAGGTAATGTGTCAGTTTGAGTTGGGCTGGTGTAGAGTAACAGTCTAGCACAGGCAACGTGAAGGAATGTCTGAAGAGTTTTTATACAACAGCCAAAACTGATTTCAAGGCATACTTGTTTGAAGGTTACCTTCTGAAATGTTTGCAGTTACTTTATTGCTGTACAATTTCCTTTTGGTTTTGGTGCTTCAAAGGATAGAATCCAGTCTCAGTGTTGCCTGACTACTACTGGAGTTTCATTGCCTAGTCGAGCGGTAGGGAAAGGCAAATATGTGACACTGCAATCTGACTGATGGTATTTGTGTGCAAAATAAAATTTGTAGGAGGAAAGGATATCCATCCTCATTCACTGTTCCATGGATGTTTGATGGAAGGTCTGAGACTGTCTATTCAGCCTCCTTGAACAGTAAGAAGAAATTTGAGTCATTTAAGCAAATGCGAGAGTCCTGAGCATTTTAATTTTTAACTTCTTTTTTAAAGCTTGAACATCTAATAAAGAACAATATTTGGAAGTAATCATCCAGGATCTGAAGAACTCAGTTTAACATACTTGAGAAGTGATAGATACATGCAAAGCCTTGAAGCTCATTCAGTTCTTCTGTTCTTTATTCAGTTATCTACAGAAATATGTTCTAGCTTAGAAAGTAGCTGTATTGTAATTAATATTTAATGGAATAATCAGTATTGCATCGCCTTTTTTTCTGAGTGATATTAAGAAACACCTTCCATTTAATCTGTTTAACAGTAATGTGGCTGCTAGCTCCTTGAATTCTGAGTAGTTTTAGGTTGTCCTAACAGACCTCTTACTGGAATATTAAAAGCTGAGAGCCTGTAGGTGTTACTGACTGGCAGGACTAACTTTATCTCTCTGCTCGTGTTCCATGTCCATTGCTTCAGTCTTTGCTGGTATGATGAGCCCCAAGTGAGTCACTCTATTCAGTTACTTCAGGGGCTATGCTTGCTTTATTGTTCGGGGAGTTGCTCCTGGGCTTGCTGAGCTTTCCAGTCCTTTTTGGCCTTTGCAGCATCCACTAACTTTGACAGAGAAATAGGAACTTTCACAACATCCTAATCAGGAGAAGAGGTCTAAGTGTGTCTAACTTGAACAAACTTGGTCCAAGTTCATGGACCAGTCATTTTTGTGCCTTCTAACTCACATTGTTTTCCCTCTGGTTTCCTGCCTAAAAAAATGCAACAGATAATCTTCCCTCTCTTTTTCTGTAGAATCCTGGTTTTTCACTCCTGCAGTTGCTTGTGCAGTATTGACTCACACACACCACTGTGCCCGTGTGTTACGCCACTATCTCAATGCCTGGCCCTTCTCTGGGCACTAAGATATTTTCTTTATATTTGTGACTTCACTTTTAGACCAAGCTGTGAGCAGTATCCTGTGCCTTATTTGCAGGTTCATTTGACCAAACTGCAACTGAGTACATACTGCTCTTCCTGGCTCTTGAGACTTACGAGCTAGGGCATCTGGAGTAGCTGTTTTGTTCATTACATTCAAAGTAAAATCAGAGAGGAATGAATATAAGAAAGAAACACAAGTCTGTCTGTGGCTATCTTACCTAAACCTATTCAGATTTCTATCTCTGCTTTAAGCACTCATCCCTGCAGGGTTAGGTTTCAGGTTATTTTCCCCCTCTCAACCTCTGTTGTTGCTAGGATTTAGAGTCTCCATGTTCTCTCTGTGAGTTTGCTTGGACCTTTGGATCAAGTCACTAGAGAGTGTCTTCTCACTGGCATTTGGACAGACATATCAGTCTAAACTTGAATTTCTCAGTGTGTTTACCAGTAGTCCTATGATTGAAGTAATTTGTTATATGCACACTAGACGTTATGATAACCTACTGAACATTCAGGAAGCTCCTCTTTCAAGAATAGACAAGGGTTCAGAATAAACACAGTACCGATTCATCACAAATAGCTCCAAGTCTTTCACAGATGTAGAAATTCTACTCTGTCTTTGTTAGCAACATTTGATAAACCTGAAGGGTGTTGAATATCTTGCCATTTTGAAATTGAATAGCAGCCACATCTTTGCAAAATGCAGCACTTGTTGGAGAAGCCTGAAATGTGAGAGTCTTGCAGATCACCTTGGTTTAGTCCAGTGACCTACTCACTTGTGAACAACAATAGGCCTTCATTTGTATGCAGGACAGTTCATCCCAATGTAGATTACCATTTTTGTAACATTCTTGCACAGTTTAATGAGGTGTAAGTACAGTCAGGTGTGAAGCCTGAAGAGTTGGTATTTTGGGAAGTATGTCGTAGAAGTCCTCGAGAAAAAGGAGTTTCTTTTCTGTGTTTGGAGGAGCTTCTTTAGCATGACTCTTTCATAATCTTTAGCAGGATGTAGATATCTATGTGAATATCATTAAAATTGAATCAGCATCATATCGCCTAAACTCTGGGCTGTGATTCAAGTACAGCAGTGCTGAAAAAAATATTCAGATAAATTTACTCTTTTCTCCTCCTGAATATGCTTTTAGCTGATTGGAAGAGGACAGTTTTACTATATTAAAGCCGTGACAAAAACTTACCAGCTTTTAGAACTTGCCTAAGAATTATTAATTAGTGAAATAATGAATTGTGGTTTCATTTTCCTTGGAGAGTGTGATACATTATATTATCTTAAATGATCAAACTACCTCTAGATTGTCAGAACTGGATATTTAATGGTTCTGGTTGAGTACATGTAAATCTGTGGTTAGAAATATGTAAAAAGTTAGATAGTTCTTACAAAGAAGTATGAATGAATACTTGGTGCAGTACTGCCTAACTGTTTGGTTTATTTTGCACTACAAAAAAGGAAAAGGAGTAATAAATAGGTTAAATATGAGGACAGGAAGCAGAAATGAGGATTGAGAGCTTCTTTAAAAGTCTCAGGAAACCACTATATGCTTCTGTACTTGTCCTCCTAGTAATTTTTTTATGTCGAGGCCAGTGGCAGAGTACTCCTAGGTAAGATGCTTGGATATTTGAGGTCCACAGCTCTCTCAGACCAGCATTCGTTGCTCCCAAGTGACTGCATGTAGCTATGATGAGAGTGTGAAAGTTGTTTATAACTATTTGCTTTCTTTTTTCAGCACACATACCGTGTTTGCTGCTTTACTGATGCTGTTTTGTGTCTCGCTCTTGGATAACAAATAGGTGCTGGAACTATCTTGCTCAAATAGACTGTGGAGGAGAGAAGAGGGGAAAGAAAAAAGAGGAAAATCTGGCTTTACAGGAAACATATTTGGACGTGTGGCATGGTGGAATGGGTAGAGCAGTCTAGGTTAGACAGAGCTCTGGACACTGGCAGCTTTTAGAGTGTCTGCAAAAGGTAGCCAAAACAAGAAAAAAATATTTTCAGCTGGCTTGAATTATTTGTAAAAAAAGTTTCCCTTTTCTTTCCCCCAAAGAGACATTAAAATCACTGGGCTTGATAGTCAGGAGGTGAGGGAGGTATTCTCAGTTGTCAATTGTGATGTTTGTTTTCCTGAGCATTTTGTCTGTTTCTACAGTTCCCTACGCTTGGATTTTATTCTGTGCAGTAGGAAGAGAATAAAATTGTGTTCTGTACATATTGCCACAGAATAGCTCCTATCTCAATGCAGGCTGTGAATTGATAATGGTGGGTATGAATGAACATCCAAAACCAAGTGTGTAAACAATGCACTCCTCGTTTTTCAAGATGAAGTCCTGCATTGAGTTCAACCTTTGGAAGCCAGTGTTCATAAGAATTTTCTGTCTCACCTTCCTGCAAGCTGACAAAGGTCTGTTTATAATATCAGCAGCAAATGGTATGAAGTGATTGTTATTCAGGATTTTATCACTTCTCATGTGAACCAGCTCCTCACAACCCAAAGATAGTTCTGTTTTTCATCAAATTGTAGATGATGTGATTCCTATAATTTTAAAATACAGGGGTGGTTCTCATTACTTCAGTGGGAGATGCTATCTACAGGAGATAGCTGCAAATGCACTATTAGAAATTTCAGGTTGTGGTGTTGAAAAAAACACATCTCAAGAGTTTTATGGGATCTGATAAGGTGTGGAAACAAGACAAAAGATGAAGTATGAAAAATTTATTTGAGGAGCTGCTTTTAAATTTATGGACTTCTATGTAGACCTTTGATTCTGGAGGGTAGGGATGGCCTATTTGTTGCACATAGATTTTGGGTATTGCCAAAAAAAACCCAAAAAAACCCCCACAACAACAACAACAACAAAAAACCTTGATTGTATGTTTTTATGTGGTGGAAGTAGCAAGAAAACAGAGAGCAGAGGCATTTTGCATATCTTCTGTTTTGTATCTGTCCTGTAAAGTTACACCTTAATTGCTCTGCGATCCATTAGAGGTATTGGTGACTAGGCAGTACCTTGTACGCTTTAGCTTTCAGCTGAAATGATAAGACAGCAACTGTTTCTGTTTAATAGTTTTCCTTTACAAGATTTGTCCAGTTACCCTAGGTGAACTGTAGCCCGGTCTTTTCCTTATGCCTTTCTGACTAGGGGTTTTATTTTTTAGTAGTATGTCTAACATTAGAATAGAACAGGTTCCCCGACACTAATTGTTGTCTTCCCAAGCATGATGGAGAATGCAGCTGCAGTTTGTCTGGGGTGTTGGAACTGAAGCAATATAAGATTCTCTTCTTATATTTGGAGTTTGGACTCTGTCTTCAGTGTGGTATGTGTATCCATGAAGCATCTCCCACACTCTATTTGTGCTTGAAGTGTTGATAGTGAGTAGAAATCTGCATTTAGTGATCTCAGAACACCTTCCTCAGCTGTTATTTATTTTCCAGCTGCATTGTTTAAAAGAAAAAATAATACCCCTTTGTGGTGAATTTGACCTCAGCATTTTGAGACCCCAAGTGTATAATAGACAATTCAGAAATAATTAATGTGGCCTGGAAAACCCAAAGTTCAGTATGAATGCTGAGTTCATCATAACACAGGAAGCTGTGCTGGGAGAGCCTAGATTATATAAACTAGTTTTCTTGCCTATTTGTGTTCTTTTAATTTCCTCCATAATTTCCTATGAATTTCCTGTTGATGACCTGTGACCTAGTTTCAGAAGATGAACTTCTGACTGTGTGTGATAACGTTTTAGATACCTTTATCTTATAAGCCAGTAAAGATGATATATGAAATTTCATTGTGGTACTTAACTTTGCCTTTTCACTGTGTTTTAGTGCAGAGTACCATTCCTTATTTTCATAGGATATTCTAAATTCTGCTCTCCTGAGAATTTACATTCTTGGATCATACAGAGACCTTGCTTTACTGCACATAAGCCTTAATCTAAATATTTTTTTAAACAACAGGAAGCAGAAATATATTTTCCAAGGTTTTCTTAAGATTTTTGTGGTTTTAGGTGTAAATGCTGCAAGGCTGGCTGGGTGAATAGAGGGAACAAAACATTCAGAACAAAAGGTTTATTTGCTTTAAGTTTGAAACAGTTGCAACCCCTATGCACAAATTGGGCATATCTGCAGCTCTTCTCTTTTGAGACCCAAGGGATGGATACCACTGCCATGGAAAGTTCACCCACAGCCCAAGTGGTTCCTCAACCTCTAGTGTTAACTATAGGGCAAGTCTGCTGACACAGAGATGGATCACAAGTGGAAGCAGCACGATTTGCTGCCGTTAGTCCATGTGCTGACTCCCTTCCTTTGGACTACTCCAGTCCAAAACTCTGAACAAAGGAAATCCAGCTTTGGGAATTATTTTAAAGTTTGTATTGTGTTCCTAGGCTTCCAGTTTCTGCTTGTATTGTGGATGGATGTAGCTTTGTTGCCCTTCAGAATGTGCAGTTGCACATGTTACATTGGTTTATGGTAGAAATCATGAATTCTTAAGGAGTTATGAGGAGCGGTGTCTATGTATGTACATAGTCAAATAGGGTCATTGCATTGAAAGTACTAGAAACCAGGGTTCAGTGAAAATCTTTGGGTCTTCTGTATGGGAGAGGTGTCTCACTGTAGGCATTGAATTTCAGGAGTGAAATCTTCACATTATGCAGAAATCCCATGCAAACACAAGAGTGGATCTGCTCGAAATATTTTCACAGAACACAGAGACCAAAAAAAAAAATTTTTTTTCCAGCCAGCTCTAAATGGAATTCCAGCTTCTGAATAACTTTTTAGAATTTCTCTGGGCAGAGATACAGCCTCTATAACCAAACATTTTGCAGGGCTGCGTTTGGTGGTTGTTGTTGGGTTTTTGTTGTTTCCTTGTTTGTTTGTTTTGTTTGTGTGTTTGGGTTTTGTTTGGTTGGTTTGGTTTTTCGTTTCTGTTTTGTTTTATTCCTTTTCCAAAATCATGAAGTATTTTCCTTAGAAAATGCTAAGTTCAGTCTGTATCATTATTTTAAATGCAGAAGTATTCTTCTGTAACTGAGTATAAACTAAGGCATCTTTTGGAAAACTCCTTTTAAAACCCACCTCATTTACCTCTTTTCACAAGAGGGCAAAGCAGCTCTGTAAGGTATTGTTTATTTTAGAGCCATATGCAGTAGCTTTTCATCGGACACATGGTCTGCTGCATTGCTCTATGCTGCATAGTAGAGCAGAGTTTGTGTAAGTTTATTAAATTTTATGTTGCAAACCTCTACTCTTTGCATGTATGCCTATGGTTAGACATGAGAATGCACACTAATTCCCCAAGGATCAGGCCCTGTCCTGTAACGGGAAAAATGAACAGGGTTTTGTTTGTTCAGGTAGGAAACTTTAAAACCCAGCAGTACTACTTCCCTGAACAGTACAGATATCTGTCTGTCTCTTGCATATATTCTTTGCCTACACCAAGGATTTGGGAAGGCTGAGGAGGGCGTAGCAGTAACCGCTGAGTAATGCTCGCTATTAATTGAAGTCAGCCTTTGAGTAAGGGCCACAGACTGGACCGTTAGAGAAACTGGGGCAGGCTTACCGTAAACAAGGGCAAATGTGACAGCAGAGAAAAAGAGGAGGAGTTGTGGGCAGAGTTGCTCTTCTGCTTGTGTTCTTACATCCCCAGCTGACTCTTAGATTTTGATTAGAGCTGTCCAGGGCCGGCTTGGATGGGGCCTTGAATAACCTGGTCTGTTTGAGGGGCATCCCTGCCCAAGGCAGGAAGGTCAGATTAAATGATCTCTTAAGGTCTCTTCCAACCTAAACCATTCTATGATTTAAGTAATTTTAACTTGCTGAATTTAAATCAGGACCATTACTCTTTCACTTCCATGTCTCTGGACTCATTTCAAAGGCTAAAAATTGATACAACTTTTTTTCTGCCTATCAGATGGTAATCTCCTTCAGTTTTCATCCTAGGGCTGATTGTTCCAAATAGAGCCATAGGCACGCAGCAGCACAGTGCATTCAGTTTTTAATAGTTATCCCTTTTTATCCTAACACTGTTCCATTTTGCACATCTTTGAGAAATGTACTAAAGTAAAATGAAGTGTTTCACTGTAGCTTGCATTTAAGTTATGAAAAGGTTACGTTAAAAACAGTGAGGAAAAAAGCTTTACCTGCATGTGTCATTGTAATTCATTCGCTAGTTAATGGAGCAGTTGAATGAGATGGTGCATTTGAAACCATGAGAAAGCATGTAAAATGATGTTGGATTTTACTCATGGTTTGTTTTCAAACCAAGCTGTGTTGATACTAGACATGGAAAAATTGTGGTGGTGCAACTGCCCTCAGGAATTAACATTTTATCTCTAATTAATTAACATTTAAAATTAACATATTCTCTCTATTTAGCAGTCTTTACTGCTAAGACCAACCCTCAGGAACCTCAGTCTCTAGAAGCAAGGGAGCAGAATGGAGGGAAGAGGACACTCCACTAGTCAGTCAGGACTGGGTTAGAGATCACTTGCGCCAAGTGAAGACACATAAATCCATGGGCCCTGCTGGATTGCATCCATGAGTGCTGAGAGTACTGGCTGATACTGTTGCTGAACCTCTCCATAATTTTTGAAAAGCCATGGAGAACAGGAGAGGTACCCGATGACTGGAAAAAACCCCATGTCACTCCAGTCTTCAAAAAAGGCAAGAAGGTTCAGGCAACTACAGACCAGTCAGCCTCATCTCCATCCCTGGAAAGGTCATTCTGGAGGCCATCTCTAACCACATGGAAGAGGGGTATCAGGAGTAGCCAACAACCAAGGGAAGATCTTGCTTGAGTAACCTGATAGCCTTCTGTGATACTATGACCAAATGGGTAGATGAAGGAAGGGCTGTGGATGTCATCTAACTTGACTTCAGCAAGGCTTTTGATACTTTCCCACAACATCCTCATATATAAGCTCAGGAGATGGGGCATAGATGGCTGGTCTGTGAGGTGGATCAAAAACTGGCTCCACAGCAGAGTTCAGAGTTGTCATCAATGGCACAGATTCGAATTGGAGGCCTGCAGCCAGTGGTATTCCACAGGGATCAGTACTGGGCCCAGTTTTGTTTAATATCTTTATTAACAACCTGAATGAGAGCAAGTTCAGTGATGACACAAAACTGGTGGGGGTGGCTGACAGCCTCTCAGGCTGTGCTGCCGTCCAGTGAGATTGGGACAGGCTGAAGAGAGGGGTGAAGGCTAACCTTATGAAGTTCAGTAAGGACAAGTGCAGGGTCCTGCATCTGGGGAGGAATAACAACAGGCACCAGTACAGGCTGGGTACTATTATGCTGAAAAGCATCTCTGTTGAGAAAGACCTTGGAGTCCAGTTGGACAGCAAGTTCTGCGTGGGCCAGCAATGTGCACTTGTGGCCAAGGGAGCCAGTGGCATCCTGGGTGCATGAGGAAAAGTGTGGCCAGCAGGTCTATGGAGGTTCTTTTCCACCTCTGCTCTGCCCTGGTGAGACCACACCTGGAATGACTGGGTCTAGTTTTGGGCTCCCCGGTTCAAGAGAGACAAGGACCTGCTAGATAGAGTCCATCAGAGACCCACAAGGATGACTGGGGGACTTGAAAATCTCTCCTGTGAAGAAAGACTGAGAGCCCTGGGGCTGTTTGGTCTGGAGAAGAGGAGACTGAGAGGAGATCTTACGAATGTATGCAAATATCTGAGGGGTGGGTGTCAAATGGATGAGGGCGGTCTCTTTGGGTACAAACCGGAACATAGAAGGTTTCACTTCAACGTGAGGTGACGCTTCTTTATAGTGAGGGTGATGGAGCACTGGAACAGGCTGCCCAGAGAGGTGGTGGGGTCTCCTCTGGAGACTTTCCAAACCCTCCTGGATGTGTTCCTGAGTGAACTACTCTAGGTGATTCTGCCTCCAGGTGATTTCTGGATGTCCCTTCCAACCTCTAAAGTTCTCTGATTCTGTGATCTCCAGTAGCAAGTCAGCCTTAAACACACTTTTTGTAATCAGGGCATTTAGCCTGTGTTTTGCAATCCTAGATGGATGCACGTGTGTGCTCACTGTGCGTAATATTGGAAGGGCTGTTTTGTAGTGGGGGACCAGCAAGAAGGAAAAAAAAAAAAATCTAGAAACTGCTCAAGTATACACTACCATGCCATGCCAGTTCAGGGTGATAGTTTTCCTGGCAGAGCTGAAAGTACTGTGAAAAGTTTTCCTTTCTTTACCATGAGTGAGAACCTAAGAGTGGCTGTGCCACTTAAGACCCAGGTGTGTCTTGCCCATTCTGCTGTGTCTGGCTGTGGCCACAAACGGGTGCCCAGGGTAGTGGAAGAAGAGAGCAAGTGCATGTGGTACTTCCCCACCTCCAGCTAGTTCTGGCAATATGGATTACTTAGCAATCCTCAGCAGGTTTCTCTTGCAGGTACACTCTGGTACCTGTGTGTGCGTTATCAGTACTGAGCTTGCCTAGGTCTCATCCTGTCCTTCAAAGCATCTCTCACTAATGAACAATATATGCCCATGTGAAGAAGGTTTTGAGGCTCCTAGTATTTTGGTGATGGAAAAGCAGCACAGATCAGTTCTTTGGTAAAGAGGCAGCACCAAACCTCTCTCTCCAAATACAAAACACAAATTCTGGCTTCCTGTGACAGGGATATTAATAGTATTTGTGTCATCCTACATTCTCCTTTAAAGTCAAGAAAGAAGCATTTGTTAATTATTTCTGTAATTCCACTTACTCCTTCTTTCACTTTTTTTATTCCCTTAGTTCCTCTCTTTCCTTCTCTGAATTCTGGGCATCATGAGCCATCTCATCTTGAAGGTGACACATACCTAGATGAAAGGCTTGCATTAAGCAGGAGTTCCTTGTTATATCAATTCTTGACATTCAAAAAATGTCAACTTCTGATTCATATTGCAAGCAGGATCTGGTGCCAAAATGTAAGTAATTTCCAAGTGTTCTGCTTATTAACAAGGCAGAACTGCTCTTTCAAGACACAGTTGTGCTGAGAAAATACCGCAGAAGTGGATCCTAATGTTTCATGTCTCAGGGGTATTTCCTTTCTTTATTTTGGAGGCTCATAAGATTAATCTTCTTTGAGGGGTAATTGTTCAGCTAATGGCTAAAGGCCATAATTTTCCCATTTGGCTTCCTGAGCTTGTGACACATTGGGTGTCCCAGTGAAAGTGCTGGTTTTTGTAGGAGCCAGACATCAACATCTCTGTGAACTGGGCTGTGGAGATCTCAGAATCCACGTGTGGATTTGCTTGACTGACCCCATCCATGCGCTCAGCAGATAGGCTGCCTTTGAAAATGGCGATGGGGTGCAAAGATGAATACTTGTCTCATCGCCATCATCTGTGTGCAGAACTGCCACCAAACTTATGTCCCCAAGCCATATTTATTCATAAACCAGCATCACAGAAATATGTTTTCTGAAATGGATTTCAGGAGTGTTAAGTATGGAAAGAAACAACGGCATGTGCTGGTTTCTGCACTGATGCTCCATGACCATGCTGCGCATGGTCCAGCCCTGCCAAGGGATGCTCATGGGAGTCATCTTTTTTGCTGTATATGTGCAAATTAACTTAACTCTGTGTGTGTTGAGTGACATAATATATTAGTATAGGTTATATATCATTTAACCTTATACTTACATTCTCTTTAAGACTGGCCCCTCTTAAGTTCCACCTGTAGCATCAGAGCACATTAGTTTCATATATTCTGTTTGAGGAGACTGTGTTGTATACCAGTGTGAGTGTATTTTGTTTATACTTTTATGTACTTCCACAAGTGTTTAATTTAGATGTGCATGATGTTAGTAATTGATGTTGCAGATATGTTTCCTAGTAAGACTAAAATATGAACATTGTGGGGGAAATTAAAATGGTAAAAAGAATAGGATTAAAACAGTAAAAAATATTTTTAAATTGTAACATTTTAGTAACGGACTAGTTAAAAAAAAGAGTAGTAAGAATTGTCTCTTAGCAGTCTTCGAATGGTCCTTGTTTGGTCTATAAAAGTGCTGTTAACCACTGCTGTACCATCAAGTTTGTCACAGGAGATTGATTTTTTTTTGTTTGTTTGTTTTTTTGGGGGGTTTTCTTTGTTTGGGTTTTTTTGTTTTGTTGTTTGGTCTCTAATCTGTCTACATAGTGTGTGCTTAATCAAAGTAACATGTTACATGAAACAAGTCACATGTTAAAAAAAAAATAGCATTTTAAATTCTAGCACACAGTAAGAACATATTAAGTGTTCCTCACAGGGTCTAAAACCTTTATTTTGTGAACTCCTGAAAAGCAGTATTAGCTAATCTAGAAGCAACAGCAAAGGCCAAATGTCGAATGTTTAATTTGGCTTCTGTAATTGTAGGATTATTGAAAACAACCTTAGACCACAGGGTCAGGTTCTTCTTTGTATACCAGTGCAATTCTATTGATTTTTTACTGAGTTGTTGCTAGTTTATTGCAGTGTGAGAGCAAAAGCAAGGCCTTTGAGTCTATGGCTGGCAACAGTAGAATAGTTTCTCTAGACACAGAGCCAGGCAACGGAACTGCACTTGATGGTGGTCAGGGAGGACCAAGGATCATTTACAGTTTGCAAATTAGCACGCTCTAGTCTCCATTCATTAGTGGTGCTGGTTTATTCCCAACTGTTTCATTTCAAGGGAGATACCCATGCTCACATGGAGTAACACCATGTCTGTTAAATGGCATCATGGAAGTGAACGGTGTTATTACTGTGACTGCATTGGTCTCACTATGGCTTGCACATGCATATAAGCTGGTGAACCCCTGCTTACGTAAGGGACAAAAGGGGAGATAAAGCTCTTGGTGTTCGTGTGGATGCAAAGAAGACTCCAGGACATTTTTATGTCAAAACGTTGTAGGTAAGGGAAGGGGAATAACTGGAGCCTAAGGTGATTATTGCTGAGTATTACTTGTGGGCAATCCTAAAATCTGGACAGAGTGCCATGTTTTGTGGTAAGACGTCATGCCTTGCTGAAACATGCTATGGTGTGACAACAGGGAGTTTATCTTTCCCTCCGTTGATCCTGAGCTGCATCTTGCTGTCATTGCAAGGGGACAGACAGTCCCTCCCCTTGATTTTACCAATAATTTGAAGGTCAGAGAATTGGACTGGAGTCTGATACTTAAGTGAAGCAAGAGTAAACAGGCATAAAACTAAAGTGTACAATGGGGGATTTCTCTGAGCAGAGGCTACAGGCCTTTTTTCAGTGGTTATTCACAACTAACTATTAAAAGCAAGGAAAGTCAGGAAGTTTTTGTGAGCTGGTTTTGCCATTATTTTCCTTCATAGAGCTTCTCTCGCTTGTCAGTACTCTGATGTGTCTTTGTATGTCTGAATTTTGGTTTCAGTCTTTCCTCAGTACACCTTGTGATGGGTCACCAAGTCTTGTGGAGATATATGACCTTTTAAACTGCTTTTCCTCTGTCATATTTGCTTGATAATGTCCCACAGTTAATATGTGGAAGAATTGACAGTGCAGGGTTAAGAGAGACTGCAGCATCACACCACATGTTCCATTGTGAAACCAAACCCTGCCAGAAGTCTGCAGACGTGTCTGTTAGATATATATGGGGGCCCTTATGTCAAAGTATTTAATTTACTTAGTATTTAGATTATAGAAAAAATATGGTTAAACTCAAATGTTTTATTAAGAGCAAAAGATTTGTCTTGTTAATGCCAATTTCAGAACTCTAACAAATTCTTCTGAGATTTCCCCCTGCCTTTCCGCAGTGGAGAGAAGTAAGATGGTTAACTGCTAGAAAGCTGTAGGTTGTACTCTGTTTTGAGGCATAACTGCTCCTTTCTACATTTGGTCTGGGATAATTTATTTCACTCAGCTTCTGGGGGAACTCTGGATGTGTAGATATTAAAGGAATGGGTCACAAATAAAGTTGGAACATTCATCAGCATTTCACAACTCTGAAATGGAATACATGAAGTGCAGTGTTAGCAAATGTTTACATAGAACATGCTAGGGTGTTACATGGAACAGTTGTACCTCTCTTATCTCAGGCACCTATCTCAATCTAAAGCCAAGTGGCTTGCAGGTTTCAATTGCTCAGTATTTTTGAAGTCAGTGTGGTAATGAAATATGTTAAACAGCTGGGGTTTATGTGTGAGCATTGGTTTGTGTTTTGGGTTTTTTTGTTGGTTTTTTTTTTTTGCCTGACTACTTTTTATATTTGAAGACACAAAGATCATACAGTCAGAAGAAAAATGCCGAAGTCTAATGAGTTTAATTGCAAAGAGCTGATGTTTGTGGATGCTCTTTAGCATTTGCAGCTCACATTCTCCATTTTTTAAAGTCTTTTATATTAAAATATTTATGATATGTAAGAGTAAATCCTACACCCCCCTCTTTCACAGCCATTAAAGGCTCTGAGAGTGGGGTTGCTGATTCCATGGTCAGGAGCAGAATGTTGGACTCTGATGGCCTACCACCAAGCCTGTGTGACCAAGTGTTTGTGAATCATGGGAATACTATACACTAATATTTATTGGATGTGTTGTGTCTCCTGCTGTGTTGTACACTTGTAAAATCTGCCAGAAACCAGCTCAAAGCAGCAGTAAGAATACATTGAGACTCTGTTATGGTTTGGGAGTTACACACACACACACACACACACACTTTGTAAAATCGCCCAGACTACACTCAATCGGCTGGAAGTTAAGAGATGAAGCTCTATTTACAGCTCAGCACAATATACAAGCAGATATATACACTATATACAGGAATATTTACAGAAATATACAAGTTAAACATAATAGAGAAAACACAACTCCCCTCCCAGAAATCAGAGACCCCAGGAGGGGCTCCCAACCACTCTTCCACCTTCTCCCCACCCCTGTACCTTACCGCGAGGTTTGCCTTAGGCGCAAGGTGAATTCGGAGGATCAGCCGGGGGCGTTAGAAGGAAAGCGGTTAGTGAGGTTACTCGGCAGAGAGGAGAAAAGCCAGAAGCTGCTAGACAGCCCGAGACGCTGTGCGCGATAGACTGTAAGCCCCAAGTGGCTTATCTGTGTTTTGCATTCTTTTCTTAAACATCTCAGCAAGCCTATGAGTGAAATAGACATCACCATTGTTTTCCTTTCACAGCCTGTAATTTTCTCCATTAAAATATTCCAGTTAGCCTCAAACCAGCACAGTCTCTTAAGAGGTGACTTGTTTCTGGAGATCTGGAAATCATAGTTATGCTCAGATCTTTCTCAGTACACGTGGGTTTGTTTTGGTTTTGTCCTTTGAAAAGCAAAAGACATAACATCCTAATGCAAGCTGCAACAGCAGAAGTTCATGCTTCTTGTATAGTTTAAAATGGCAGAGATATTTTTCTTTTAGTGTGAACCACTAAAATTAGGATCTTATGGTGCTTGTCCTCATTTTTGTGATGACAGAAGATAATGTCATCTCATTTGCAATGGTGTCTCCCATTGTGATTGCAGCTGCAGTTTACATGGAGGAATAACATCAGGCAACAAATTAATATTGGATTTATAGCTTTTATTAGGATAGTTCATCAAACAGGAACAGCCAACTTTTCATATGACGTAAGGAAATGCTCTGTGGCTCATGAACCTTGGAAAGACTTTGGAAGTCAAAAGTGGGATGTGCTTTGTGGTGGTCTCAAAGCATCAGCAGCATGACATCAGTGGATGCCTTTTTTTGTGGTCTTAGCAGTAAGCATACGGGCTTTGAAATTTTTTCTTTTTGATATCAGATCTAGCACTCCTGAACTTCCTATGCTTCTCATCTTGACTAATTGGAGGTTTGGTTTTTTTTTTTCTTTTTCCCTTTCATTTTAGTCTCTTCACTCTTCACTCCCCACACTGCAGTTGGGAATAGGTAATTTTATTCCATATTGTAACCAATGAAGCCACAGAAGCAGGATACTTCTTTGTAGCCGAATAGACAGGGAACCCAGTAGCATGGCAGTATTTTAAGTGCTGCTTTGTAGTATTTCAGTGCTGCTTTCCATATTTGGCAGTACTTTGCTGACTTCCATGTTGCGATACTGAATATCCCCTCTTGCCTTGCGGCTCCAGACATTGGTCAAGTGCATCTCAGGTCTAATACATTTTAGAAATTTTGATCATGCCCCTGGCTCTTGAGAGAAATGGCTTGGCATAACTTTTACCAAGGGGAATTGAATCTGGTAGGAGCTGAGCTGTGATGCTTAGAGCGACAACCAGACAACTGCCACTGGAGAAACGACTCGGGAATCCTGAAGCCAAAAGTACTAATGTATTGAGAGATAAGATGTGTTTTTGCAGTATTGATAGTATTTTTTTTTTCTCCAATTATCACTTGCAAATCTTCACACCAAGGAAATAAGTTGTATTTTTGTGTCACCAAGAGAAACAAACCGTGTTTTTTATTTGTTTCCTTTATTGCTATCTTTAAGATATCCTCTGAAACATATTCAGAAATCTCAGGAATGTCTATGTCCTGACAGTTAGTGGCTCTATTCCATGTTATTTCCCAAATAAAGCCTTTACTGATTCCTATGCATTTTATCAGCAGCTTTCGGATAGTTTTGTGTGACGTTTGTAGGAGGTTCAGTGTATAAAATATCCAAAAGTATGAGGAGAATATTAGAAAATCAGATTAAGTCACCTATTGAGTTACCTGCACATGTGCTTTACCTCAGCTTCTCTCAGATGAGAGTCTATCTGTGCAAGACGCTGTTGCTCCTGGCCTTTACTCTGAGACTCTCCTGCCTTTATTTCACCCTCAGCTCTACTGGACTCTCTGCCCCCAAACAATGACCTTACTTTCAGGAAAGATCCCTTCCCACAACTTTGCTTTCTGCTCCCATATCATAGAGGTAGAGCTTGAAGTGCAAGGCTTTGAAGGTTTTAGGAAACAAACCCAAGTCTGCTTTTACAGAAGAATCAAAACAGAGCTCTGAGTAGCGAACAGAAGCAAAGTAGCAAGACCTATTGGATTTTGGGACACAGGCAATTGCTCTTCAGGTTCACTTACTGTAACTGGAGAGAGGATATTTGTGTTTGGGTTGGGTTTTTTTTTATTGCTAGGTGCTGTTTGTATATATATGTTTTGTCTCTATGTAGAAACGTTTACTTGTACTCAAAAGTAGTGATACTTCACTCACACCTAGTGCAGATGTTTTTCTGGCATCTGTACAGACATTCAGGCCAATCTTAATGCAAATCTCAACATCCTCTCAGTACAGATGCAACGAGAATTCATAGCAAATTGGATGGTTTTTTTTTAGATTTTCTTGCTACCTTTTAATAAAGCTTAATTTAATGATCAAAAGCAAATATTGTGCACTGATCATTAGGTGCACCGATCATTAGCATGGCTCATTTTGTTATTCATGGGTAGATTGTTTTGGGTTTTGATGATCTCAAGCGTTGCAGTTTTGGCTGAGAGGTAAGGTATAATTGTGGTGTGTTTTGTTGTCAGAAGCATTGTGATATTTTGGCTTCAGAGATTACAGTGGTATGTTGAAGTAACAGTTCAGAACTATTTGGAGAAAAATGCGTATTTGTTGTGTAAAAGTGACTAGCTGTAAAACTGTCATAAAATGATCTTGAATTCACTGACCTAAGTTTATATAGCAGGTAGCAAAGAAACTTCATCCAAGAAATCTAAACGTAGGTGTTAAATGATCTGGGGTTCTACCTTTCCCGCATTCTTAAGCCATTCATAATAAAAAGGAAAAGAAAACAGAAACTAAGGGTTAAGGGTGAAATACTCTGACCTTCAAGCTAATCATTCTTCTGTGCAAAGAAAAATTGTCTCACATTCTGCACTTAGGTTGCAGTAGCAAGAGCATTTGTGCTAATTCAAAGCATTCAGGATCTAAAAAGTAGTTTAGTCAGACTTTTATGTTTGAACTGAAATAAATAGGCATACGGTAAGTGGAAGAACATGTAATCACCCTTCTGCCTCAACATTCTTTTGAGGTCAAGAATTTGAAAACAGGAACTTAGTGTAGCTTGTGAACGCAATAGGAACAGCTGGTGCTCAGCACTTTTGAAAATGAGGTCACTTTATTCTTGGTTGAAATGTGTAAAATGGGTCATCTGGGCATAGGCTCAAGACAAAGGCCAAGCACATGGCCATTTATAACTAGGTTGTCTACATTTCCAAACTAGTTGTTTAAAACAATTCAGTTAAGCAAAGAAACACTGGGATAGGTCTGCATTTTCTCCAACTTTTGAGGCATAGCACTCATTAGGAAAAGAAATCTCTCCATATATTTTCAAAGATCTACTCATTCTAAGGATGACATCATCCATATTTTCCACAGTTCCCCCTCCCTCTTGTGCCTTTCTGCTCATCCTTTGCATAACCTACTTTAGGAAACACTGCTCTATTGTACAGTCCTTGGGAATGCTCCCTCTCTACCAGTCTCAGAACTGGGACTTCGCTGGTCCTGCCAACAAAACAAAAGAAAAAAATCTCAAACATGCACAAAACCCATATCGTCATCATCCAACTCTAAAGATGTATTAGGAAAGATAAGATTTCATTGTTGAGTTTTCACATTATTTTCAAAATATGTCTAAGTTAATAGCACTAAGGCCTAGATTCTGCCCTTTTGGGTCATGGAACTGCTGGTACTAACACATCCAAGACAATGGTAGGAGTCGCAGGATACAGGCATAGCAGTTTGCAGATCTGAGACACAGTGTTGATCAGTATTGACTGTTGCATGGCATGTATCAGAAGTGTAGTATGAGAACTGATACATTTTTTTCAATAGGAGTATGCAGGTCTTGGATTCCAGGCCCTGGAACCAGACATCCCAGTAGCCTCTACAAGCTGGTATCTGGTGGAACACCTGAAGGAGCAAGATCATTGGAAAATTCAGATTGGAAGAGATCTCAGGTGTTGTATTCCAGCCTCTTCCTCGTAAATCCAAGTCATTCATCTCAAGTGGAGTTGAATACTTGTGCATAAACAATGCTTTTTAAACTCTAGTAGATTCTGTTAATTTATTTGGAGAATGGAACATGCAAATCACAGTGGCCTTAAGCAAAAACTTGAAGCCCATACACTCCACCTCCAATTCAGGGACTACCCATTTTTGCCATTAATGTGAATTTTGTTTATCTAGGCCTGGTTTATGCCATTTCTTAATTTAACTGCAAAAATACCAGTTGTGTTGATTATGTAACACTTCTAAATCATTGTTCTCATTCATTGGCCAGTTTTGTATCCAGTTGATGGAATAACCCAAGAAAGTATGTAATGACATTATCAAGAATAAACAAGCCAAAAGGTAAAATTATGTGTTCTCAAGTCCTGTGCATTTTGCCACCTGAGGTGGACCTGTGCTAAGAGTTAGCCAGGGCTGCACCTCATAGCTTGCACCAGCTTTCAGATGTGCCCACAAGAATGGTTCGCATTATTTCATTGTTGTAAATTCGATTTACTGAGGCAGACTTGGTGATTGCCTTCACACAAGTGAGGTAATTTCCCTGTCTAAACCACACTTACGTTTTGGCTAGTTTTTTAACAAGAACTGTCAAGAAGAGCATTGAAGAAAATGACAAAATGGTGATAGCAACAGTGCAGTGAATTCTATACTGGGAAAGCATAAAATAGGAAGGCAGCTCCATGGTTAGCAAGGAACAGCCAGGACTGAGCTGGGGTGTGAGCCCTCATCATTGCAGAACAGAATGTTGTTTGTAGGTTTGGGTTTGAAAAGTGTTTCTCTTCTATTGAAGAAATGCATTGAACTATGTATATGAAGTGATAAATATTCAGTGGCAGCTAAGTAGTTAATATGAAGATGCATGATGGTTTGGGGCTTTCTTTTTTTCTTTCTACCGCAAGGTCTTGGGTATCTTTCAGCAGTCAGACATACTGTCTTGAGATACCACATGGCTTTATCACTTCCGATTTCATTGGTAGAAGAAAGCATTAAGAAGATTCCCAGTGTCTTCCTCTTTCTGAAGTTTGCCGTGGATGAATTGCTGCACTGAAGAGTGATTAATGACTAGCCAGGAGATGGAACAAGAGAGGCTGGCATAGCAGACAAACAAAATTGTCTGCTGGATGCCCAAGTGAAAGGGCTGTGTCTGGAGGAGCAGTGGTGGTGTCTATCTCACTTTCAGTATCATGAATTGTGTCTCCCTTTTGACTTCATCCTCAGTTCTAGTAGATGGTTTTCATCTTATGAGACTACTCCAGTTTTTGCAACCAGTGTAGTAGATTCTTGCTTTACAGAACGGGTATTCGAAGGGTAACCAGGGTGTTTGCTAGTCTTTCTACAATGTATTTTGTGTTTCATTTAATCCGCCATTGAAACTCTTGCTGAACTAGTAAACACAACAGTTTGTGAATTGCTTGTTTGTTGTTTCATGTGTAGTCATTTCTGTCATGCAGGAATGGCATGATAAAGAAGGTGTATACGGTGTGGGTTCTGTTTAGAAAAGAACCATTCCTGGCATTCCCGCAGTGTCTTTTACATGATGGTGTTTTTGTTTCTTAGTGCTGAAGGGTTTGTGCATGTGTTACGTGGATAAAGCTATTTGTGTGCCCTATAATAATGCAGCACAGATTTTTGAGCTTTATATTGCATGATACATTTCCCTTGAAGTGGTTAGTTTTCTTTTCAACTTTCTGCACAGCCAAGACTTGAAAGGAGCCCTCCATCAACGTGTGAATTTTCATACAGGGAGGTAGCAAGCCAGATCTTAGTTGTGCTTTAAATGTAGTCACTGAGAACGTTTAGACTGCACATGTACCCTTAATGTGGAGCTAGAGGAATGGAGGAGTAGCTCTTTAAGCCCCCGATCTGCCTGCAGAGACTGGATGGCGTTCTAAAAGGATCGCTTTAGACATCAGTGCACAAACCCTGAGCAGAGTGACTGTTGGGGGGAAAAAAAAAGGAGTTGTGTTCCTGGATGAGACTTCCGCCTGCTGTGGAGCTTCAAGAAGGCAACTGTAATCAAACCCTGAGATCACAGAGCTGCCAGGGCAAGGGAGGGAGGCTCAAAGATGGAAAGTTTCCTTTGTCAGGCTTGGCATTCTCTGGTGGTCAGCAATGGTATGAGACCAGAGCATAACCTACAGTGCTAGCTGTCTGTGCTGCAACAGGAAAGTGCCCTTGATTGTAAAATCAGACATTTTAAACATGAATGAAACAATCCCCTGCCCACCAACTCTGCCCAAGTCAAATTTAAGGGGCTTTACTTCTTTATATAACTGAGATCAAATGTCAAAGTCCTTGATTAAAACAATGTTCAGGAGGGTGTCATTAGCTTTGTCTGCAGTACTCTAGTATTAGCTGTCATAAGAAGTGGTACTGAACATCTTAGCTGTGATGCAGTTGTCTTCACCTGTAGAGAAGTTTATTCAAGTACAGCATGCTTGTGTGTGTGTGTATATATCACAAATACACAGAACTGTTTGATTCTGCACTTCAGAAAACTTTCCTGTGCTTCTTTTGTTCCGCACCATTTAGCTTGTTCCAGTGCAGCATAGTGTGGTACTGATCTCAGTCTGTGTCTGCTTCATTAGATTTTGTAATGTTTCTCTGTTTTTAAGTGAATGGTGCGTGGGACCTCTATAGAATCTTTGTCATATGTATGAACACACTATCCATGTTTACTTTGTTATGTTTCCATGAGATTAGTTTTTAGTGTTTTCTGTCTTCTCTCTAACTTTTTTTTATGCTGCAGGTTAAATCACATACATGATACTGTTGTTTTGGTCCTGTGGACAGATGACTCCTAAATTCCAAGACCCTTTGTGATATCTCTTTGAACACTGTCATGAATACTCATGAATACTTATTTTTACAAGCATTTACTATGCTTCTGATATTTTGTAATTATCTCATTTAATTAATACATTTTCCCCATGAATAATATTGAAGTCTTTGAATATTTAGTGTCAGATACTTTTGTCTCAAGTCTTTTTCAAGAGTATTTTGACCAACCAACTTTAACCTTGATTCTTACAGTATCTTATAGGTATCTGTCACATTCCAGAAAGACTTGATAGTTGATTCTGAAGGAGAACAGTGAGAAAGCTCTAAGGAGACAGTTTCTTAGGACCCATAATGGCAGGGAAATTATGGGTTTGCCTGACCTCTGCTGAGTAAGTCTTGGACTTGACCCTTCCTCTCTATCCTAACTCAACTCAACTCTGCCGATCTATTGGCAATCATCTACTCATGACTGGAAAGTCAAGTCTTGGCTTTGCAAGCACAGAGACTTCACCAAACTTCACATGCCTAGTGTGCAGCTGAAGAGAAAATGTCAGTTTATCTTAGCATAATTATTTATTTCTGTTGTGATTGGGTACCTGTTGTGCTGGATGTAGAAAATAAAGGATTATAAATGCCTTGAAGTCTTAGGCTCTCATCAGTGTATTCAAAGAGAAGTAAGATGCAACAGATGGAATTCAGGTAGTAAAGCAATAATGCAGCAAGAAGAGCTTGCAGATTATTAGCTATGGTTTGCAAGAGAGACCTCACATTGGAATTTGGGGAGCATGGAATAAATCATCCTTCAGGAGCTTTTGTTCTCTTTTTCTTGTTTGTTTTGGTAGCACGGCCATTTCCTATGCTTGTAGTTATGTGCAGAACAGTTGAGTTAAAAACAGCCTACATAAATTATGCATAAACTGAATTGATTTCCGTATAAAAAAATACCATCAAGCGCAAAAAGAGATAGGAATGATTCATAACCACCTATCATTCAGCCACTGTCTGGTGGGGAGAATCTGTGTGTGTGTGCATGTGTTAGGGAACATGTATATAAACGGAGAAAAACCCTGTTGGTAAGGTAGACAGAGCCTGTCCATTTTGAAATGAGTAGTCCTGTCAGCAGCGAAGATGTAGGTTGGGTTTTTTTAGCAGTTGGGTCACCTCCCTCTAGTGGTTTGGTGTTAAACTCTGTTCCCCCAAGGCATTGGGAAAGCAGAAGGCAAAATCTGGAATTGCTGGCCTTCCTCTAAATGGTTGTGGCTGCCAGAGCAACCAGAACTGTCTTACCGCAGTGACCGGTCCTCCATGATGTCTGCAAGGCTACACTCAGCAGTGTTTGCCTGGGGCATGTTCAAGCCAAAGCTGGGTTGCAGACTCACTGCCTGCCATCAGGCTGGGTAAGGGGGAAAAATGGAAACGCAGAGTGCAGTATTCTCACATTGATGTGACTTGGCTGAGCTGTACTGTAAGGAGAATTGTGTGAGTATGCTGTTGTGGCACACGTTCCATATGGGTCACTGTGATAGGTGGTGGGGATGTGAATGATACTTGGTTTATGGAATTTTAGGGAACTTTAAGAACTTATTAAAAGCTAGAACTTGCTGATCTTTTCTTTTCTGAGCACTGACACTCATAGACTATGAAACTAACCCAGTTTCTTAACAAGCAAAAAGAACTAGAAGAAAAAAAACCACAACAACTTTTGAGGTCATCCTAGTTGCTTATATTCAGTTGTATTGTGCTTTAAACATGTAAAATAGTAGATGTCATAGTGCATGGGAAAACAAGGCTTCTCATTTCTAGCTAAGCTTATGTTCCTTGTGGTGGGTAGAGGCCCTGGTATAAGGACAGGGTTTATGATACCTGGTTATGTATTCACAGAAGGCATTCTTTGTTGCCTTTGTAACTAAACAGATAATAAGAAATGGAGATTGGTAACCCATGGAGGCAACCACTGGAAAATTAATCTACCAGGGGTCTCATAAACTGTCTTGAGCTTCGTCTTAATGAAGAGTTCTCAGGTAATACATGCCTGGACTGGGAGAGATTATGGCTAGATATTAACAGGATGTTGAGCTAATCACTGACAGAGGTGGTTTCCCTTCTTTCTTCACTTTGAACCTTATTTACACCCTGAGAAAGAAGAGTGAACCAAGAAAGAAAGAAAAATAGCCCCAAAAAGCCAAACCACCCAAAAAACCAAGCTCAACTCAGGGAAAAAAAATGAGTATTGGAAATTGATTTTTGGATAGCGGGTCATGGGGACAAAGTGAAGGTGCTGCTGACTGGAAGATATTCTACAGTAACCTGGGTAGAAATCCTTCCTCTCTTTGCCAACCTACCCTTGCAACAGGAAGTGCTGAGCAGGATTTGGAGGTTCTGGATTCCACCTCGCTTCCAGTCCTACCATCTGCCAGGCCGGGAGTCCTGGCCTATATCTATGTAGATGCTTAGAAAATGTGTTCAGGATGCTCAGCCTTTAGCGGTGTAGGCCAGCTTAGGGTTTCTGCTGTTGATTTTCACATCATCCCCAAAGGGCCATCCCTTAATTAACTGTAAAGAGCTTGTTTTGTCTCTTCAGTCTGGGTAGCCAACAGGACCACTGTGCTTATCTTGTTTGCTTGCTTATAGGTCTCCCTTCATCTTATACTTGTTCAGTTATGGGGTTTTTTTTAGAGGAAAAGTATTGAAGACCCTTTAAGCTAGGGCTTCATAATGGATGGTGGCACCATCTACTGGGAACCCTGATCGAGGTAAGTATTTCTCTCACTTGAAATAGTTTTTGGTCTTCCAGCTTAAATTAAACGAACGAACAAACAAAAGGACCAACACCACAAATCCAAAACAAAACAAAACAAACTCACCTCAATTTTTCTAATTTTTTTTTTTTCCTCCAGGAACTGAAAATCTGCCAGCTTCCTTCTTTTTTCCTTCGTAACTCTTTAGATCTTTTGCTTTCTTTTTTTTTTTTTTTTCTTTCTTTCTTTGCTTCATCTTCCATCTCATTTCTCATTCTGGAAAAGCATTTCCACTTTCTCATTATATCATGTGTACTCTTTTGCTCTCCCCCCTCAATATCACCTCATCCTTTCAGGCAGGATAGAGTACACTTCTAATCACCCATACTTTTTTATCTTCTTTATGAATCTTAAGCAAAGTCTTTCTGATCTCTGTGTGTGTTCTGGAGCAGAACAAACCAGGATTGGGACAGGGTGAGGCTGAAAGCAAAATCACTGAAGCAACAATTGAGATTCATCTTTAAAGCAAAAAGTTAACTTTGTGATTCCTTATCTTCTTGGGAGACCTAAAAAGTCTTTCTGAGTTTGTACATTTAAAGCACTTGCATTTGAATGAGCTCAGGAGGTTTGAAGAGGTAAGGTACTGGGATGAGAGTTTAAGTGCATTGTTCAAGGAGATTCATGTATTTTGGAGTCTGGCATTTGTCACTTCAAAGCTTTTAAATTGTTCTCTGTCTTTTTTGAGGATTTTTGTTTTGTTTATTGTTTGGGGTTTTTTAGTTGGTTTGGGGGGTTTGGAGAGGAGTTTTGTTTGTTGTTTGGGTTGGGTGTGTGGTTTTTTTTTTTTTCTGGTGGGGTTAAGGGGAGAGTACTCAGAGCATCGGGATAATGGGTTTAACAAATGGAAATAGTCTGTGTGAATAACTCCACAAGCAGCTCCTCATTCAATCTTAATTAGAAACACCTTTATATCGCTTTCACCCATACAGTTCTGTGTGCATCCTTTGGGTTCATAATAGAAAGCAGCACAAAATTAATGCCAAAGTGATAGATTCTCATATGAAGAGGTTACGTGGTGTCATCCATGATATTCCTGAAAAATCAATTTGTTTTTTTTTCTTCTATACATATGCTACAACTTGGCATCTACTTGGATTTTTGTGGCATCTTACTACAAGGTACAAGATGCAGTTAGAGTAGATGTTTAGAAGGAAACTTCTAACTAAAATACTTTTTTACCTTTTAAAGTTTAGCCTTGTCTTCATTTATGGCACTTCAAAGAAGTACTTTATAATAGACATCTTGGTTTTTTTGGCTAATAGCTGGCTAATGAGTAGCCTTGACTGTTACAAGAATGATGCCTCTAGTGCAAGAGAGGCATGGGGACATTCCTAGTAGTATGTCTACCTTGTTTTATGACACATCTAGATCATTAAATTTCCATTTTAAACTGGTAATGTTAGGTGTTTGTCTTTGTGAGAGGCAATAATAACAGCATAGAACTTTCTTATTTACATCTTGGTAATAGATAGTTAATATTAAATGATGCTGCTCAGGATCTGGGCTCTAATAAGAGGTGATAGGAAGACAAAGAAATTGTATTCTTGACCACAGAGCTCACATAAAAGAACACTGACATGTCAGACAAATACCTGAATGTTCTTCCCACATTTCAAGAACCTGCCCACCAGTTAGATCTTGTTTGCAGAACATTTATCATTACTATTCAATATGTTCACTAGCAGTGAGCAGATGCCACCTTTTCATGAGCTTTGAGTGTTGATGAGCCTTAAGGCAAGACCACAGCAGATCCATTGGTGTTTTTCCATGCAGCAACCAAAACTCATTTTTCCATAGTATTTTTGTATGCATTAGAAATTGGTAACACAGAATATTTTCTTAGTATTCATAGAATCATAGAATGGTAAAGTTGGAAGGGACCTCAAGGATCATCTAGTTCCAACCCCCTGCCATAGGCAGGGACACCTCCCACTAGTACAGGTTACTCAAGGCCTCATCCAACCTGGCCTTGAACACCTCCAGGGAGGGAGCATCCACGACCTCCCTGGGCAACCTGTTCCAGTGCCTCACCACCCTCACTGGAAAGAACTTCCTCCTAACATCCAGTCTAAATCTCCCCTCTGCCAGTTTAAGCCCATTGCCCCTTGTCCTGTCATTGCAGGACCTTGTAAATAATCCTTCCCCAGCCTTCCTGTAGGCCCCCTTCAGATACTGGAAGGCGACTATCAGGTCCCTTGATAGTATTATTTGTTCACTTACAGAAAGGTCTCTCTCTGGTCCATTTAAACATCTTAGCAGGAAGAAACTGAGGGCTGGGAGTCCCTTCATACAGAAATGCTTGATTAAGCACTCCAAATGTTATTTCCAGGAGTGGATTGTCTGAGAATCCCACCTCACTCAATAAAGTTGCTTAATCCACAGCCTTGTACCAGGTCCCAGGCTGACCTGAAACCTCTGCTAGCTCTGGAGTATTCCAGCAGCAAGCCTGGGCTGCTAAGTTTGCCTGTGCCCTTCTGAGCTCATAAGCAACTCTGCATGGTGGGAAGGATGAAGTCATGCTCTAGACAACATCACCATTCAGGTTCCTTTGCTTGAGGCTTGTCTTTATCACTTCAGAATCAAGATTTGAAATTAAAACCAAACGTTTCCAAAGCAGTCCTGCTGCCCTGCGGGGGTTCATCTTAATGCTTGCTCCTTTGTAGCCTGTATTCAGATGCCTCTCCAGCTAAAACATTTCCCACAGCTTTTGGTAGAGGCCTAAATCTGAAGGCAGAGCCAGATAGGTCTTTGAATTCTATCTCTTTGCTACTGCTGCAGGTGACTTAAACCTTTTCCCAAATGGCTCAAGATCCGTTTTAAAATCAGGTTTTGACCCTGTTGTTCTTGTCAGAGGGCTGTGCTGTTACTACACTGTCATGGCTAGCAATCTGGATCTCAGTTTCTGTCTGAATTTTCTCTTTGCTGAAACAATGCTATTTTCTGGGTGACGCAAGGTGTCTCCTTCAGTGCCGACTGTCCTGGATCCTGTCAGTCAGTTCTGCTTAAATACATAGCTTAGCATAAAGAGTGTTAAACTTCTGTGCTGCAAAGTGAAACGGTTTTCAAAGCTTATGTTTTCAATGAGAAGAATTATTCTGATAGTAATTTACATTAGATGCTGACTAAGTCTTTGAAAATAATCTGCTCTGTAATTTATCAGCGGTTTCCTTTTGTTTTCAGTTTGTTTTCTCTCTGTGTGTGATGGACAAGATTTGTCTCAGACTAATATTCCTGCTTCCTGTTTTCTTTTTGAAATATTTCTTCAAGCTCTTTTTTTTTCTTTTTTTTTTTTTTTCCTTTTCCTTCTTTTTGCATGCATGAAGTGTTTAATGCCCTCAGTCTGCATGAAAATGTTTTGTATATAACTAAAAGCTCCCTTAGGACTGTAGACTTTTAAATGGAACAATTTAAATGGTTTTCCACACAGATGGGCACTTGGGGCAAATGTCATTATAAAAATTGTAAGAATATTTGTTATCGTCACTGGGTTTTGGTGTAGATTTTTTTGTTTTATTTTGTGTTTTTTAAGACCCACCTCTCCAGTCACAGTGGAAATTACAAATCGACTAGAGTCAGCATGGTTTCTTTTACTGGCAGAGAAGTAAAGAGTTTGTAAGGCTAGGAGGTCAGACTTTAATAAGAAAGAGAAACAACAGACAGTCTTCTCTGCTTCGGTCAACATGGTGCAGGTGTTGAGGCTGATGTAATGGTGCTGCTACTTTCCTGTTCCGAGTTGTGCATGCATATTTATAAACACATGCAAATCAATCAAGTGTTGCATTCACAACATGAGTTAGCAAAACGCAGAAAAATGCAAAAACACTTCAAGTCTAAATCCTCAGACTGAATGAGATTTTTTTTTATTCAAAACTAGTGTGTTGAGTTTCTCAGGTTTCACATGAGGAAGTACACAATACCAGATATTCTTGTAAGGACGTATGCTGCAACTCGTGTTGCAAAACTCAGTGCTTACTAGCTGTGGTTGACTAGTGGACAGAAGCTCTACGTTGTGGAGGATTCTAAGGAAATTGTTTTCTGATCTGAAACAGAGCTCCAAAGTAGTCAAATTTCATGTGGAAGAAAATCCTAAACGCACTATTTTCAGATCAGATGAAATATCTAATTCCACCAGGATCAGACCATATTGTTTCAAATCAGTTGTTTAAATTATTTTAGGCATTACCTAATGCCTTTCAGAACAAACTGATTTGAAAGGAGAGAATGAACCACTTAATGCAGGAAGTTCCGATGTTTGTCAAAATATTTCTCCCTCTCTCCAAGATAAATATTTCACANTGTATTTACAGCTTAGCACAATTTACAAGCATATATATATATACACACACACATAATACACAGTTCTATACAAGTTAAAAGTAATACATGAAATTCCCTCCAAAACAATCAGATTGCCAGGAGGATCCCGATCCAAACATTCCCCCCCTCTCCCCTCTTTCCCTCCCTTCAGAAATAACCAGATCAATCCCTGTATCTCTCACATGATAAATCTGGAGAGATCTGAGGTGAGATGTCCAAAAAAATGACAAGGAGGTTAGAGGAAATAAAGGGTTAGGTCGGGTTTGAGTTAAGGGAGAAAACAACCACAGACTGCCAGTGTGAAGGAGAACAACTACTGAGAAGTGTGTGAGAAGCGTGTGCCTTATCTATATTTTGACTAGTTGCGTTTCTCAGCAGAAGAATGAGTGATAGAGGTTACTGTTGTTGGTTTTCTTCTCACAGCTAAGGATTTAATTTCTCTCAGTATTTTCCAATTAGCACAAGTTTTCTGATATATTTAAAAATCAGTGGAATTATATTCTAGAGAGTAGAATGTTGTTCACGTGAAGCCATTCTTTGACTCTCACCTCTGTTGTGGGCAGATACTGTAGCAATGGGTGGAGGAATGCAGCATTCTGCCCATCTTGCTGCATGTTACTTTACACTAGAGTGGTTGGTATCTGATGTCTAGTAGACTGTATACTTTGGGAAACCCAGTTCCTCCTGGTGGTGACTTTTAACAGACCCTTGGTACTATTGATGAAAATGAGTTCTTGCTCTCTCTGTCAGAACAGCACTGTTTTAAAACGCGTTCTTGTAATGTGAGCTTGCTGCTTATATCCCTATTTACTCTAGGTAGGTGTCCTTACTCTGACGAAGATGCTTACTTTTGCAAAACTTTGCCCTTTACTGCTAAACCCAGTGCTGATAGACCTGAATCCAGGTGCCATTAGAACAGACATAATTTCATAAACTGTTTGAAAACTCCATCTGTCACATGGATTTGCTGTCAGTGTGGTGATAGTGTCAGTCATTTTTGTAGTGAGTAGCCTTATTCAATTTCCTGATAACTGAAACAGTTCTTGCATGTAACTCATGGCCCCTGCTCAGGAGGCCCCACTTCTTCATACCTGTGTTGCCTGCATGGCAGCTGCATCCTACTTAGCTCTAAGACAGGGCCTCTTCTGTCCTGACAGTCAGGATTTGGCATAAATTACTCAGATCTTTTTGACAGGACTAGCCTTCTGCGGGGTTAATGGTATAAAATGACTTGTGGGGAAGAATTAACCATACTTGCTGGCCAAGAATCAGTCATAGATGCCAGCTGCCCTGGCTTAGGTGAGGAGAGTAATGGTTAGCCTTCAGATTGGGTGGCTCCATTGTGTGGTTAGGCATCTATGGATGCTTTAATGATGATTTATTTGTGTAAGAGATTCCAATTTTCCATGAACAAAGGAGAAATACAACTAAATACCACCAGCATGGTAATAGATTCCTCATACCATCTGAAGGAGCAGTGATGGCATCCAGTTAACAGCATTTTCAGTATTAATCCAGTCGATCTAGTGGAAAATAGCAATGAATAAGCTTTGTGCTGTAGTTCAGGCTGGGATGATTTTGATGCCTTATGTGGCTCACACAAACTGTCCTGGTGGGGTTCTGTGGACTGGTTTTGAGCATGAAGCTCTGCTTGGCTTCTTCAGAGCTGACGGAGAGAGTTTGGATCTGGTTCTACTGCTAACTTAACTGTTTTGCATATTGAAAGCACTTGATTTGCTAGTAAGGTTTTGAACACAGACAAGGGTATGTAATTTCTAACGTATGCATCTGACATGAGCATGTTTCAAGAGCAGTATGGTTTTAATGTTTGTTTATCTCTGTTTCTCTGTTGTCAATGGAAGATTTCTGTCATGAGGAAGACCATTTTACATTAACTATTCATCAAACTTTGCCAGAGACTTGAAAAAAAATAAAAATCTAAAAGGGCCCAACATATGTCTAGAATTTGCTGAGTACCGAATACTGTAAGCATGACTTCATTTTGTATAGAAGCCAGAGCTAACTCTGACCTAGTCAGCCCTATTAACATAAGCAGTGTAATTGCTGCTCCACAGTGTTCAAGATGAACTTGGAAGTGTTTTGAATTATTAGGCAGTTATCTGACATGGGTGACGTGAAGCTGAGACAGGCGTGTGTCTATCAGTTAACAGTCACAGCACTGAATGCACTACAAATGTGTTGGGTCGCTTTCTTGACCACTTCTTGCTTTTGAATGAGAGCAAATTTTGTGGTGCTGTTAAGGGAATCCTGGCAGTTAGTCTCCAGGTATTAGGTGTGCTGGGCCTGTGCTGAATTTTTTCTGGATGACTGCAAGAATCAAGGTGTGCTTCTGGAAGATCGCCTCCTGGAATTCTTACTGGTCAGTGTGGGCCCACAAATTTGGTTCTTGCTGTAGGCAGTTTTCTTGATGATAACTTGTTAGTTCAGTTCAGGTTGGCATTTTTGAACCCACATTTGGAAGGTAGAAAACTGAACAAGTTGAGTGCACGGCCTAGTTTAGTCTTTGCTATAATCTTTTGTTTTCAGCTGTGAAGGACAAAAGAGCAAAAACTTCTCTAACCTTCCAACAAAAATCCTGAATTTTAGAATCTGAGGAAATCCCATAAGTGGAGGTAGTAGTTAGATCATTCCAGGCTTTCAGTTAACAGAAACTATGTGGAGAAAGATAAGGAAACTTTTGGTTTCAGATACTGCAGAAATAAGTGAGCACCAGATTTTTCCTTACTTCTTTAAATACAAACAAGAGATGCTAATAGAAATTGGATTTCAGGCTCATCGTTCTTGAGCTAGTAGTTGTGGCACTGCTATGGATTGTTCAATTTGGTTGAGCAATTGCTAGTTTAGCTGTAAGTTACTGTCAGTCATCTTGTCCTCTCTGGTTGTTTGCCAGGTTCTTCCTCCTGTACTTCAGGAAAAATCATGAATGTACATGGTTCATCCCAAAACCAAATACCAGAACTGATAAAATCATTATGAGCCTTTAAACTATTTTTCTTTTCCTATATTTTTCCCTTTTCTTTTCAAAGGAACCTTTAAAATATAATTGATAAGTATGTAAAGCTGAAGATGACAAGAAAGATGTGATCTTATGCTTCCGTGGCCTCATAGATTGTATCTGAAACGTGTTGGCTCTGAACTAGGCTGTGAACTCCTTGGGGCAGGGATGGTCATTCTCCAGATCTTCTAAAATGTCAGGTGCTACTGATGTCACCCAGTAAAGAATCATTTCCTCATACTTGGTTTGAAAGGGAAGTGATGGGTTTCAGTGGCATTAAAGGAGAATAATTGCCAACTTTGAAAGGTCTCAAAGATTGACGTCTAACAGAGAAATTGATTTACAGGCAAGAAAATGCTTTGGACACAACATGACGATACTCCTTTTTGGAAACCTTGGCTTGTAGCTTCTGTGCTAAGCCTCGTATGAAAGGGTTGTGTCAGTGACCTTATGAAATGTGCGTGCATTTCCAGTGTGTAGTTACAGAGTGAAGGAGATCCTAGCACTTGTGTCATCGTGTGGCAGTTCTCAGTCTTGCTTAGAGTGGTGATAATTGCCTTGCAAAATGTACTCCTCTGTGCTACCTTCCTGACCTTTTTGAATATTTTTTTTTTTTTAATTACTCAAGCAGAAAGTTTCCATTTCTTTCAAGTTAGGCAACTCCAGTAATGGATCACATGTCAAAATGTGGAATAAAAGCATTTGTGCAGCTTCCTTAAGTAATTCAAATGATGAGTGAGCTCATAAAGGGAAGAACATTGAAATTAAGTCTGAATCAGTGATTAATTGGCTGCTAGTCTCATCCCAGCTTCCCTTGTGCCTGAGTGCTAGAGGAGGATGAGGTCATGATGCTGATTCTTGACCACAGCGTCCTGCAGACCTTCCATGTCTTACCAGGGCTTGCATCAGTGCATCCCAAACACTGAGTTAGTGTGACACAAAGGCTGCTTTAGCTTACCCTTAAATATCCATGCTGTGATTAGGCTGTACGTGTTGCTGATGCCTATGGACCATGGGACACACCATCCCTAAAAATCAAGATGGCTATCTACACACATGAAGAATAAAGTCCAAATTCATCCTCAGGATCTACAGTGGGCGCCTTCTATGAGCCCTGTGATTTGCCTTTATACACTAATGCTGCTGGTTGCTTTTGATTTTTTAAACTATTTATTAAAAGACTTACCTAGTCACACATCATTTTATGAGCAGAACTAAGAGAGGTGAAGAATGTATTTTCTTTTAACTTTCTCCTTTGCTCTACAGCTTTGGTTTTCAGCATGTGTGGCCACTATTACAAAGCATATGCGGGCCATAGATCCTCCTGCATTCATTGAGGAATGAAGAATGCTTCTTGTGCAAAAGTGTTTCCTTTATGGTTGCAATTTTAAAACAGGTGGACAGTTGGCCCAAGTTTCTGTACAAGTGTAGATTCTCCCTCAGTAGCAATCAGAAGGGAACATTTTGCTGTGATCTTTTGTTTTGCTTTCTTAAACTTTGAAAACAAAACAACAAAAACCTTGGATCAACTATGAAGCTACATTAAGAGTTTGCATAAAATACTTAAAGGATTTAGCCTTTTGAAGAAGGGGGCGATTTCATTGTGGTAACTCTTCAGATTTACTTCAGGCTGCACATGTCCTGTCATGCTGCTTGGCCTTGGCAAAGCAAAAGGGGGTTTGTGCCTTTTTCTGTTTGTTGGTGTTTTGGGGTTTGAGGTTTGTTTGTTTGTTTGTGGGGGGTTTGGGGTTTTTTTGTTTTTTGAGTACCAAGCCCCCCACAGCATCCTTACTTCAGATCGGAAAATTTCTCACGAGTGCTGTCGATACCGGAGTTGGATGGCAGTCTGCTTTACCACCATGTAAAATCCCCAGCCTCAAACGAAAACACAAATCCCACAACCTCAAGCATGAAGAAAACAATCAGCAGAAGAGGTTTTTTGTTTGTTTCCGAGCTCCACCTGTCTGGAGCCCGGGTGGTTCCTGAGGCAGCCGCAGCACAGAGACATGCTTATCCTGTGGGAGCTACTCATGCATCCAAAATGGCGTGGGTAGCCTTCGCTTATGCCTGAAAATGTGAAAACGTGTAGTGCAAAGGTGCGGCTAAGGTTACATCTTCGAACTAGGTCGGTACTGCTTGGCTTCTCTGTTTGGGGGCCCTGAAACACTTAAAGGTGTGGGAATGGAGCAGCTGGGGCCGGGCCCCTCACGTTTCCGCCACGCGTTGCCGTGGCGACAGGCAGCCGTGCCCTCCCGCGGGGCATGCCGGGGCGGGGCGGGGCGGGAGAGCCTCAGCTGCGCCGGGAGGTGCCGCTGGTGAGGGTCCGCGTCGCAGGGCGCCGCCGTGCCGGCGCGGGCATGGCAGCGTTTCTTCCTTGTTCGAGGCGATTCCCCTGTTCGCTGCACAGTAAAGCTGCGGCAGCGCGGGGCGGTGGGTGGCTGCGCTGCTCGCCTCCCTGGCTGGCGCACGAGTGTTTCTTGGCGCGGCGGGTGGGCGGGCCCGGGTGGGCCGGCCGTACCGGCGGGACTGCTTTCCCTCTAGGAAAGCGGGGATGGTGCCTTGCCCTTTGTATTCGGGATTAGCGGGGGGATGCTTGGGCGATTTAGCGTCCGTTGCGCTGTAGCGGGCCGCTAGAGAATTACCGTTCTGGTAGAGGCCACCGGTTTTCTGCCGTGAGATCCGGAGATACCTGAGCCAAACTCAGTGTCTTGAAGGCAGCAAGCCTTACAGCCCGGCCGAATTCGGCTGTCATTTACAGGCCTAGGAAGCTGTAGAGGTTAGTAGCAAAGCGAGTTAACCTGGTACGTGCAAACACTCTCTTTTAGATTCTTTATTGCTGCTGCTGGAGGCCAAATGAAAAACGTTTTTAAATAGGTTACAGAATTTCCACATATATTTAAAACCATTTGAAACATCAGTCTATGCTGCTTCTTCATGTTTTGATCAGTCTTCCAACTGTAAAATAAAGATCTGAATTTTCCAAACGACTGGGGGAAACTCTAGATGAAGGACAACTGCAAAGTTGTCCACTGTTTTCTTACAGTCCTAGAATGGAAACTGATGTTGATACCTATGCTCGTAATGCTGGAAGTCCGTCCTTCCAGTTCCAGTGAGCTGTAAGCAGGCCCTTACTCAAAATTTTGCAGAACTTGCAGAGTTATACAGCTGCTTTATGGTTGCAGCACCACTCAGGCTGCAAATAACAAACCAGGCTGGCATAGGATTTGGGGATCTTAATCTGGAAAACTGGGACAGTCCCTGGCATAAATTATGCATGCATAGTACACCTTGTGTTGGACCTGCTGCACATGTGTGATGAGTCTATATATATGCAGTAGCTAGATTCTAGACATCAGTCAGCCTGAGTTGCCAGGCATCTGAGAAAGTAAGCAATTACTTAAAAAATATGGAAAAAGCATTTTCATGTGTAAGCATGCAGTGGCATAGGATTTCTGTGAATAATGTAGTCTGTTCTCACCTGATATCATCTGTCCTTTCCTTTCCCCCTCCTTCAATATACCGTAACTTCCTTTAAAAGCTGAAATCAAATTAGCTTTTAATTTGTGCACTGGGTAGTTGCATGGAAGCCTCAGTGATTCCTTGATGAGCCAGGAAATGTTCGTCAAGTGATTTCTGCTATTCTTGGTTTGCCTCATGGTGGGGAAGTGGGCAGATAAAGGTTTTGGAATTGTTTCAAACAGTGTCTGGAATTCTTTATTTTACAGATTTTTTTTTTTTTTTAACAGGGTATTCACTGGGGATTAAATAATATATTGTTGAAAAAAATGAACTAGTAAATGTAATATAATTATTACTACAAATACAATGTTTGTCATAAAGGTTACTGTGAGGACAAGTATCAGGGAAGGTTTTCATCAGGGAAGGTTTTCCCTAAATAGTTCATGTTCTTGCATTCCTTACCTTAATACAAGATGGGCTAAGGCAAGACTTCCTGGTTTGAGGTTTTTGGTTGGGCTTTGGTTTGTGTTGTTTTTTTCTGAGTTTGTGGGGTTTTGTGTTTTTTCTTTCCTCTCCACTTTCTGAAACTTACTGGCAGCTTTGAACGTCTGTGAGTAAACTAACCAGAAGACAGTTTCAGGCAAAGTGGCCTGACTGCCATCTACATTTGCAAAAACAAATGACCGAGGAATCAAAAGACGTAGAAGTCGTTTCAGGATTCATGTCCCATGTAATAGCTCAGGAGGCAGCCTGTAGTTCACTCAGATACTTAGGCACTGTAAAAGAAATCAGTAGCTGCTTGCTTTTTGTTTGTTTGTTTGTTTTTTAATTACTGGGAAAAGAGTGCATGCCCAACAAAGGCAATTTACAACCCATTTATTTTCAGCATTTTTCTGATTCCCTTTGAAGTAAAACTCATCTTCCTGACAGACCAGCTTCTTAGTTTCCCTAATCCTGCAGCAAAGTGATAATCCTTTATTTGTGATCTCATAGGCTGTTACTATGGAGAATGCTGTGATATCACAAAGCCAGCTCTGTGACTTCACTATTGGTGAAAGCCGTAGTTGGAAATGTGTCACTCTGAAGGCCTGAGGGAAAGTTTATCTGCTTCTGGTGTTCTGCAAGGACTTCATAAGGAGCAGTATCTGGCAAGCAGACATGCATAATATCTGTCTGTGTAGGTGATGAATGATGCAGTCAGAGGCTGCATATGAGGAGAAAATTTGTGGTGATTAGTTTTGGCAAGGTTAATCCTGCCCTTGAAAGAATCTATCGTGAGGAAAATGTCACTGGGTAGTTAGGCAAGGCTTTTGCATCCATCTGACTGAATACTAGAATTACTTTCTCTAAAGCCAAGAACTCCTGATGCTACTTCTTTGTCTTCTTCATCTTAGTATCGTTTTGCAAACCTAAAACTTTTATTGCAAATGGTAATTACATCAACAATCAAACAAAGTTTGTCGGGAGCAAAGCAAAAAACATGAAAATCACATTCAAACCTTTGTGCCCTAAAAGTAGACTTTTAGACTCTTTGTAAATGGAAGTATGAAAGTGATGTGTAACTTTAGGCGCTGTGTCCAACTTCCAGATACTCCCAAACATCGTGTGTGCATAAATGCTATTCATGTGGAAGTTTGAACTTGAATACTGGGTTCCAGAAATTAGTGCCTGAAATTAGGCTTCTAAGTGACTGTCCTGATTTTCAAAAGTACTGAGAGTACAGCAGCAGTCAACTGAGAGTACACCAGCAGTCAATGGAGATAAATGGAAGTGCAAATCTACATCAGTTTTGAAACTCAAGCTGTGACTATTAGAAACAACATATGGCAACAGGAACCAAATTTGGCTCCTTGAATATCTCTGCCTTTGACAGTAACAGGAAGTTTTTAGGAAAATAGTACTTGCAACTCTAAATGTCAATGATTATCTACTCTTCAAGATTGAAGCTATCAGAACCTAGGAAAAAAATATTAGTAAAAGGCTAATTACTTTTTCAAAACACTTCTAAAATATTAGGGAGCATATGATGGAACAACAGAAAAATACGTAACCATTCTTGCCTCTAATAAAATTAGTATTTTACTTTTACTATTGATTATTCCATTTTAAATTATCACTTCTTTATGTGTGGGATGAAAGGCTGTACATAGGAATTCAGCAGGTTTCTGCACGTGCAAACACCCCATTGATACAACTTTTGGAAGTTGTATAAATCAGGTTTAGGGGGAAAAAATACAGAATAAATGGGGATTTGCATAGGTATAATTATACCGATATAATTCTGTCAGTAAGTAAGGCATTTAGACCAAAGCCCTGAGGTCAGCTTCCATCTTATCCCTATTAAACAAATGTTTCCTAAATTCTGTTCAGACACTGTACTAAACTGGATATTATGTAACAAATCTGTGTTGCAGTACTTCAGTTAGATGTAGTACTAGAATTAAAATATCGCAGTATAAAGAAATAAAATACAAGCCTCATGCAGAGGCTTTGGAGACCATGCATAGCATGCAGGATGTGCTTTGAGCAGCCTTGCATTTTCAAGTTCTTGTGGATTACACCTTTCTATAAAACTGCATGTGCATGTATGTTCTGAAGAGCTTCTCATAAAGCAGCAGAGTACTTCTAAAGAAGTATTGGTAATGACATGGTTAACTGCATTCCTATGTTTTGGTTTAAACTACCCGAACTATTACTTTGCTTCTTCATTGGAGTGATGTTACATGTATGTCTTACTAGCATGAGTACTACTGATTTTTATCTCAAATTTGTTTGCTATCCTATAAGCTCCCAACCTTCCCCTGGCTTTGATCTGTCATCGTCGAAGCTTTGGAGGAACCTTTTGGGGAGAGCAAGCTCGATGTTTATTTTTTGCTGTTCCAAACACTGGGAAGGCTCATTCAAAGTCACTGTAGGATGGCGGTTCCCTCCGACAGAGCCAGGCACTCTGGCTCATGCCTCAGCTGTTGGGGATGCTCCCTCTGCCGGGTCATTGATCCTGGGCTCTGGCTTTGGGCTGCAAGGCCAGCTACATTTGTTCTTTCAGGCTTTTAACTGAGACTTTGAACAGAGGCTTTCACAGAATCCTTTGTGTGGCTGGGGTGAAGGTTGGCCTGAAAAACAAAACAAAGGCGAGCACGAAGTGGATGCAGAGCACATGCAGATTGGGCTTCACAAAACAACTATCCTTTTGTTCACTTCTTTCATCAGTGATACATGCAGCCGTTTCCACTTTGCTTATTCCAGCAATCCTGTAGACTTGTATTTTCCCAGCCTTCCTACAGCTGGAGGTACTAATTTTATTTCTTACCATTTGGCTATTATTCCTGCTTCCATTTAACCTCGCTAAGCATTTGGATTCTTTTAGCAAATCTTTCGTCATAACATCACATATGCTGCATTGCCTGCTTTAGGAATTAAAAATCATCTCTTTTCTCACACTTACTTTTAACCTTTCCTGTGTTTTTACTTATATTGTTCATTGATTTTTCTCTCCAATCCTCTGGTGCTGCTAATTCAGTCTTTGTAGCCTGGGTTTTTCTGTAAGTAGCCTCTGCATCATCTCTTCAAGGCTGAAAGCTGCAGCTACCAAACAGGCAGAAGTAACAGCAGAGATTTCAAAAAACCCTACTTTTAGAGCTGCTTACATCCCCTGTAGGCATTTCCAAGGGCTGGTCTGTACAGCAGTTCCAGACTCCCAAAGGGATGTGACCAGGTGAGGAGAGAGGCATGCACCATTCACTTGGCCATATGCATTGCAGCGTTTACTAATGATCAGAGATGCTTTTGAAGCAGAGAGCCTTCTCAAACTCCATCTCTGACAGAGACACTTTTTACCTTTCTAAATAGGAGTCATGAGCCCTTGGGTCCCTAAGGTCTGGGTGCATTAAAGTGCTGCCTGTGAGGGTAGCTTGTTGAAAGGCTATGGCAGTAACAGTAAGCCTTTTTAGTTATGGGCCAGAATAAGGAATGACAAGATAATGGCTTCGTTTTTGTTTTTTTTAATTGAATGTGTTTAAGAAAATATCTTGCTATGGCATAAAGTGCAGTCATTCAGAGCTTGTTTTATACATTCCCTGTGCTTTGATCTCAGAGTTTTGTTACAGGTTATTTCCTCTTTGTGTCCAATGGTTATTTGCCAATGTTGATCAATATTTTTTTCTCAGATCTCTCATCTTGCTAGCCGTTTGGTTTAGCTTAATGTAAGCTGAGATCATCAGCAACTCCTGAGATCGTCTCAGGAATACAGTCTTGATATCCTAGTTTAGGTCTCTCTATACTGCATAAGAGGGCAAAGACACAGCTATTTTTATGTGATCTCATCTTTCAGAAAAGTGGGTCACAGTGGCACTTGGGGAGCACAAGGACTCTTCCATGCTTTAGTGCTTTATAAATGCTTGTTAAAGTCCAAGATAATAGCCTTGTCAAGCTCAATTTAGGAATACAGTACAGGAAAAAAAAACCAAAGAACAGCCAATTTTGGTCCCTGGAAAGGGTTAACAGTGTTCTGCACAGAAGGGATCAATACCAAATATTTAGGATTTAATAGCTGTAGTAGAAATCTGAAGGATGAAATGGATAATGAAGTGGTAACCCTATCTGTCAGATCACAGTTGTTCAGTTTCATTAGGACTGCTGAGGAAGACTTCAGAAGGCACTAGGAGCAGCTGAATAAAACAGCTGAGCAATTCTGCAAAACAGTGACATCAGCAACTTAGTGAACACTGGAAAAATCAAATGTGTTGGATTTTATAATTTTTTGAAGCATGTTATACATGTTGCTGGAGTCAGTGATGAATGTGTCAGTGGGGAAATAGTAATTAAAAGTCTAAACATAAGACTGGTAAATTAGGAGGTATGTATGAGGTCACATGAGGCAACTCTATCTATGAAACTCAATTTCATCTTCATTTTGGATACCAGTTTTGGTCTCATGGCTCATGTACAGGGAGATTTTCAGAGTCCTGAAATGTCACTAAAAAAAGCAGGAGGTAGGAAGGTGTTACTGTTATAGTAGTAATAAACCTGTGGTAGGTTTTGGTTTACTGTTTCCTGTAGGAAAACAACTGCTCAATAAGCAGCAAAAAACATGTGAAGTGGATGGGAAGAAACATTTAAGCTAGTGAGTTGTTTAACCTGATTCCAGGTACTGTCATTTTTTGAGGGAGGTAGGTTCTTATTGCGGCATTTGCTGCTCATTGTACTAATTGGGAGAAGAAAATTAAAATCTGCCAGTCCTTGAGGATCTCAAAAGAACTCTTTCTGTGTGGAACAAGGGCATTTCCGTTTGAGATGCAGTTGACACTAGTGGCAATGTGTGCAGTTGGTTTACCAACTTCCTCTATGATACTTGACTGTTATGAAAGATGCTGGGCTTTTGTGCCATGCCATTTGCAATGTTCCCATCTTTAGAGCTGTTCCCCACACAGGGGAGACCACAGAACAGAATTTGAAAGTACTTTGAGTCACTGCGGGAAGCAGGAGCCACTGCATCTACCCCCACATAGGTAGAGCACTGGGGTACAATATCCTAGTATATCTATTTTTTGTATTAGAGTGCAAAATACTTTGATTTCATAAGCCTTAAAGTACATCTTAAATGTACTCCAGCCATAGTGAACTCCAGCTCTCTACCAAAGGGAAGAAAGTGACCCAGTAAACTCTAAACTGCTATGTCTTTGGAGCATCTAACCTTTTCTTTTTAAAACCACTTTGGCACTATTTTAATTGATTCCATGCCTGGCCTTTTCAACAGTTCTCCCCTAGCCAGGAAAAACTGGGCTGTTAAAGGCTGCTGCAGTACCATGGGACTTATGTTCAGTGTTGCAGGTTCTTATTTTAACCTGAAGTTATCTGCCAGTCACCACTCTTTGTTTGAAAAGCTGTAACCACTGCAGTATCATTTTTTGGAAGAAAATCCTTCTACGGTTTCAACAGTCAATATAAATGAGAGAGGGTGCACCGTGTCATTGGGTTGTATCACTCATCATCCCTCCACCTTTCAAGAGTTTTAGCTGCTGACTAGGCTCCTGCTAATTATTTCTGCAGCATCCCCAGTTCCAGAGGGACAGGGTTCTACTTGAGGCAGTCCAGTGGAGGGCTACAAGGATGATTGAGGGACAGGAGCCCTGCCTTGTGAGGAAAGGCTGAGCGACTTGGGGCATTTTAGCTTGGAGAAGAGAAGACTGAGGGAGGATTTAATAAATGTATATAAATATGTGAGGACTGAGTGTCAGGAAGGAAGGGACAGCCTCTTCTCACTTGGCACCCTGTGAGAGGACAAGGGGCAGTGGATGTAAACTATAGCACAGGAAGTTCCACCTCAGCATGAGGAAGAACTTCTTTACTGTAGGGGTCCAAGAGCACTGGCACAGGCTGCCCAGAGAGGTGGTGGAGTCTCCTTCTCTGGAGACTTTCAAGGCCTATCTGGACGCATCTCTGTGACCTGCACTAGATTATATGGTCCTGCTCTGACAGGGGGTTTTGACTCAATGTTCTTCAGAAGTCCCTTCCAACCCCTAACATCTTGTGATTCCCAGCCACACTGAAAATGTGTTCTGGCTAAACTGAATAGGATAGTGAGAGACATGTGGCTAAGACAGGCAGTTACGTTTCAACAGCCGTGTTCTGTGCTTTCAGAAGTATTTGAAAATGAACGTTTTTCACTGTCTTTAAAATTTCCACCCTAAAAGAAAACACAGGTTTACCACTGTTTGTTGTTCATTTTGGGGGTTTTGTTTCTTACCTGCTTACTCCCTTTTGCCAAATTCCTCTAGTGTCAGGTTTTTTAAATGCTTCTATCTTTCCTTGTGTTTACTGTTTGTTACTAGAAAACAGGCAGGGGTTTATTTTTGAGAGGGCGGGGTGGTGTTGTGGTCAATGACAATATAGATTTAACATTGATCAAATTAACAGTATCATGTTTTTACACAAAAAAACCCTCAAACCCTCCTCCCTCCAATCCCATATCCTAGCTAGAAAATCTATTAGAGAACTCCTCTGTGTGGTTTAAAATAGCGTATACTTTTCAGTTATTTATAGTTTAAAGAAGCCTTTTAGTTGAATTCTAACAGGACAGATGTTTTTCCCACTGGCCTTTTAGGGGAGAAAGTTTTGCAGGTTGCTGTTTACTGCCTGTTGATTAGGAAGTGTGGCATGGGGGTTGTTTTCCATTTTACTTTTGGTGACTTTTTAAGAAGTGGTAAAGTGGAGATGCTTTAGAAATAGATAACAAGTAAGAAGTGTTGCATGGTCCAAGATCTTTAATCATCTACACAGAGTAAGCTCTTAAAGTATAATGGGTAAGATCATAGTCTTGGGAGCGAAACCTGAGAGTATTTACTTCAAACTCATTAGTTGCAGGCAGCAGAAAAAGATACCTGGAACCATTTATTCAGTTGTGGGGTGACAGTGAACCACCAATGTCATACAGCTGGGAAGAAAAGCAAGTTTATATCTTATTATAAATAGGATGGGATATTGCCACTAAAATTAGGAGATTTCAACCCCCTTGTACATGAGGTAGGTGAGACATTAGCTGCAGCACTAGAATATGGTGCAGAATTCTGGTTGTCAGTTTTTAAAGAAAAGTTACATAAGTTAGAGTAAACTTAGAAGAGACCCCTGGAAAGATTTAAGGGACAGGAGAGGCAAACGTTGGAAGAACTCTAAAAGAGTGTTGCTTTACTTAAAACCAATGGAATGAGATGCAAAGCAGAGGAGGTGTTTTGTCTGCCGATACTTTGGGGTGTAAACAATGGGAGGGGAAAAAGAGTGTTTAAGCTCCTAGATGACATTAGCACAAAACCAGATGGACCTACTTATTGGGATATTGCTGAATTTAATATGCTGATCGTGTTCCCTCTTGTGTTTTCTTAAGTGATTTCTTAAAGAGCCAGGAGATTTGTTCAGGTAAGCTAAATGACATTTAGCAGCATACTGCAAGTAAATTGTTATTAGTGTAGCACTAATATGTCCGAATTTTCGATGAAGAGATTTCCTAAAGTGTAAGTTTATGTATCTTTCTGATGTGGCTTAGTCTGGTTTCTTCTGGAGCCACATCTTTTGGCGGTGTTCTTTTAAAAATCTTTTTGTTCTCTTCCACCTCCATTTGAGCATATTGCTTTTCTGCTTCTCACTTGTCCTACGGTGAAAGGGCTGTGGTAAAGAAGGAAATCCCATGCCTTGGCTTGAGAGGGCTCAGAGATGTATGCAAGTGAATGTGGAGTTTGACAAAGGAGTCTGTGTTCAACTCCAACACAGTGCACGTGCAAAGGAAGAAAACGGGATCTTTACGTCATTTGCTTTCTCAGTGTATGATGGAGATGCATCTCAGGCTACAATGTATTCTGTATGGGTGCATGTGTATGCATGGAGTTACACAGAGAGAAATATACAGTGTGATTGTGCAGTGCACTGTCAATAAGGCATCTTTCTGTGGCAACTGCTGTCATGTGCTGAGGGGGAGATGTGGGATCAAGGAACAGAGGTTGTTGCCTTGACTGGGAAGTGCATGTACTATTTTGACTAACCCCTTCTCCTGTGAGGTCGCACTGCAGTAACATCACTGATGTTGTCAATGCTGGTTTATCTATCAATTTCAGCTCTTATAAACGTTCTCATTTCCATTTTCTCCACTGCTAGTCTTTCCCTTCACTTTTGCTCTCTACCATGCTTGAAGTATTAGGCACTTCTTGCTATTCATTATACTTTTTAAAAGGCTGTGTAATGGTGCTGTGACCTGATGGATTTAAGTACAGACATACCTAGATACATGTACACATGAGATTTATGTACATGCACAGTGCACTCTGGGTGTCTATAGGGCATCACACATGTGAGAGGAATTGTCTCACTCAAGTAGTTTCCAGTAGTATGGGTTCATTCAGAGCAGTCAGACCAGTCCAGAGCATATAAGTTCAGTTCAAGCGCTACAGAAACCTGTTAAAGGGTATTCGGGTTGTGGTATTACCTTCCTCTTTCTTCCACCACTACTTTAACTTTGTGAGAGTAGATACTGCTGCAAGAAATTGTGACGTGTGAAAACAGTACTGCACACAGAAGCAGCTATTTCACTTTGCACAAGTGTTGTCTGGTGCAAAGAAAAAGCAGATTAGAACTCTTGGTTTTTCTTTCAGTAGGTGTCTGTTGTAATTCTCTTTTGAGCCCAGGGAAATTTTTCTTCTTGGGGTAAGTTTTGTTGCTGTAAAGTGACTGTGGGCTTAGCAGAGAAACAACCACAGAATTTCTGCAGGATGATCTTGAGTGACCCAAAGGGAGAAAGTTCTTCACTGAGAGAGTCATTGGCTACTGGAATGGGCTACCCAGAGAGGTGGTGGAGTCACCGTCCCTGTAGGTGTTCAAGGCAGGTTTGGATGTGGCACTTGGTGCCATGGTCTAGTCTTGAGGGCTGTGGTATTGGGTTGGACTTGATGATCTTTGAGGTCTCTTCCAACCTTGGTGATACTGTGATACTGTGAAACATTGCAAATGCCAAGTTGGATTCATTAGAAGTATTGCAGCTGATCCTGCGACTCCAGGGAAAGCAAAACTGTAAAGTGCTAGGAAAATTTCCTGGAATGAGGCCTTTCAGGCAACACAAAAATTGATTTACTATGTGTATAGAAGCCCAGTTTTTAATGTTGACGTCTTGGCTACTGTGTAACTGCAGGTGTAGCAAAGCACCCAGCCGACTTTACACTTGTAAATTAGCCTGTTTATAATATGGCTTTGCTGCATAACTATCACCATAGACCTGTAAAACAAAAGTGGTGTTTGTTAGTTGTATGATCCAGCTCTTTACTTGTCTTCTTGAAACACATAGACCTACCAGGGTAAAGGAGCGTAAGGAGGTGATGACCTTTGCATTTCGTTTAGTCCTGAATATCTGGTCTCTTAATTTAGAAGAGAACTACCTGTTCCAGCACAGCGCAGGTGAGTCCCAAAGTGCTGTATTTCAGGATTTTATGGATTGTGTGCCTACTATGCCTCAAACTATTTAAAGGTTCCTGTATCCAAAGAACTCTGAAAAAGTGTCTTAATGGCAGCACTCCTTATTTTGTTTGCCCCCGTTTCTGTATATCAGTCTTGTTTTTTATGATTAGGTCACAACTAGAAATAGTTCTCTTGAAGCAATTTAAAATGCTTCCTTTTCTTAAAAACAAATCTCCAACCAACTAAAAAGTGTTTCTACAGAACATTGTCCCTCATCACAGTATTTCTGCCTCTTCTACTGTGTTTTCCTGATGCCTTAGCTTAGCATACGCTCAACAGGCAAAGGGAAACCTAGCACTGGCAGTTAGATCCTGACACAGTGACCTCGATCTGAGCATTACCTTCTTTGTCAGTAGCAGCAGAAACTGAAGCAGCTCTGCTGGCTCTCGGCACTTGGAGCAGTTTGACATTTTCTGTCTGGCATGGTTTCAGGGCTCACTTTGTTGTGAGCCCAAATGGTAAATGGGATGCTGAAAAATGAGCTTGCAAGAACTTGTCCTCTGCCTCTAATTTTTTGATAAACAGATTGCAGCAGCATTAACTATGATCCAGTGTACAGCAGAGCTGTTTGTTACGTGCAGGTCTGCAGCATTCTTCAGGACTGACAAAGGAGAGTAAATCTCTCTTTTTAATCAGTAGCATAAAAACTGGTAAGTGTCATGGTAAATAATGAATAACTTAAGAAAATACAGCTCTATGTAAGTGTGTGTGTGTGCAAATGTTCCTGTGCATTTGTGGGTTTATGTAGTTAGATGTTGTGTATTAAATCAGGAAGATACACCAGGGGTAAATTTTCTCTCTTAACTAAAGAGTTAAAGCTTTAACTTGTCTTTGCAAATGCATGTAAATAGCTTTCTTGTCCACTTAAGAGGAGGCTGGCTTTTTATCCTCTACAATGCAGCTGGGCACTGTTCCAGAAGCAGAGGCACTTCATTTCAAAGACAAAGAAGCCAGCACAGACGTAGGGAGAAACCTGGAACATTGCGTGGTGGATTTTTTTTCAGAGCGATGACTCATTTCAGTTCACAAAGGATTCTGGGCAGGGTAGTGAGAAGTCAGGTTGGCTGATCCATTCCTATGACTTCACTTTGCAGAGAGCCAGAGAGAAGAGGAGTGACACTGCAGAATCCTGAGGCACTGCAGTGGAGAGGTGCTTTGCAAAGACTGTGAGTTCCTTGAGAACAGGGGGTGGTGTCAGACTGATTCCAGCCATTCTGTGGAAATAGGGCAAAAGGAGAAAGATCTTTTCAAAACACTATGTGGGAGTTATATTTATAGTCCCTTTTTGATGCTGTGCTTCCATCTCCCTATCATTTCTTAACCATTTGTTTCTTGTGCTTATGTGAGAATTATGTAAATAGCATTCCTTTCAGTGGACCTCCATAGATAACTGCGTTATTTTTTTCTTTACGAAAGCCCTTTTTTTTTTCTGATTTAAGAGGTATGTGTTCAGTATGTCACTGCCTAAAAGCATGCTTTGTTTTTTTCTTCTTTCAGGTCCTGTGGCACTGTCCTATGCTGCAGCCAGTCAGCTTCCACAGTGATATAAAGCCCCAATATGCACATTGTTTTTACATCACAGCTACTCTGGATATTGTACTGGAGCATGGAACCAGACCATAGGGGTTCAGGTAAGTTCCCCTTTTTTAACATATTGTGTGCCAGAAATACAGATGTGGAAATTAAAATTTAAAAATTAAAAGATGCATTTGAAAAACATTGGTTGAGGAAACACATTCTGAAGCACACAATATATTAAAAAACACAGTCCCACCCTCTTCCTTCCCAAGATAAAGGAACACCACCAAAATTTCCTCAACTGAATCCTCTGGGAAAGTTCCGTGCTCCAGCAGAAACTTTTATGACTATAGTTGTAACATGTGCTGGGTTATCACTTTGGATCAAGAGGCAGTAGGCCACAGGACATGAGCAAAGAAAAGGAAATTTAAATCCCAGGAAATGCACAGGATGAATGCGTGGAAGACAAGACTACTGACTGCAGGCAGTTAGGCACCTGTTTCTGAAACTTAATGCCACTTGGTGAACTTGGAGATCATGACTTTAGCTTGATCTGAATTATTAGATCAGTTTACATAGTTGAAGTTAATAACTGCCAAGGGACAATAACTTTGTTTAGAGGCAAGTGTTTTATCATGTGGTTGGTGGCTTGTTTTCTTCAGACTGGTTAGAATTGAAGCCACATTGCCAGGTCACATTCTTGAAGCGTTCGTGATCTGTGTCTGCAAGGGAAGGTATATTTTTTGAGGTGCACACATTTCAGAGGTGCAGGAGGAGCCTGCTGGTTAGCAAATGTATGTTACTGCGTTTGGTGAGCCTTTGTTGAAGCTGCTTTTGAACCAGAATAACTGGAGAAATCTTTAATGTATTTTTTTTCTTTAATGTTATCGTCCTCCCATACATATTATTGTAGTATGCAAAATGCAACCTGCAGCTTTGTTCATAAAATACTCTGGGAAGTGTGGTTTAAAAAAAAATGATGTAGCTATGGCTGAAAAAAGTGCAAGCAACATACTTTCTAATTTTCTTCATCACAGATTTTGCTGTTAAGACATGTTCTTTTCTGTGTTAGTGTGCTAGTGCAGATCGAAGGTATATTTCAGAGTAATCTGAGCAATACCACCGAAATCTATGGATTCTTCCTGTTCCCTGCAGTTGTTTAATCAGATGGAAATGTCTGTCTTAAAATGGCAATTACATAATCGTTGTGGTGAGTTCACATAACAAGGGGTTTGTTTGCTACATCTATGTAAGTATTCTGTATGCTGAGCAATTCAATCACTTTGGAGTTTGGGGGAAAAAGGGACAGTGCTGCACAGGCCAGACATAACTTCAGTGTATGTGTTTGGGGTTTTTTCTAAGTAAATCTAAAATTTTTTTTTTTTTTTTCTAGAAGAGACTTTTCCAGGAACTTTCAGTATTCCTGAAAAACAGTTCTAATATTCTAGGCTGAAGAGCTCTCTTTTTGCACGTTACTACTAGTTTTGGCTTTGCTAGCTGCCTTTTGTTCGAAAAGGACCTTTCTGTAGTTTTTCAGAGAGTGAGATCATAGGTGAGTGTCAATCAGAACAGGGTGTTGGCAAGAAATTTTTTGTAGGGGATTCCTGTTGCAACCACCACTGTAATCGTGAGGTGCTACGAAGTTACTGTACTCTAATTTGATGTTTTCTGATTAATAACAAAACTCTGTAAGCAGCTCAAGTAATGAAGTTAAATTTACTTTGACAAGTGGTTTTTGTCTGGATTCTGTCCTGTCTAGTGCGAGCTGCCTAAGCTCTGTGCAGAAGGGGCATGCATAGCAAACACTCTGGGTTGTCTAGTGAGGCTCATTCTCTCTGACACACACGTGTGCATAGACTGTGATTGTGTAAGCCTCATTTCCTGTGGAAACCAGGCTAAAAATCGTGTTTAAACTTTGTGTCAATCTGTAGGAAACAAAAGGTTAAAACGGTGTTGAGAGATGGAGAAGACAAACAGGGCTTTGCCTTCCTGTATTTTACATGGTGAAGAGTGAAATCAGAGGGGCTCTTCCCTGGTTTAGGGACATACTGTATATAAATTGTACTATAGTGTGGGTTTTCAGTGTAATTTCCTTAATTTTCCTTCACAATGGCTGCACTAAATTGCTTTAATTTATAAGTCAAGAGGTGATTTTTCAAACAATCTTTGTGCAAACTTCATGAGACAGGGAGTTTGACTTCCAGGTCACTTCTTCCCAGCAACAGAATCACTAATAAAAATTCTGTCATCTGTATGTAGTTGATAGTTTAATTGCTGATGTGTGGTTCAGAATATAGTCTACCTCATTTTCTCCCAGACTTTCAGAGAACAGAGATGTTAGATAAACTGGCATAAGAAGGGTTCTGGCTGGTGTGGGTTGAAGATGTGTGAATTTCCATTGCAGTTCTGTTTCAGACCAGAGAACTAAGTATTTCTTTTATCTACTGTGTAGTCTTTTGTTCCATGTAACAATAATTTGTTCCCCCCACCCAGGGCAGTACCACAAGTCCCCATGGCATCAGTGAGGACAAATCCCATTCATTGCTTATTACATGCTTAGACATCTTTTGAAAATTAGGTGCCACTTGAAGTCTAGAAAAGTTGGGGTTTTTTTTAAAGTTCTCTAGAGAAAAGTTTGAAAAGACATAGCAGAAACAGTGTTAAACCAATATACTTTATTTATTTTATGTATCTATAGATATATAAAATATTATATTTAAACAAATCATACCAGTAGATGGTGAAAATTGTGTTCTGAGCTCTGGCTTTCATTTAATTGGAAACATAAATATGAAAGTCAAGGATAGTAATTTGATTTCAAATGAAAGCTTCTTGAGACAAGCATCAGTCAGAGCTAACGGGAACCATATGCTAGATGTTCTAAGTAAGCGATGTGGTCTTTAAAAAAAATTTAGGAAAAGCATATTTCATTTATTTATTTTTTTTCCCCCAAGCAAATCTTTCCTGATTAAGTTGTGGTGAACTTTCTGTTCAACAGGATGGACAGTATCTATGCATGTAATTTATGTTAATATATTGAATTAAGTCACAGAAAGAAGATATTTTCTATTGTTGTGCATCAAAGATGTTTGTCCGCTCTACTGTGACCACAGAGTGCCGAGTGCTTTTAATTTCCCAGAGCCACACTATAGTTAAAACTTGGCAAATTGGAGCCTCCCTGAGTTGAGAGAGGTTTTGCTTTCTATCACTGGATTTCATGGAAGTTTTACTGATGTGTATTAGCCATTTTAAACCAGGAGCTAGGAGTTTTCTCCAACAGACATTCACGGACAACAAGCTGTGGAGGTAATTCTGCCATAATAGAGTTGAAACGATAGTTCCCTTGTCCTAGTGAAGAAAGTTGGAAAGCACTCAGTGGAAAAGAATAAACCAGAACTAGTGATAGTCCCTTACAAAACAGAAACAAAGGTTCTCACATAAACCAATATTTGTTGTGCATCTTTATTGCATTAAAATACATTTCAGTTATGACTTTATGTAGTTGTAGTCATCTTTATAGTTAATTAAATCATAGAATCATAGAATGGTAAGGTTGGAAGGGACCTCAAGGATCATCTAGTTCCAACCCCCTGCCGTAGGCAGGGACACCACCCTCTAGCACAGGTTACTCAAGGCCTCATCCAACCTGGCCTTGAACACCTCCAGGGAGGGAGCATCCACAACCTCCCTGGGCAACCTGTTCCAGTGCCTCACCACTCTCACTGTAAAGAACTTCCTCCTAACATCCAGTCTAAATCTCCCCTCTGCCAGTTTAAACCCATTGCCCCTTGTCCTGTCATTGCAGGACCTTGTAAATAATCCTTCCCTAGAAGGATTGGTAAACTCCCAAGTTTCTGCAAGCGCTGTGTTTGTTACCCTGGCATACTAACTGCAGCATGCTTTTCTAGAGATAGTGTTAACACAAAGGGACTGATGCTGAATGTTACACACTGATGAGTAATGAGAAGTGCAGTTAATATTTCAGAGGAAACTCTTGGTTTGTTTCTGTTGATGAGAGCCCAGCTGGCAGGGCTCAAATGTGCGGATAATGTTTTCTGCACACTAACCTAGAAAAGCAATGCCAGAGGCTTTCTTTGAAACAGAAGATTGTGCAAAGTGCAAGACAACTAAAATACTGGTGAACTTTATTATTTCTTAACTTATACTTAGACAGTTTTACATTAACAAGTCCTGACTGGGAATAATCCCAGAGGTGGATCTCTACAGTCTCTTGGCAGTCAGGGGAGAGGGATGGGCTGCCGCAGAGTAACTGGTTTGAGTTGTTGTCCAAGCATCCTTTTGCAGGCAGCTGAGAGGCGGCAGAGCAAACTGACGTAAATTAGCAGCTATGTTTATTGCTATGTTTCTTGCATAACCCTGCTCGAGTTCCTTCCACATTTCAGGAAGCTGACACTATGGTATTGAGGCCTAGCTCTCACATCCTGAAAATACCATCCTGGGTAGCTGCAAGTGTACCAGGTGCAAGGCAAAGAAAGAAGTCTTCTTTCTGCTGTCCCATCCTTGTGCCTGGAGAGGCTACAGTGTGAGCGTATGGCTGAGAGTAGGCACAAAGATGCTCTTGCTGTGGTGTTTTGGTTTAAGAAATTGCCAGGTATTTGACAGTCCAGATGAAACAATTCAGGAAGTTATGGATGATCACCTGGATACCCTTACAACTACCCAGGTAGCCCATTTCAGTGGCCAGTAAACTGATATGGTTAAACCTCAACTGAGGGAAATTTATGCCAATCTATTTGATGTGGCACTGAACTTAGTAGGTGGATACCCATGACACAGATATTCTCTTAATTTCTCAGTCATTTCTTACGTTTCTTAGATAAATCTGCATAATTCTTCCTATAATTCCAATGGGTTTCAGACATGAAGCTAATCATTAAAGAAACTGATCTCTTACACAGAGTTCATGGTGATTGTTGATCGAAGCTGGTGAAGTTATGTGTCTGGCTAAATACAAAGATTGATCTATGAACAACTTTCAGCTGGCAGCAGTTACAAATTATTAGTAAATAGTGATTTTATAACTGTGATATTCTTCATCCATTCTCAAATGAGGAGGGGACAAATGGTGTTTGCTCCCCAGTCATGTGCAGGTGTATATCTTACGTTTTCTGTAACTGCCTGGGATCTTCTTTATTGTCATTGACTGTTAAGCGTATGGCAGGAACCTTTCAGGTGTATATGAATAAAAAAACTCCAAAAATTGTTATATTTTAAGGTCATCATTCTGTGGTCAGGTAAAAATGATGAGAATCTTGGGATGCACTGTGTTGAAACTGAAGGAATACTGCTGTGTTGGGATTGTGGCACTGATCTGCTCAGGGCTGATTAAGGAGAAGCAGGCAGGGTACAGCATAGCACAAATGTGTGTTTTAAATCAGTGTTGTGTCTTGGGTAATGTGCATCACTGTTGTACAGCAGATTGTACTGCTGCTGTGTTGAAAAGTACTGCTTCTAAGCCTCACTGAAGCAGTTACTCAATTCACTATTCCCACCAATTATCTCTTCTTTTTTTTTTTTTTTTTAAGTAATGAGTATAATGCAAGATTAAGTACACTTTGATAATCAGTTTTAGAAACTACTGGTGCTGTTTAGTATATTAATAGGAATATTGAATCAGTAGTGTAAATATTAGGTCCTCTGAATTGTGGAGAAAAGTTGGAATTTGAACTGATTTTCAGTGAGTTGATCACAAGGTATTGCTCAGACACAGCAGAAATAGGGTGAGTTTCCTGAGATTTCAAAGCCATTTAGGTAAAAATACCTGGCCATTGACTGACCTGTGGTCAGGAAAGCATTTGCAGTCAAGCATCCTTTGTTGTGTCTGTTTCTCTTTGTTATTCCTTTTATGCTGGCAAAGGAAATCTTCTAGCCTGCTGATTCCCTCTGAGGTCATTGGGGAACTGTTAACACCACTCCAAGGGGGAGGTACAGAGCAGAATAACCTGAAAGCCTTTCTGTATTTATATAAAATGTATGTGTGCATTCATGTAGTCAGGTTAGTGTTATCAAATCATACTTTTCTCCTGTAATTTTCATTTTGAAGATCTTTCAATGACTTCTAAATATGGAGTAATTAATTATTTTTAAAAACAACATGAAAAAAATTACAACAAAGTTATTTTTCTGGCCATCCTGAAGCCTTTAAAACTTCTCTTTTGAAAATACACGGTCTACAGAAAGGCATTTGATGTGTAGATCCAGGAAATACTTACTCAGGTTATCAGTCTTCAGGTGTTTGGTGCTTTTCGTACCTCTAAAAAGTGATCTGCACTTTGTCACATGAGTGAAAATGTTATTTGTTAACTTAGCAATATTTTTCTCCTGATTTTTGACACTACTAAGAACAAATGTTATGTAAGGTGGACATGGTGAGTCATCCATGCCGGTATCCTTTGAAAGGGGACTGAAATCTCCCCTCTTATGTCCAGTTAAATGCATGCAACTAGTTTGTGCAGCTGATCAGGCACAAGGTTTTGCAACCATTAAGTGCTAATCCGTTGGTATTTTCTTTTTAATTTTCTGTTACATCCTTTGAGGACCTATGTCTTCATAGTGTACATTTCAAAGTTCCCAAAGTTTACTGTGTCTAAGTTTTTAAATAAGGTGTTGAATGGTTCTCCACTGTAAGAGTTTTATCTCCAGCTCTCAGTAAAAATTCTACAGGAGCTGTATGCGTCTCCTCCGCTTCTATCTCTGCATCCTTACTCTGTGAGCAGATTTTAAAGCTAAATGCTTCATTGCACATCTGTTGTCTTTTTACAGGTGATGTATCACCCATCAGCATGTCTCCCATCAGTCAGTCACAGTTTATTCCACTTGGGGAAATCCTTTGCCTGGCCATCTCAGCAATGAACTCTGCCCGAAAACAAGTCACCCAAGAAGCTCTAATGGAGCACCTAACAACCTGCTTCCCAGGTAACTGGACATTAATAAATCATTGGTCAGATAGGTGCATGTCTGTAAAAGGGCAAGTAAAGAATCCCCAGTGCCTACTGAGAAGGTTGTTTATCTTTTTGGTTTCCTTTAAGAAGGGAGTTCTGTTGTTTGGGAGTTTCTTCACTTCCAGATGAGATTATTGGTTAGTCCTGACAGGCTACCCAAGACCAAAAGAAGGCTTTAGGATTCTAATCTTACAACTTTTTCTTTATTCTTAGAGATACAGAAAGATGAGTTCTCTCTCACCAGAGCCATTCATGAGACACTTTCTGCGAGTTCACTTCCTACTTTATGTAGATATTAAAAATTACTTAAGGTACTAAGCAGCAAACTGTATTGACTTGTTTCTGGTTTTCAGACTAGTATCAGAATAATCTTGTTTGTGGTTTGTTTGGTTTTTTTTTTCCCCCAAAAAAAAATAACCTTTATTATTATAGTCAGAAGACCTTAGGACTTCAGTAGTTATTGAGGACAAAGCACGTGTCATAGACAGAGCAGACTTATTTCACCTTGTGACTTTCAAGCCAGTTGTAAGATAGTTTTGTAAGAGCTCTGTTGGCATCTGTTTGTGTGTCATTGTCCAGTCTCCATAGATATAACCACAGAGGTCTCTGTAAAGTGTTCTCTCTTGAAGAGCTTATTTCCCACATGCTGCATATTTCCTCCACCTGTGGCAGGCACTCAAAATTAGTATTGCCTCATTCAAGTGATAGAGTCCAACGGCAATGATGCACCTGCTTCAGGAGGGATTATATTTAAACTGAAAGGAGATTGTCAGCCTGATTTCCAGGAGTTTTCAGAACACAGACACAGTTCTGGCTTTTGCTTGTGTACTACCCTTGCTTAAAACATCTTTAAATTTGTAATATTAAGTTTTTTTCTTTTAATTGGCAACTCTCTCTGAAAGAAAGGTTTGGAGAGCCAGGGGTACAATTACTGTATTCACAAATGCTGTTAAGATGTTCTTGACAGCAACTGATAATATTTATTAAATAGGAAAATTACAATGTCTTGGATTAAATGTACTGTAGTATCAAAAAAATGAAACCCACATTGAGAATGTACTCTTGAATATGCTTCCCTGCCGCCAGCCCGTATCTGGAGTTGGTGAATCATGCAAACAACACCTTGTAGAGACATCTAGAACAGTGGTGTAAAAGCATTGGGCAGAGCTTTACTGCTTGAGAAAGCACACTGTTCTGTGCCTGGATTTACATTTCTCTAAACTAATTGAGAAACCCTGTTGTGCCTCTTTTGCAGCTGTAAAAAACAGTTAATTGAAATTGCTTCAGTGGGAAAACTACTGATGCATCTACCTCATCTAAGCAGCCTGACTGTAGCTAGGGTTTGATGTCTTGAATTTTTTTGCTTACATCTCAGAACAAGAGTTACTTAAAGACCTGAAGCTTACATGGGCTTTCCTTTAACTGTTAATAAATTGTGATATTTTAAAATATAATTCTGGATTGGGAGCCGTGTTTGACATAAACACTTCTATTTGGCATTTAATAATTTCACTTTGGGAAAAAATACGTTTCATAAATACTGGCTTTCTGTCCCAATTTGTGGTGGTGTTTATTGGTTTGGGTTTTTTTCAGTATACTTGGCTGATTTTGAAAATAGAGCTGAAAGCTATGAGGGCTAGAATGCAAAGAAGGCAGAGTTCGCAATTGTAATTCCAATTTAATGTATTTGGAATTTTATTTTTCCAAGTCATGCTCTACATAACTATGTACTAGAAGAGTTCCAAAGATTGCAAGTATTTCCCCAATGCTTCCATCAATATTTTAATGAAAACATTATTGCGTGGTGGAAATTATAGTTTATTGGTGGCATCCCATGGATTTCCTAGGAGCCTGATTATCTGTTGACTTGGTATGTTTCACTGTTCATGCTAGACAGAACCATACATGAGAAATAATTCAACAGGCTGGATTATTTTGTAGACTGTGCTCAGAAGCAGCCTGAGGCAAGTTATCACACAGTCTCTTGCTACCTCTTTTTTTTTTTTTCCTAGCCATGAGCATGTGCATTTCTCAAGTCTGAGATTAAAAACAGGAGAGCCTTGCTTTTTCTACCTCACTTCCCAAAAGACAAGGAAAATTATTTGGGAAAAAAATAATAATCTACCCTTTGTCCAATTTTATTCCCCTCTCTAGAGAAATGCCTTTCTCTCCCAGACGTGGCAATGTAACATAGCAAACATAGGTGTTCTCTCAGGATCATTACAGGATTACCCCAAAAATGTTGTCCTTTCCCATAAACAGGAGCTCTTCTTGTGCTGTGTGATATTTTTCACTTGTTTGCCCAAACTCTCATAAATCACACACAGAATCACACAGGTCACACAAAACTTTAGGGGTTGGAATGGACCTTGAAAGATCATCTAGTCCAACCTCCCCAGCAGAGCAGGGTCACCTGGAGTAGGTCACACAGGAACACACCCAGCAGGGTTTTTCAGCTGTGGCTTCTTGAGCCCTTGTATTCTTTGTAGCTATTGTAAATTACCTGATCTCCTCCTATTCTCATAGTTTCTCTTTTCCTAATTCATTGCTGATACTCTGAGAGAGAGGAGACTGTTACCAGTGTAAATGTATCTGTCATTGTCACATAACCTTTCTGTATCTCACCCTGGAGCAGCACTTGTCTGCCTGTGTTGTTTGTATTTTAATGAACAGATGCTTCACCGCTTTTCATGGTGTGTATAAATTTCCTAAGACCCCAGATACTATTCTCAAACTGCCTAAGAATAATAAACCTCTTGCCTCAGTGCAAGATCTTACACTTGCAGTCTAGCCCTCTGGTTTGCTGAGCCATTGTGCGGGCATAAATCTGGGGCATGGCTCTATTTGAAATAAGGTATGCTAATTATTTATAACATCACATAGCAACCACTCCATACCCTTAACTAGTATTTCATGAGCCAATCAGAGTATTTCTTTTATCCCTTGTTAAGCCTTAGCATCAGCTCAGGAGAAAATCATTTTAGCAGATTTAACACCATTTAAATACTACTTCAGATGTATTTTTCATGAATTTATATTATTGAGAAAGTTTGTCATGATAATGCACATCTTGTTTATGGCTTTTGTTATTTGTCAGGTTTTTTAATAAGCAAGAAGGCCCCTACTGCACATGCTCCCATTATTCTAACTTAAAATTAAACAATGAGATGTTTGTACAACCCCACTTTATAGTTTATTGACCGTGGTTTAAATCCCGTACATTAAATGTAAATCTTTGAAATCCAGTTTAAGGAGCTAAGAATCTAACCTCTCTGTTCCTGCGTTTGGCAGCCAGACACCCTCTTATCTGTATGAACTTGGCTGAACAAAACATCATGCCTTTGTCTCTGCTGCTGCCTTTAGTAAGGGTTTTTTAATTTTCCATTTATTTTTTTATCCAGTTTTGTTTATGTACTTACTAAAATTGTTTTGAGATGTTCAACATTTCAGTGTAGAAAATTCATGTGTAGTGGACTAGGTTGCTTTTGAAGTGAACAGTTTTCTGAAAGCTGACAAATTCCCCTGGCATTCACCTTCATAACTGTTCACTCTTTAAGTAAGGGAAATGTATATGTAGCACTTAAAGTAAGTGTCTTACATTAGCTGAGTTCACTCTAGGTCAGTGTTCTTTGTGAGCAGCAAACAAGACATAATCTTCTGTCTGGAAGCTCAGTGGATGGCAAAGCAGACTCTCTAGAGATGCAGAAAATGTACATGTCTGATGATTCAGTGTCCAGACAGTTTCTGCTTTTGAATTATTAAACCACTACATAATCTTAAATAACACCACTGCTGTCATGCCATATTTTATATGCTAGAGTCTCTAGACTACTAGGTTTTTTCCTCTTGATGCTGTATAATGGAGGAAGGGAGACCGTAAGGAGGTTTCTGAATGTAGCTGGGTAGGTTATGTATAGACATGATGTGGGCAGGTTGCTATAAAGGGAAAATTTTTGACAAAGCTAGGAAATCTGTCTTAAAATTAGCAACAATAGGAGTCAGAGTAATGTCTTGCTCCTTCCCTCAATGCAGGAAAGCCTAATTCAAGTTTGGGTCTATTTCTGGTGTTCTAAGTACCCGAAAGAGATCTGAACAAAACCCATAGGTAGCATTTGCTGGCAATGCTGAGCTCCTGAGATATGTATCTGTCATTACCACTGCTGGCTTAGGAAACCATAGGGATGTACTGTATGTTGAGAGTGATAAAATTGGTAGTTTCCAGCTGCAGAGAGAAGGCTGACACTCTTAAATTTACAGCATCATTGACTGCCCAGGCATGCTAATTTGGTTTCTTCTTGGTCTTCTTTGTCTGAACATTTTCTGTTCACGGGACTTAGTCAATTAACATAACTACTGTACATCCAGAGTTTAGAGACTCATTTACCCAACAGATTATGGTCATTATGTTTTATTTGGTGAAAAAATGCATATTATTATTTTTACTGTATATTATCAGTGCATTTTTGCCTGAGTTAGTGTAATACCTCAGAAGATCCATTTCAGTCTCTTTCCCTGACTTTTATATAAACTCTCAGGAGAGTTTTCCTGAGGAATGTTTTCCTCTCTTATTTTTGTCTGATGTTTTCAAAACAATGTTATGAAAAGTCTTTTAAGTAAACTAATGATGAAGAGCCAAATTCTCACAGACAAAGGCAGACACATGTTGAGGTATTTACATGTAAGCTTCTGGAAAGTGCAGTGGATCAGTCAAGCTGGTCATGTAGGAGCAGGAAGAGCTTGGCTACTGCACAGCAAATGTATTTCAGTTGGACCAGGAATGGACTCTGCAGTGCATTTTCACCACAGGATAAGGAACATGAAGTTGACTTTGGGGTCATTTGCTTCTTGGGGTGGTGCAAGGCATAATTTAAAAGGGGCAATGTTACTCAAGCAGGCTCTACTGCAGGAAAGAAGAGGTTAGGTAATGGCTGCTGGTTGTTATGGGAATTGAAGTCACTCTTTGTGTTGCTGTGCTTTACTGAAAACTCATGCAGATGGCAACCTGCTCTCCAGTTGCCACTGACTCACAATCCAGCGGAAACTCAGCATGGTGTTTACTTCAGTCCAGAGAGATTCAGGACTCTGGCTTAGGAACAGGTAGATCTCTGGATGTTAGCTTTTCCCATCTGTTACTATTTCTGGCATTTTTGCTCATCCAGCAGTTCTGGAGGTCTTACTCTCTCTAGGATTATCACATGAATTGTGGACTCTCACATGAAAAGAGGAGAAATGTTCCTGATTCTCTATTTTTATTTACTTATTCTTTCCAGTTTTCAATGTCATTTACTTTCTCAAATTATATGCTCTTCGTTCCTGTGTCTGAATCAGTCCCAGTCTTCAACTCCATGGGCTTTACGTGAAATATATTTACTTCCACCAGCACATTCTCTCTAACTGCTTTCACTGTTATTCCTAACACTTTGCTCTTTCCATTTTAAGATTATTAATTACTGCCTACTTCCAATAATACCTGTACGGTCATATATCTAAATTCAAACAATGTTCAGAGCCAGACACAAGAATACTTAGTATGTTGTTTGCAACCCAGTAGCAAGGAAGAGGATGAGTTAAGGAATTAGTGAAACATCTCGACTTCTTGTTGCTTATTTTATGAGATGGTGGTCATAGTGCCAGAGCTCTTGCTGTCATCCTCACATTTGCTAATACAGGGAGATCACTGAGTTGCAATGGAGTTTTTGACCAGACACTATATGCTACTGAAGATACTGTGTTTGTGGCAGGTACACCTGCTTGAAGATTTTTCCATGAAGTACTTTTGTAAAAAGCATATACTTTACTGAAATGTATCTGCATGCATAATTCCACTGAATTTCTGTCTTGAGGATAGTCCATTTGGTTTAACAAGGCCATTATCAACCTAATCTTAGTTGGCCTGGCTATGAGTAGGGGTCTTGACCAGATGATTTCATGAGGTCCAACCTAAGTTACTCTCTGATTCAATTTTGTTTTCTTTCTAAGTTAGGGTTTGGGATATTTTTTTTTTTTTTTTTTTAATGAAGACTCAGAATGAATAGTATTAACTTTTTTAGGTCGAAATAGACTATCCAAACTTTAAAAAAAAAAATCCATCACTCTAGAAATGTAAACCAGGTCAGGATGCAACATTAAGTTGAAACTAAAGTGCATTTTAGCTCAGCAGAATGTATTGATTGAAGATAACCTTTTCCACTGAAAGTTTTGAAGGATTTTTTTTCTTGTGTGGCATAAACCAATGTTTGTTTGGGGGGTTTTGACTAGTTTGTGAACTAGATTTCTTGTTTCCCTAGCTCTGGATGGAACTTATGCCTATGCAGAGCGTACTAATGCAGTATTTAATGTGATATTGTCCTGCACCACTGAATCCAGCAGGAGTACTGGTAGTGGGAAGGACAAGGCTTACAGTGCCAAGTCTACCATGTGACTAGTGTGGCATTGCTGCAGGGTCGTCATGCATGTCATGCAGTGTGTGATACATGATTTAGGTAATGCCCTTATTAAAGGCAGGGAACTCAGAGAAACAGATTTTTAGGAGCTAGATCTATAACTTCCAGCATAATGTAAAGCTCTATTTAAGTAAGATGAACTGTGTCAATCAAGGTATGTCTTTTTTGGAGCAGCCATGATGTACTTGAAACGTTTTAATGGGAGAGTAGGTAAGTTCAATCAAGTTTGTAATAAAAAGGCAGTCTGGGAGAATGTTGTGAGGTTTTTCTGTGTAGTGTTTTTCTGTGGAAAAACAGCTTAGGCATCCAAAGTAACAAATAAGCACTGTTCAGTATGTGAGTGGGCATTATAATAAAGAGCTCTGGTGAACCGAGATATATAAATATTTAGTTGGAAGAAGAGTAAAAGTGAAGTATTTCCCCTGACACCCTTTGATTTCCAGTGATTCCATCTTGTAGCTTAATGTCACCTGCACAATAGAAATGACTAGAAGTTACCTACTGTTTGGTTTTTCTTTTCTTTTTTTGTTTTTTTCCTTTAACACTCCATTAATGGCCTCCTTTCTATTTAATTAATAATTGATATGTCTGAAGTATAGGAGCTAAGTGGCAAAACGAACAGACAAGAGAATACCTAACGAAGTGCTTTACTGGAGTTGTTTGTTCAGCATATTCCAGCTTGCATATTGGTAAACCAACTTTTTATTGGGGAAGGGGCATGCAGAGAGTCCTGCATGGTTTTATGCACTATGTGATATGTGTTTGCTGTCATTTCTAGGAGTTCCAACACCCAGTCCAGAAATCCTTCGACATACCTTGAATATGCTTGTGCGGGAGAGGAAAATATACCCAACTCCAGATGGCTATTTCATTGTAACCCCACAGACTTACTTTATAACACCATCTCTCATAAGAACTAACAGTAAATGGTACCATTTGGATGAGAGGATACCTGACAGGTCTCAATGTACCTCTCCACAACAAGGAACTATAACTCCTTCCACCTCGGGATGCGTCAGGGACCGAACACTACCCAAAAACCACTGCGACTCCTGCCATTGTTGCAGAGAAGACATGCACAGCATGCATGCATCTACCCTGCAGAGGAAATCAGCAAAAGACTGTAAAGACTCTTACTGTCCTCCTTCATTATGTCAGGTTCCACCTACTGAGAAAAGTAAAAGTACTGTCAATTTTTCTTATAAAGCAGAGACACTCTCAAAGCCTAAAGATGTAGAAAAGCAGTCTAAGAAATTTGGACTCAAATTATTCCGATTAAGTTTTAAGAAGGACAAGACAAAACAGTTGGCAAATTTCTCTGCCCAGTTTCCTCCAGAGGAGTGGCCACTAAGGGATGAGGACACCCCTACCACTATACCTAGAGAGGTAGAAATGGAGATTATCAGGCGCATTAACCCAGATTTGACTGTGGAAAATGTCATGAGGCACACTGCACTAATGAAGAAACTTGAAGAAGAAAAAGCCCAACGGAGCAAAGCAGGATCTTCAGCTCACCACAGTGGACGAAGTAAAAAGAGCAGGAATCACAGAAAGTCTCATGGAAAATCAAGGTCACACAGCAAGACCCGGGTGTCCAAAGGAGACCCATCAGATGGCTCTCATTTGGACATACCTGTGGAAAGGGAGTATGAGTTTTACGATCCTTTGACTCGATCCCCACGAGAAGGCTGTTTTATAATAGAACACAAGGGAGATAACTTTATAATGCACAGTAATCCTAACATGATTGAATCTCATTTTCCCATGACACCAGAGTGGGATGTGTCTGGTGAGCTGGCCAAAAGAAGAACTGAAATGCCTTTCCCTGAGCCTTCTAGGGGAAGCTCTCACTCCAAGGTCCATCGGAGCCACAGCCATACACAGGATAGAAGATCAAGGAATGAGCGGTCCAGTAAGGCGAAGGAAAGGTCTAGGTCCATGGATAACTCAAAGGGACCTCTGGGCTCAGCTACTTTAGGCACACCGGAAGATATAGGTGAAGGCTGTAGCCCAGATGACCAAACAACTAGCCAAACTTTCGTTGACGATAGTACCTTACGGCCATCTCAGTCACTCGGTCATCAAAGGGCTCTGATTTCAGCTGCAAGCTACAAAGAGACTTGCATCCCTGAAATAGCTAGTGGCAGTGTAGAAGCCCCTGGTTCTTGTAGCCTATTGGAACAAAGCAAACCTACAGAGAATTTGCCACCATACAACGAGCTCAACTCCTGCACTACAAAATCTGCAGTCGATGACTATTTTCAGTGCAACACATCCAGTGAGACTGTGCTTACTGCTCCATCACCACTGGGAAAGAATAAAGAGGACCATGATACACTGACAGGGACAGATGGGCTCAAAAAAATTACTCCTGCAGAAAGACAGTCTCAACATATCTCTAGGGATCCTGGGATGCACAAAGATGAGTCCCCAAAGGGCCCAAGCACTGGTACAGCAGTTGCTGGCCAAACTTCAGAGGTGATTGCAAATGGGCGGCTGGTTCAACACCATAGTGCTGAATCAAGCAGTCTTGATAAAAGGAAAGAAATATTTAGCAAGGATACACTCTTTAAACCTCTGCACAACACCCTTTCTGTGAACAGTTATCACAAGTCTAGCACACCCCTGCTAAAGCCTCATCAAAAGACCCCTTCTGACACTTTGCCAGTCAGATGTGAGAAACTTGAACAAGCTATAGTAACCTCAGTCACACAAGTCACACCTGTTTCACAGAGACAACAAGAGACAACGGGGAACCAGGAGGCCTCCTTCGACTACTACAATGTATCTGATGATGACGACTCAGAGGAAGGAAACAACAAAAATGCTGAGGAAGAAAAGAACAGGGATGATGTTGGTACAATGCAGTGGCTCCTAGAGAGAGAAAAGGAGAGAGATCTGCAGCGAAAGTTTGAGAAGAATCTTACTCTTCTCACCCCAAAGGAAACAGAAAATAGCAACAACCAGAGAGCCACCCACTCAGCCCGCCTGGACAGCATGGACAGCAGCAGCATTACTGTGGACAGCGGGTTCAACTCTCCACGGTAGGACTGTCACATTCATTGCAGCTTTACAGACTAGAAAGTTCCATGTGTAGTTATATGTGTGTGGTACTGGTGATGGAAGGTAGGGCCATTTTAAGCAGTTGCACACATTTTCAGACAGTGTTATCTCTGCAGTCTGCTGTTGAGATGTGTGGCTTTCTCACCACTCCAGTGACCATTTGCGGCATTGACTCTGTACTAGTTCATTTTCTGTTTGCTGAAAACCTCCCTCTATAATTTTTTTTTTCCTGTATTAAACTTGTGTTTGCACTTAGAATAGAAGGAATAAGATCTGCATACTCCACTTTCCCCATTCCCTTTCCCTCTTAGATATCAACGACTAATCAGAAGACTAGACATGACTAGGTGGCATAACATTTGTCTCAGACAAAAAAAAAAAACAAAACCAAAAAACCAAAACATGGTGATTGTTTTGGGTTTGGGCTTTTTTATTTATTTTCTTAACAAAAAATTGGAAATGTATCACCATTCCAGACTGGTGAGATTGGAGCAGCTGCTCCCCTCAAAAGACTAAAAGTGCTGAGGATATTTAACTTCAGAGGTGACCCAGTGCTGCATCAGCAGAGAGAGGGGTGCCTTGCCTAAGATATTTGGGAAAAGATTCCAGATGCTTGCATGTGGTGGTGCTGGTAAGTCATTTCCATTCCAGGGATCTCAGACATCATAGAAGTCTCAGGGTGTTAGGGCTCTTACAGATGTGGGGAGGAGAGAGTTGCCTCTGTGTTCCATGCCCTGGAGATTTCACAAGCTCATTTCCAGGTTAAGAATCCTTCACTTGAGCCTTCTTTGAATGGAACTTCACTGGTTTTGTTTGCTATGGATAGCAATCCATCAGAGTTCAGAGCAGTAACTCCAAGAACACAGAAATAATTTACCAGAATAGTTCTTCTGCAGTGTCTTACTTCAGCTTAAATTATTTATTGTCTATGTTTTAAAAACAAAACCTCAAAGTTTAGATCTGTATTAGGTGAAGTAAAATGAGGGGTTTGTCTTGGTTTTTTCTTTTCTGATTTTTGTTTTTTATTCCTCAGAATTACATTTTCCAAAAAATCTATAGCAGGCTCTCAGACAGACATGTGAAGGATTTACTGCTTCTACACAGGACTAAATTTTCAGTTAGCCATGTTACTGGAATAAATTCCTTCAGATTTGATGGCTACTCCCACTTGATGTTAATGAAAGGCAGTAATTATTTGGCCTGCTGCAGCATGCAGTGATCATCAGACTGGAGCAGACTTTTAACATCTGTATATTTTTTCTGAGTAAAGTATTTGAAAAGTAACTGGAGTAAATTGAACCACTTAACACTGAGTCCAGCTTAAAAAAAAAGAAACTTAAGAAGGGTTTGAATTTGTTCCTGTTCTTGATAATTCTGCAGATGCTTGACATCTTTTTCACATACAACTGTTGTATGAGGCTATTTGTACTCTTGGTTGTTGGTTTTTTTTTTTAATATAATCTTTTCTTGCTATACTTGCAGTCAGTTTCTGTGGGGGAGTATACAGTGGTGTTTGCTTTTTGCTAAGCCTGCCCCACTCCAGAGTGCATTTCACCTCCAGGACAGGATGTCAGTCGACTGGATAAAAATCTCCTTTTACCCTACTGTTTTGCTAGCTGTGCGGTGGTTGAATATCAGGCTTGTGTTTCTGGTTAATGGCAAGGCAGACTTTTCCTTCCCTAATTATTTACACAACAGCTAAAATTTCTGTTGATGTTAATCTTAAACTTAGCTAGCAAGAGAACAGAATGTGGTGAGCATACTGGATTTAGTGCTGCTATACCACTTTGTTTAGATCAAAAGGGAAACAGAAAAGCAGCTTTTAATAATGATTGTGTTCCACACATCTCTGTTTCATTTTTTTCACTGTTTATTTATTAACTAATATCTCTTTTTTTTTTTTTTTTTTTTTTTTTTTTTTGGCAAGGTCACATAAAGTGAGATTTAAAGCAAGGTTCTGTAGGGTTGTTTTGTAAGACCAGCATGTAGTCCAGCTCTTTCAGGGGCTTTTTCATAAGCATTGCATCATGATGTTTAAATTGAATTATTTTTCTGAGTTTTGGTCAATCCTTGGTTTAAGTCTATATAAATTGAGACGAGGGTGAATTCAGCCCTTTGGCTATAATTGCCATGCTGTTATTTCTTTACTACTTCATAAGAAAAAATATACTCCACAACCCTTTTCCAGGAAATACAAAAAAACCATTCAGCATCCACCTAGATTCACCCAGATCTGACAGTGTCCATTAGCAGATGCCTAGGGAAGAGTATTAAGAGCAGGACATGCATGTAGTGATATTTCCTAGCTAGCCTCCACTGATATTGTAACTGTTGACTTCCTGAGGTGTGGTGGTATCTTTTCATTTCAACTGGCGTGTAATATTTCCTGGGAAATCAAAATTACCAGTTCCACACTGTGAAAGAAAACTATCTTTTTAAAATGTGACAATTTGCAATGGTCATTTGACTTCAAAAGTATTTTAAATTAGCAATTCGTGAACCCTTCACCATTGGGAAAGAAGCTTCACAATGTTTTATTCATTGCTTTTATGCAAGTTGTATATAGTAAATGTCAGCTGTCAATTTTATTCCTTAATTTTTAGAGCTTAATATAATAATGCTACTACTCTTTTGTCACCTGAAGAAAGAGCTCGTTTTGGCACTCTGCATGCAAAACTCTCACAACAATTTTTATATAAACATGTTGTAATGGCTAGTTTGTAATAAACAAAATAGGAAACATTTGAAGATCCAGAATTGGCAGTCCCATAAAGAATGATAAAATATTAATTGGTTTTTTAACAAAACACCTCCCAAAACAAACAAACAAATGAAAAGTTGCCTCTATTTTCATTAAAAAGCAAAGGCAGCAGAATCAAAAAATGAGTAACAGAAGCACACACCGTATGTCACTGTAGTTCACAGAGATCTCTTATTCTCTCACCCATTGAGGCTGTTTGGAACTACTGACAAGAAGTGATAGTTGGCAGAAGGTGATCAGTACCATTTTGATTTATTTAAAAGATCTGTGGAAGTTTTCCTAAAAGGCATCAAAGGTTTTCCAGATTCACTCAGTTTAAGATGATTTAAATTTGCCCTACAACTGAATGAGGTGTTTTTTCCTTCCCTCGTGCCATACACTAACATGTTTCTCCCTTGCCACATCCAGAGATGTGTAGTCCTACTCTTCCTCTGATGCTAGCGCTATTTTTCCTTAGGGCTAGTGTTTAACTGAGAGTGGCCCCTGTTCTGGCTGGCTGCAAGGCAGCAGCAGGGAAGCAGCAGGAACATGTGGCAGGGTCAGGTCCACACAAGGCAGGCAAGAGCTAGCCAAGAGCTGCCCGTTTGCAGAAGCAAGTAAATTTAGGTTGACTTTAAACTGACTATGAAGCTCTGTCATTTAGTTTGTTTCTTTCTAGTGCTTATTCCACAAACCTATTCAGTCCTCTAAAGGTACTCAGAACATCTCCATAGCATATTATGATGTCATTTTGAAAAAAAAAAATAAAGGGGGATATAGGTGAAGTATGCATAACTGGGGCCACCTGGCTATTTGAAAACCAAATGTCTTTCTACACAGGAGATCAAAAACTGAGAGCAGAAAGAGAACAAAAAGAATAGTAGTGGTAAAACTAGTTTTAACATATCTTGGTTGAGTTTTTAAAAGCTTAACAGGCTAAATACAGGCTCCTCTGTGTTGGTAATGTACCATTAAAAGGCTTAGCCTTTAAAAAGGCTGAATGTCCTGTCACTCCCGTGGCTAAACAGTATGTTAGAACTTAAAGGAACATTGTCCATTTTAGGAATGGAATAGCAGCAGTGGTTGCTGTTCAGGGCATAGTCACAGGCCAGGCAGTTAAGATTTCTCAGTTGTCTCAGCTGCCAAGCAAAATTGAATCCTTGTGTTTAGAAGCATTGTAGGTTTAATGTAAAGTAGCATTCTTAGTTACTGTTTTGTGTACAAAGACATAGGTAGAACAGCTGACAGAGGAAGATCTGTTACACGACTGCTCTCCCAGCTTTCCCTGGTCACCTTAGCTGATTTGATGAAGTTACTTTGTGCAAAAATGCACCAGTCAGGAAAGAAAATTAATATGTTCCACGTGGAAGATGGAAGCTATTTCCCTGGGTGAAATATCCAGATGTTTGATATGGGTTCAGCTTACAGTTTGTGTGACAGCTTCAGCTCTGCTTAGTGCTATGCCTTTGTTACAGTATGATGACTGCTGAGTACCCCTGGAACCCATTTTGGAGGAACATATGTGTACCATCAAAATGAGATGGTTCATTGGTGTGACATTCCATGCAAACACAGGAAGCCTATTATAAAACACTCTATTCTCCTTTCCTTTCTGGTCAATAGATATATAGGCATGTCATATATGAGTGTGTATATATATTTCTTTTCCATTCTAGTACTCGTGAGAGCCTGGCATCCAACACTTCAAGTATTGTTGAAAGCAACAGACGTCAGAACCCTGCTCTGAGCCCTGCACACGGTGGCGCAGGCCCAACATTCACCTTCCGAGCCACCGCAGACCCACCGACAAGTGAAGCTGAGAAACTACAGAAACCTGCTAACTGCCTGCAAGCTTCTGTCACTAGTGTCTGATAGTCAGCCTGCCTCAGATCTTCTGTCTCATCCTATATAGCAAAGTTTACGACACTGGGACTGATGTTTACATCTTTGGGGAAAAATTAAAACAGCATCTCAACCACAGTTTTAGTGTTTACTGAAACTGTGCTGCTATGTAGACTAGGGGCAACAAAGATATCTTTATTTCAAGGTATTGCTTTTCACATTTGCGGCTCTGTAGCAACAGAAATAGCAGTAGGAATAATATGTACACTTTTTGCTTCACTTAATTGTAACTGAGCACATATAAGAAAGTCTAGACACTGTAAGTGTAATCTGCATTTTCAATGTCCATGCAGTTGCCAACTTCATTAAAAGAAAAAAAAAAATGCCACAGATGTGTGATGCCCCTGGTCAGAGGCTAAACTCTGCTGCAGAGTTGATTGTTTCTTCCTTCAAAAACTGAGCCACTGCTGAGAATAACCAGCCAGGACCACGATGAGGAAAACAATGCCAAACGTAACAAGCGATGACCTCAGCTCGATCTGTGAATTACTAATCCTAATCAGTCATTTTCACTGTGCGTTTTTGTGACACGATTTTGCAAATACCTGTATAAGCAAGTAAAAAGAGGTGTGGGGGTTGTTTTGGTTTGTTTTTTTCTAGTAAGTATGGAGGGTAGAAGGGAGATGGCTTCTCCTTTTGTGCTTCAAAAGTATGAGAGATGCTTACTTACCGAGACTTGCTACTTGACCTTCCATAGTCACAAATGAGGAGGTGGGCCTTCACTAGAGGGGGGAGTGGGGAGGGAAGGGAGAGTTTTAACTGTCATGGAGCCACAATGTGGAGTGACACAAAATATAACAAATGTCTTCAGTATAAAGTATTTTAAAAAGATAATCTAATTCTTGTGTCACTTTTGGTATTGCAACTTGCCATTAATATATGAATCAGGATAACTAATTTCTTAGAACAAAAATATTCTTTATGATATAAATGACAAGTATGGCCTGAAGAATCGATTTCTTTCTAGTGGAAGGACATAAATCTATTTTATGTAGCTTATTAAATAGAGTGCCTAAATTAGGCTATTAAAAATAGCATACATTGTAGTGATTATCAGAGAACAAAATTTAGAGAATTATAAACTTCTGGCCTTTTTATTCAGTGGATGTTATTTGCAATTTAGCATTTTTACGGACATGTCTAATTTCTAGAAATTAAATGTGTCCACATGGTTGGCAATAGAAATCTGAATTCTGTAGGTATGGTATATCATAACTGCTCTCCCCATAACTGTTACTCCAAAGCAATTAGTACTATGCTAATTACTGCAGAGTAACTTCTAAGGATAGTTAAACTCCAAGAGTAGTTTTTAGATATAAGGTCACATTCTGCTCTGTTACTCATGCAACCTGGTAGTGCAACAAAATGACTTCAAATTTAACTTCTCTCTTTTTTTTTAATTTTCTTTTTTTTTCTTTCTTTTTTTTTTTTAACCAAATGGATGAATTGATGGAAGAATAATGAATATACTAAAATGTTCAACAGCCCAAACTGTTGCATAGAAAAGGGATGTTTATGTTGTCTAGCTCCTGTAGTACACAGGTCTGAAACCCAGTTGTACATACTAAAACCCAGTGTTTTCATCAGGTTCTGGTGGCACATATTACTCTGTACACAAAGTCATTTGAAGCTTCACCCATGTTCTCTGTTGTCATCAGAAGTCTTTACTGAAGATTCAGCCTTATGTTACACAGTTGGATATAGTTTATTTGCTTACAACTTTCTAGCTCTGGACGCAGTTTCCAGTTCTGTCAACAATGGCCAGTCAATGCACAGGTCTGGTTTCTTGGTTTTGGTGTATGATTTCCATTTCATAGGAGCAATAAGACCTTTCAGTGCATATAAAGGAAATTATTGTGCTTTTGGTTGGTTATCAAAGTCACTTGGCCTTTAGCCTTCTGCCTTATCATACCTTCCAAGATGTGCTCTAATTGCCATATAATGCTTTGCATGACGCCTCTTATTATTCGATATGTATCTCCAGCCGTACTTATTCCATGCGAACTGTAGAGTCAGAGTTTTTTTGTGGGGAATTGTCATATACTATGCAGTGGCTGACTGTGATTTTTGTTTCTGAGCTGAACTCTGGCATCAGTAATATGTATCACTTCAGTAAATAAAAGTGTCGAAACGCTAAAACAATTTACAGTGATGATCTGAAGTACTAACAGCAGTATTAAAATGTGAACAGCAAACAGGAAATTTCACCTTTGGGGACAATATTTGTTTGTCATAAACTAATCAGCATTTATGCAGGCAGCTGGTTGTACAGAAGACATAATTCTAATGAAATACAATAGTACCTATGAACTGTGGTAGTATGTTATTTCCTAAAGTTCCCGGAAACCAGCAGACAACATAAATGTCATATTAATGTTGACATGGCGTTGTACCAATATTAATGTGACTCTTGGAATATGGAATGTAAACAGAAGTTTCAAATAGAAACGTTCTAATCTTGAATATTTTTGGGTTTTTTTTAAATTTCTTTTCTTTTAAAATCAACAATGGAATATAAGGAAATTCCATCTTGAGGTTCTGGTAACAAAACCACAAGAGGGGAGCCTGAGTGCTTTACATCACCCTAATCCTTTGGTGAAATCATAGCCTTGTATTACGTGGTTGCTTGTCTATCGTTCTTCTAATGTATCGATTTTAAGGTTTACAGAGTTAGATTAGGTTGAATCTGTGTTGTGTTCAACTGTAAAGGGTCAACACAAATCTGTCGGCATTTTGCACACTTAATATGTATTATTATAATACAACATGTTACTTTTATGGTAATTTTTTTTACACATATAACTACCTCCATGAATTTGATGAAATGCAGCAACGTGAAAAGTGTATTGTACAAAGCAAGGTTAAAACCTTTGAAGCATTAGGTCATGGCATTCTCTTTTGTGTCAATGCTTGCGTATGAAGTCATCGTGTTTCCATTGCCACAGTTTCCTTTTACAACATTAAAAATCTGGCTTTCAGATGAGTCACTTGAAGACTTTGACAAGGCTGCATAATTGGGATAAAAGTGAAAGGGAGGCATAAACCTTCCATCCCGTCCCTAGTTACTGCTAAAATTTCTGCCTGGTAGAACTTGAAAATGTAGTTGTAATTTAGCAAATTAGAAACATCTGCAGTCTGTGAAATACAATTGACAGTTTGGGATTTAACAGAAGACACTGGGTATTTTCTTGGCAGCCTTCAAATACTTTGGGCCCTATTCTGTCTCCATCTTTGTCAACATATCAGGTCATGGTTTCTCTGAACTGGCAAGGGTGTTAAGACAGCTCTTCCTTTAATGACATGCACTCTCTTATCTAGATTGTGTGCATCTGAAACACTTGCTTCTATAGAAATTACTGACAGCCTTTAATTGACTTCACTGGGAGCAGTATTAGGGTCCCTACTCAAGGTATGTGCCCATTGTTGAAAGAACATGGGCAGGTTTCCAAGAAAAACAAAACTGGCTTTTGAAAAGTAGCCAGCTGCAACAAGCCATCTTTCAAGAGGGAAGGAAGAAAGACTTTTCCAAAAACCAAAGGAAGAAAGTGGCAGTTGAGCCTAAGCAGATCACATTTATAGACCGATCCAGATTTACAAATGCCTCTTTCAACAAACTTAGTACCATTATCCTGATACAAACTAATAAACAGTCATCAGTTGAGCTGATTCTGCCGTTCTTAACTATAAATCATTAGCCATTTGACTTCTCGCACCATTGTAAGTGTCCGTTACATTCAAAACAACGTTCACTCGACTTTATAAAGTAAAATGTATTGGAAAACAAATATTTTAATGAAAACTGTGGCCTAAGTGCTTGCCAGCAGTAGTCACTTTTAGAAAAGAGCAAGCACACCAGCTTTCAGAGGCCGTCATAAACATGGATAATACTTTACACTGAAATCATGCCTTTTTGCCTGAGGGCCTCGAAGCACTTGTACCAGCTACGCCTTTGGACCCTAGGAGGTAGGCAGAGTTCACTGCCCCTACTTTATGCCCAGGCACATTGGGAAAAACAAAGGCTAAGTGTCTGCAGACTGATTTATTAACCTGTTACTTTCTTAAAGTTACCAGAATAATTTTAGTAGTTAACCAAAACGTTTCATGTTTATATTCTGTGAAGTTATTCTTTTAATGCATTCAGTTTAAGTAAGAGAGAAACTACTTTGCAGTCCTGCAGAGACTCCTGGATTAACAGTGCCAAACCCAACCGAGTCTGCAGTTGTAAGAGTACTGTGGTCAGTGGTTTTAGAAACAGTTAGTTTAATTAAAAATTTGTTTTTCAAAAACATTTCATAGAGCTTTTCCCAACACAGAGTGTTGTGCTGAGAAAGCAAGTAGCACTCCTAATCTAGCTGGTGCCACACCCACAGTTTACAATTCTCTTTGCTCTTTGGAAAAAAACTGTACAGTATTAGAGAGAAAAGTTCTATTTTTTACAAAATTCTTTTTAAAAAAAAAAAAGTATATATCTAAAAGGTTCCCCCCTCAGCATAAGTAAAGTGCATCATTACTGCATGAGAAACATGCAGTGGAGCCACCAAATGCCACATTGGTGCTAGAAGAAAATGGGACTATCACGCTTGTTTTATAGCAGTGTTCTAAACGTTGGTTTCAGTTGTGCAGGTGCAAATCTGGCATAACTCCCCTGATCTCCCATGGATCTGATGGAAATGGGAATGGGTCGTTAACTCCATTGAAGCTCAGTTACGAGCTGAGGGTTTCCGTGTTCTTCCCCCCCCTCCCCTCCCCAAGACACTAAGTGCAGAGAAGGAGCAGAAGTCCACTCACACACCTGGCTCTGGAGGGGCAGACTGGGTTGAATCCCTGATGAGGTGCAGAGCTGTCCAGCCAGGATGCTCCAGCAGCCACCAAGTGTTTCCCACCTTGGAAAGGCGATTTTCCATGCAGTATGCTGCCCTCATGTTGTATAGTGGTTAGAGACACCCAAAGGATACCCACCCAGAAGTATGAAAGGGCCCTTGGAGTAATTGGCACAGATGTTACTTTTACATGTGGAGGAGACTTAAGTTTAAAGGGATCGTAATTCTGCAGGTAATTTTCTGTGAGTGACTGAATGTGGCTGTTGCATTAGGTTTAAATGAGTTAATAAATGCAAGTGGGACTTACTGTATGTTAGAAGGGAGTTTTGCAGCCAAGACTGCCTTGTATAAATGTGTTTGCACTGAAAAAAAAAAAAAAATTAAAAATACTTGGTCTCTGGTTGCTGTAAAGGTCATCCAAGATGGATGTTCTGTTTATATTGTATAGTATTTCATATGAAATAATTGCAGTTCATGAAATGTCTTCCCTAACGTTACTGATTTATAACAGCACATTTGTAACATGGTTTTTATCGTGTCAGTGTACCATATTGTAAATGATGATTACTTGTCATGCTTAGTATAATAATTTAAAGGGAAAAAGGAAAAAAAAAAAAAGAAAAAAAAAAAAGACAGGGATTTTTGTAAGTCTATATTTGAAAGTCCCTCCATATGGTAATATTGTGTTCATGTTGTTTATGTAGTGTTGTGTGAAATATCCATTTTGGATTGTGTTACTTTTTAAGATATTAAATAACATTTGGTTATATGTTTTAAGTGGATTCTTTGCACCCACAGAGGGTTGGTTTTAGAGGAAATACTTTCATTTCCATTTTTAATGCTGCTTCCCTTACTTACGAAACACTGCACACAACAAACAAGAAGTCTCAGAAAAAAATTATGTGTGTTCATGTATGCTTTAAGAAGGGGCTTTGAGCCATTCTGGTATGAGCACGAGGGATAAAATTTACCAATTTTGAAATATTCCATTTGGACTGAATGTGAAAGTAATGGGTGCAGGGGGGAGTGTGATCCCCACAGAATGCCTGAGTACCCAGCTGAGATGCACCTGAGGTCCAGAAAATGGGAGGTCCATTAGGGCACCCTGATAACAAAAGCAACAGGCGTAAGGCTCCTCTTTCCCAGTCACAAGAGGACATGGTGCAGATACTCAAGAGAAAGCTCTAGCAAGGAGAGATCAAAAAATTACTTCTTTTTTTTTTTTTTTTTTTTTTTTTTCAACACAGTGACAACAGTGTAAGCTGAAAAGCCCCATGTGGATAATGTAACATGCAGGTGCCATTTTCCTGCCTTCTACCACCACCTGGAAGAAAGTTTTGAGGAGATTCAATCTCCAGGAGCTTTGTCAGAGTTTTACCTTGAGAGCAGCTGTTTGCCAACATGAAAAGCAAAGCGGCATCTGTTGAAAGTAGGTGCTGTCATAAGCAGCTTGGCCTGTCACCTGCTAGTGGCATGTACTGGTACCATGCTATTTCCAGTCTTTGCCACTTCATTTATCTTACCCATTTTGTAATCCATCTCCTTGAAATGGTGCATCCCTAGTTATAGGGGAGAAAAAACAAAACAGCAAAGCTAGGCGGGGTTTGGTTAGGGCTTTGCACCAGCACTGACCTAGTGCCTGCACAGGTAAAGCCAGTGGTGGTCAGAGTCAGAACTCTCAGCCCTTTTCAGTACTGCTGGAGAAGTCTGCAGGCACCATTTTTCCCTCACAGAGAGCTTTGCTTCAGCCTCTGTCCTAGCAGTAGGCTTGTGCTTTGGGTGGTAGATTGGGCTGGTTGTTATTGAGAAAGAAACTACTGTTGTCCAAACCCATCACACCTTGCACTTTAAAACTTGCTTAGGAACCTTGCTTGAATTCTCTTTGTGCTTATTCTGCTTACAGATGAACTGAAGTTCTTAAGCAAATGACATCTTTTTGATGAAGCAAGGCCTATGACATACTTAAACCATCTAGGGCCAGAGCTTGGTTGAAGAACTATTCTCTTGCTGTTGGATTGGGTCTTTCTGCCAAGATCACTGAGTCACAGCAGCACGTTTCCATCCCTCTGTTATCTACAGACATGTTACATCTACGAGAGAACAGTTTTGAAAGTTCTCCTTCTCTTCAGGCTTTACTTGCATCATTCTCATAGAATAGAATCTGGGGGTTTCTTCCCAATTTATTTTCTGTATTTCCTGCTTCTATTTTATCTCTCAGAATCCTCTCCAGCTCCTTTTTGACATCTATCCTCCTTGAAGTTAGGGGCTTTTCTGTGCATTACTTGACATAGGGTATCTTCTGACCCTTTTCTTCCCTTCACCTCTCAAAAGGTCTAATACTACAACATATTTTCCTTACTTTCCCACTACTTTCTCTTTTGCTCTTTCCCACTCATCAGAAAGACCACAGAGAAGAAAAGGCAGGCAGCTGCTTCTGGATAGACACTCCTTCCCTTCAAGCCATACTGTTGCAGGTTTGTGGTTTTAAAAAAGTTCAGTATAAATATACCTCTGCATCTAGTCCCTTCTGTTCTCTCACTCCTGATGATAGGTGCTCCTGTTTTGATCATGTGCTTTTCTGAAAGCCCAGCATCTCTGTGCTTTGAGGGCTCAAAGGGGAGACTCAAAGTGTCTTAACAGTCCTAAAAAAAACCCCACATCACGTTTGTCTCAGGTTACCAAACAAGGCCTAGGTAAATGCATAGAAAAGCAATTGTAAGAATGCTCAGCTGTGTTTCTCAGAACAGCTATGTGGAAAATGGCCTCACCTGACTAAGCTATTCCTAAACTGTGAGGAGGGAGCCTACAATGCTGTTCACAGCTGATATATTAAGGGAGAAGGGCTTTGCAGCAGAGTCAAAGATGCTGGGATTTCCATAGCCACCAGCGTGTTTGTACTGAGATGGCTGAGCTTGCATTTGTAAGCAACTTTCTTCTATGCCTCTAGGTTTTTATGTTTAACAAAGTATTTTTAGCCCAGCTGTCACAGAAATGATGAATGGGGATTGGGAATGGGAAATCCCACATAAGTGCTTTTTTACTTACATCTTTTTTTCTTCTCTGTTGTCCTAGTAAGTACAGAAAACCTAAACCTATACTGCCAGCTATTTGAAAGTAAGAAGATGCAGCAAATAAATCTACCAGCATGTCTGCATACACTAAAATTGTTACTCACCCTGTTTGTTTGCTTGCTTACTTGCTTGCTTGCTTAGGGAAACCAGGAGCCATTTGTTTCCTTCTTTTCTTTTNTTTCAATCTCTCCTCTTGTTCCTGTACTTGTTGCTGGTAAAATCAAACTAGGTGTCTAGTAAGTGCCACAGAGGGTCAGTCTGACAGGATGCTGTGAAAGTAGTAGCTGCCAATGTGTTCAGAGTTGGCACCAGTAGTAAGAAAACAAGCAGGAGCTAACGGCCTCTCCTATGTGTGCAGGCTTTCCTCATGTGGAAGTGAAAGGGTGCACCAGTTCTGAGCAGGACCATGCTCCAGCAAGGGCTCTCCTAGCTGCCCACACTCTCTGCTGCAGTGCTGTCGCAGAGCTGTCTCAGTGCAGGTGTGCTGCTTGCTGATGGAACTTCTGCCCTAGAGGGTGTGTATCAGGAGCACAGCCACAGAGCTGCAGCCCCTTTTGAGTCCTATCAGCTGGGTTTGAGGACCTAGGCAATTAATGCTGAAGGGAAGCTTGTGCCTTGAAAGGATTTGAATGCAGACTGCATCCCATGACCTACCTATCTGGTGCCTGCCATTGCTACATAGCTGTGTTTTTTACCATGGCCACACCACTACACTTGTACTATTGGCTAGGAGCAGCCAGCAAGGCTGGAAACTTTAGTATCGAATCATAGAATGGTTTAGGTTGGAAGGGACATCAAAGATCATCCAGTTCGAGCCCCCCACCACAGGCAGGACACCTCCCACTAGAACAAGGTCTCATTCAACCTAGTCTTGAACACCTCCAGGGAGGGCACCACCCTGGGCAACCTGTTCCAGTGTTTCACCACCCTCACTGTAAAGAACTTCTTCCTAACATCTAGTCTAAATCTCCACTCTTCCAGTTTAAACCCATTACTCCTTGTCCTGTCATTACAAGACCTTGTAAGTAGTTGCTCCCCAGCCTTTCTGTAGGCCCCCTTCAGATACTGGAATGATCTGCTCCATGATCTTGCCAGGCACAGAGCTGAGACTGACTGGTCTCACCCGGGGTCTTCCTTTTTTCCCTTCTTGATGAGAGGCATTATGTTTGCCTTTTTCTAGTCAGCAGGAACTTCACCAGTCTGCCATTACCTTTCAAATATGATGGACAGTGATTTAGCAACTTCATCTGCCAGTTCCCTCAGGACCCGTGGGAGTACCCAGAAATGCAAACTTCAGAGCCGGGTATACCTTATCATCGTGGGCAGTGACTGAGATGGAGGACAGCAGAAAACGGCATTTGCCTTTCGGTTTGCCTTTCGGTCTGTGGTAGGTGAATGCTGCCCCTGCCTGTGCAGTGAGGTCCCTCTCCCTCCCTCCACACTGCTCTTGCTTGCAGCCAGTTGCCTAGCTCACCTCAGTTACCTTGAACCAAAACTCCAGTGTTAGCAATCTCCCTGCTGAGCTGTGGGGCCGCACGCAACTCACCCCCAGCTCGGGGAGGAGGTGGGAGGAGCAGCTATTCTCTGTCCATTTTATGACTCCAGCCCGGAGTGAACCTGCCAGAGAAGTCCTGATTAGCCTCCAGCTGCTGCACTTGAGCATGCTTCTGCTGGACACAAGCTAATGATGATTTTCAGATGCTTGTAACTGGGCCAGCTGTAATGCTTATCTAAGTCATGGCCTTGACAGAACTCCTCAATAAAATAGTAACCACTTTCCCCACCCCCCACCCTCCTGCCCCTCCCTTAATAAACCTAGATGGTGCAATATTTTTTTAACTTTTTTTTTGTCTTCTAAAGTGGTGCAGAGGTGCCTTACCTGAAACTTCCCAGGAAACTTTTATCTCACTGTCAGACAAAATCTTCAGCAGAAGCCTCAGTCAGGGGAGGCACTATGAAGAGGAGAGGATGCATGAGACCAGTCCAGTGCCCAGACCAAAGAACAAAGATGCAAAGCCCACCGAGGGAACCTGATCAGAGCCCAGGCCACCTATCTTGTCCCACAGAGAGGAAGGACAAGGCCAGCACACACGGTAGGAGAGGAAACCCCAAAACGTCCTTAACTTTGTTGTTGTAGTGCTGTCACTTGGTTTCAGCACCTAGCAGCCCCCCAGGATCTCTCTGCAGTAGCATGGGCAGTACTAGTGTCGTGTCCTGTCTTCTCTTTCCCCACTTACTTTTGAAGAAAGTAATTCTGTCTTCCAACTGTTGCATTTTGGTTTTAAATAGTTGCCAGCAGATCCTTAAGATTTATTGTTCATTCATGATGAAGCTCTGAGGAGTTGTCAGAGCTAAGGCAGCCAGCGTATGTATTGTTCCTCCCTGAAGGTAGACCCTTTTACTGCCTGTTACCATCTTATTGCCATCTTACCATACCCAGGCACGGAGAGACAGTATTCCTCATGCTTTACTGTTAGGGAGAAGGTAAGAGTCTTGCTAAATCACAGCTTGTGCAGGGGAAAAAAAAAAAAAAAATT